>JAUBNQ010000020.1:316626-330762 GCA_032353495.1 Ctenopoma kingsleyae | reverse complement strand
CAGATAGGGCAGTCAGGTTTGAACAGATGTTTTCCCTTAATAAATGGAATCATCATTTAAAAACTGCATTTTGTATTAACTCAAGTTATTTTTGTATAATATTAAAATCTGTTTGATGATCTGAATTATTTAAGTATCACAAATATGCAATAAAATAAAAAAAATCAGGAAAGAAGCAAATACTTCTTCACAACACTGTATCATGATAATATGTATTGTGCAGTTTTGTTACTCATGTTACTTTTTATTTGTGCCATTCAAATAACAGAAGCCAGTACCAATCCATAGTCACAAGCCATGCCTGCTGGTACAGAGACATGTAGTCTATTAACTCTGAGACAGAGAAACTTTTCAGGTACTTACTGATTTTAAAAGTCTCAATTCAGCCAAATTAAGAAAACGGCAACCAAAAATTTAAATCACAGCAAACGCTCCACCTGTGTTAAAATCATAGATGTAGCAGTTTCTTAGCCTTCCAGTAAAGTAAATAATGAAAGGTTTGCTGACTGTAAGTTGGTAAAGATGATGAAAGCAACTGGCAAATTCATCACAACTTACTCGAAATGTATTTTTAATTTTTAAACTTTAGAATGTTGCTCACAGTTTCATTTAGAAAGCATTACATGAAGTTACACCAAATCTCTCCCCTGATACAACAAATTAAGGACCTCCAGTGCTACTAACCACAAGAAAAGACTACCTGAAGCACTGGGCAGAGCGTGTCGAAGCAGAGCAGAATGTAGCAGAGCACAGCAGAGCAGTGGGAGGGATGTCTGGGCAGAGCAGAGTGGATTGGTATCACATGCTAGTGCCAGATTAAGTTGCATATTGGAACATACACAACATAAAGTGTACCATTATAATTTTGTTGTTGTTGGTACGTACCTCTCTCTTGTACATAGTAAGCGAGGTAGAGGTCGAGCTCTTTGACAGAGACAGAGATGTGTCGAGGCTGGACACAGAGGACTGGATTTGAGCACTGGCCTCCCTTCACCAGTCGCTCTCCATCTGTGCTTTCCAAAGGAATTCCTTTAAACAGGATGACCATCACTAAGTCCAACCTCCACACCTTAGAAAAAACAACAAAGTTGAGTTTAAATCATGATCCTCACACTGCTTCAGTTGTGACTGTAAATTTATAATTACATTTCGTTACAAATAAGCCAACTTTTCTCCTCAACCAGGTTGCCCCAAAATGTCTGTATACTTAAGGGCCAACTGCTCACATGAAAATAAGCCACAAAGTCTACCTTTACAATCAAATGCTAAGAACTGAATAGGAAGCCAGTGAGACCCAATTTCTAAGTTTGACTTTTTCTAAATTAGAGACAATATATATGTGAAGTATTAAAATAGTCTTATACGGTAATCCAAATTGCCCACTTTAACGAAAACCTGGTTACCCACAACTGTATTTAAGTTCTAATCTTGTGATATCACATCATGCAGATCCAGTGCCCTACAGAGCAGCAGTCCCACATCTGCTTGACCTGACTGTGTAAATTTGCAACAGGCAGATAACAATACTGTGCCCTAACCCAGCAGCCGAGTGTAAAATAACAATGACAAAGAGAATAAGAATAGGGGCACAAATTGCATCTTAAAATAAATGTACAATGCAGTAAAATGTCCAAAACGTGGTTTGAACACTTTCTGATGTGACAAACTGTCAAACAGACTATCTACAACTGACACAGAGACATGGCCATTTTCTGCGGCATATGGCAAATTATACATTAGGGCTGCAACAATTAGTAGAAGTAATTGATGACGTAGACTACTAAAAATCGTCGTCGCGGATTTTCTATTGTCAACGCTTCATAAACAAACTTCAGTAGAGGCTCCAGTCACAAAGAAACACATTGGTTTTTGTAACTGCAATGCACTACATGAATCTCTGGGGGCAGTATCGTTTGTTATTGTTTGTCAAGACTGCACACATTCTCACTAACGAAGAAGACCGTCTGAGGGAGAAGTATGTAGAGAAAAATAAAACGTTACAATGGTGAGTCGGATAGAGGAGGAGATTAGAAGAAAATGACACAGAAACCTTCCAAAGTGTGGGAGCACTTCACCGAAAAAAAAAAAAAAGTTGAATGCAGATTATGCAAAGCGGAGCTTTCTTTTCACGGCAGCACCACCGCGATGCATTAACATCTGAAACGCAAACATCCTGGAGCTGTGATGCCGCCGTCTCTTGTGAGGTAAGTTTTAGCGAGTAAAGTTAGTGTCACGTGAACAGAATGTGCAACCACAGGTCGCAGGCATCAAAATAAGGCTTGTTCGAGATGAACTGCGCCTCGCCTGGAAAAGACACGAGATGCGGCTGCAGCAGGAGTGGCTGAAACTACGATATGAAGCTGGACAGTTTCTAACTTTTCTAGCAGCCTTCAAGCTCCTGTTTGTACCAAATGCTCACATCCTCTGAGGCCGGATGCAGATTAAATAAAATGTATTTATTTTCCAGTAACTGTCAGTTTGTTATAATAATAATAAACTTTATTTATGGAGCACTGTTCTAAACTTGCATTACAAAGTGCTTCACATACACACAAAAACACATAAAAATTATAATAAAATACTAAGAACAGTAAAACAAAAAATAAAAGCAATAATACAGAAGACAGGCAGCATAAGGCTATCAGACATTCGATTATTGATCTCATATATTTAGACTGTCAGGACTGAGACATCTGTGCAGATATTATTTTAATAATCTGAAAGCAATCTGTGACTTAACAGTCTAGTTTAAGATACAATCGGCTTTTTCTAATCAATCACAGCATTTATTCAGTAAGAATTGATCTTCACAGTGAAAACTCAAACTAATGAATCAAAATATTTCAAAGTAAATAAAAGAGGAAATGTTTTTACTAAACATCCTGTTGTGGATCCAACACCTGAACCAATCAGATCAGGTGAGAGCAGGCGTTTCCCGTCATGCCCTGAGGTTTTGCAGTCATTGAATAGCAACTGCAGCGCCTTGCTCCAAAATCTGCGGCCGCCTTGATATCATGAGGTTATCATTGCCTATGTAGACATGATGTCAGAGCAAGTTGGTGTCAAGTCGGACACAAAACTAACCAGCATGCACTGCGCGCCGATTACCGGTGATCGAATCTGCGCACGAACTTGCTCATCTCCAACGAGCCTATAGTCTGGCATGAAATAATCGTGACTAATCGGAAAAAATTATTGAAAGATTAGTCAACTACCAAAATAATTATTAGTTGCAGCCCTATTGTATATTAATTACCTATGAGACCACACTATCTTGAAAAACAATTATGGGTCCATTTGATCTTTACTCTGAGTAGAGATCAGTGTCTGAAAACACTGCACAGTTGCATAGTTGAGTTTCATTTACACTGGCATGTGAGCATTTGCACTTTCATAAAATTTCTGGTTAGAAGCCAAATCAACAGTATTAATTCATTATCCTTCACTACTGATCCAAACAAAGCTGTGGGTCCGCCCTACTGTTACTACTAAATATGCAGATGTCAGTTTACCTTGTCAGCTTGTCGGAGACAATCTATGCGTCTCATTTTGCCCTTCTGGTCAGGATTTGACAGCACACAACATGCAGCTTTCTTCCCAGTGATTGACAGAACAAAGTCTTCTCTGCATTCGGGTCTAATGTCCTTTCTTAGCTTGGCCAAAAGACGGCTGGCCCACTTCTGTTTCACCTAGACCATAATAACATTGTATAGAGTTGTGTGTCGACTATTGTAACTGTTTGGTTTGTAAAACAAAATAAGATGTTTAGGTTTATTTCTACTATCGACCACTAAATGTATCCATCTCACCTCTGCCTTCTCCCCCAGCAGCTCATCTTTGACAGCTCTTTCTTCTTCTTTAGTCATCCTTTTCTCATGCTTCTTGAAGTATTTCCTTTTCCTGGCCTGGAGGTTGAACCATGTGTAGGCGAAGGCACGGACCTGGGGCAGCAGAGCCTCAATGAATGGATGGAATTCATCCTATGTGACAGAGAAACATAAATAGACACACACACTGTAACGTACACGCACACCACTCCACAAACACAGTGTGTGTCTTCAGGCAGGACATGCAGCAATGGTTCATATATCCAGCAGTTCAAAGGCAAAACCAGGAAACCACACAGCAGAGATACATTTCATTGCTGTCACATTAGTGGGTTTGATCATGCTGGGTGTGATATGTATATTCTGCCTACACTATCATGACTATTACATCATCACCTGTGACAGAACAGTGAAAAATGTTTAGTCAACTAGACAGGATGTCGATACTGACAGTACCTATAATCACATAGTGATATATGAGAAACAGGGAAAAAAGGAGGCACTCAGATGAAGTTCAGTGACATGTTGTTCACACCTGTTACGTTAAGCTTTTAGTCGTCTGTATTACTGTGCAGATACACCTCAGCTGCAAACAACAGACATGTCATTTGTTCTGTGTGCACACAGCACTGAAACCAAGTGTCTTTATTGACTTAAGGCCTATTGTCTGCCTGTTTATGCATGTAAATACTCTAACAACTACTCAGTTACTGCAGAGCTGTAGATGTTTCACATTTCCATTACTGTGAGCAAAATATTAATGAATTTTTTGAAATATATAAGAATTAATGAAATATAACTAATGAAAAATGAATGATGGAAGGTTTGAATAGAAGGTAGAATACTGGAGGCTGAATGATGACATACATAATTCACGCATCATTCATCATTTGTTAACAGATGATGCAGGATCAGCAAGTCATCAACATCCTGCTCAACGTCAACAGGTAAGTACACTTTTCACTTCTTTTGAGCTGTCAGCTCCATCTTTACTAAATGTAAGGAGATAAAAGTCTGCCAGGGAGTGGAAGACAAGTGGAATTTTCTAAGAACAAACTGGAGTGTGTTCAGCATGTATAGGCTGCTAATTCCACATCTCCACCATAAACCTTCCTGGGGTTGGTGGTCTTCCTCAATTATTACAACCTGTTCACTGGAAGCTACAGAACCAATGCAAGGCCCCCCAACTGAGCTGCAGTTACTGGTCCTACCAACATGTCCAGTGTTTTCTTTACTGCTTGTTATTCTTCTGTTATTAGAGAACAGTTACTAATGCACCTCAAAACCAAACATCACAATAATACAGTGCACTCTGCAGGGTGTACTACTACCATATGCTGTAGCTTATCAGTAGAAAGAAGATATGAATGGTAAAACAGGCTACAGTATATGATTAAAACTGCAGGAAGTAGGGGTGCTGCAGCACTGCAGACCCTTCACCCAACTAAACCAAAGCCACAAGATTACAAAAATATATTTGTAAAATGATGTTGACCTCTCTGAAATTATTTTGAAAGCCAACCTACCTCATACTGTGATTGCTAACTGTCCAAACATGGACATGTGTATAACGCATTTTGGATTTGATCTACCAGTTTGAGCTTAAAGACTATAAAAGTGTAAAAGTAAAAAGCTTAAAAAGTATAAAAGTAACAAAAAAAATGTTAGGCCTGTAGCTCAGCACTGCAGATAGCACTTAGGTCACTTAGGAAGTCTTGTTGTCTTTTTCATTAACAGCAAAAAAACTCTCTCACACTCATGACGTAGTAAGGTGTAGTATGTCCTGCTTGCTGTAACCACAAAGCTTTTCCACTGTTTCGCCTAGTGCATAATCTTTTAACTTCCAGTCACAGAAGTCCTCAACCACCTTACTCTCTGCTTTATTTCTATTAGCTTCATCCTCTCCATGTCAGTATCTTGTCTAAAATAAATCAGTGATGAATGACTCATTCAAAAATCAAACATCAGAGAGAGAGATACCAGATTTAAAAAGGCTGGGGAAATGGAGTCATGAGTGCTAATTACTGGAAACACTTAGTTGAAATATCAGTATAATGCAAATCTTTTCCAGGGGTACGAACATAGCTGAAGTTATTAAGAAATGTAGGACATGACAGAACAGTGGCTAAACTCAGCTGAGTGCTTGTTAACTGCACTGTGTGAATGGAACAAGTCAAGAGAAAAACACAACCAAGTTCCAGGTCCAGCACAAACTAAAATACACAGAAACAGCATTAAACCATCATAAAAACTGACTGGTCTGATCAAGATGAGTGATTGAGCTAGAAAGTCTGCTAAAGACAGACACACGGTGCTACTGAACATCTAAATTCACTTGCATCCATGTCTCAGTCCCTCCAACTGAAGGTGTGAGAAATAAGAAATATGAGACATTCTTTGCCTCTGAACTATCACTTCAGGAAACATCTGATTCTGTTGATGCTGGCTCAGCTGAGTCAGCTTGTATACACATGGACACACGAACTGAATTGTTCATTTCTCTTAGCAGAGCTACAATTAATACACATCCATTACTTCTAAATAAAAGTCTTAAATTGGTTCTGTAATTAGTCTACTTTGGTATTAAAGTATGGTGAAGTTTAGGAGCTGCAGTGTCCAGTCACATTATTTCTGATTAAGACCTGTGTCTGTCTGGTGAAAGATTTTTACTATCTTGTATCCTTGGATCTTGGGTATCCTTTGAAAACCATTTCAGTTACAGTGACATAATACTGCTGCAAATTCAAACAAGTTCATAAAGTGCTCCCCCCAGCACAGAAAAACTATAACACAAGCCAAAACACAATAACAACAACTCATCTTTAAACAGTATAATTATACACTGGGCTGATGTATGACACCATGATGATATCATGTTTAACAGGCACCATTTACAGCAACACAAAGGAAACACTGGAAACAAACGGCAGACAAACGGGCCATACGCACAATGAGTAAACTAAGCTAAAAGAGCAAAGCAGGTGAGCTGTCAGACACCAAATCTGCAGTGAAACCACATTTCATCTACTGCAACTAGTGTGACCAGCATCCGTTTTTCAACTGGACATGAAACACCAAAAAATCTCCAGACTATGGAAGTTCTATTTGACCATGAAGGACAATAGTGGAGACCTAATCTGGCTTTTGTTTGCCTTGTATACACTTGTTTGCTTACTAAATACTTAAAAATATGTTCTTTAATAGTTTCAGTCTCACTGTTCAGTCAACAACATAGACACTAATACAAAACAAAGAAAGTCCTTAACTGAAAATGTGTGTCCACAGTTTAGGCTGATACATTTCTAAAAAGTGACGACCCTAGAGAGTACACCCACAAACTCTGCTAGAACCATCCATCCAAATATATTTTAAATATGCAACAGAGCAGTGACGGAGCAGTGACTGTTTGAGGCACAGCCTTGGGGCTATGTACTTTAGTGTGTGACTTGGAGAGCCAGTGTAGCATGGCTAGTTGCTGGGAGTGCTTTGACAGTCACTGAAAGCATCTCTGGCTCTTCTGTCAGAGTTACTGTGTTGATACCCATGTTTTACCTGTACTATACTAGATCTGATATAAGAAGATCTCCAACTGTACATGGTATTTCTCACAGTTAACAATATCACATTAAGCTGTGAACATGACATAGTTCTCATCTGAGCCATGTGTTGTATTCATTGTCCTGCAGAGAAAATTATCCTGAACATGTATGACACTGTTTTTCCTCCTGCACTCATCAGGCTTGCTAATTCTTACATAGTGGGCAGTTATGAGTGAGAGGCACAAACTGGGGCTACAGTTCGCCTGCTTTTCATACCTGCTAAGGCAGCTGCTATCACAGTGTGGGGGGCCAACATACTTAATAGACCTCTAAGTGCTGCCTAGTTCATCACAGATAAGGGGAAAAACAGACTTTGGTTGAATCAATTTTATTGGTTGTAACCATACTAAGAACAGAAAGAGCTGGTTTCTAAGCACAATGTGTGAATTACTGGAAATCAAAAAATCACCTGTCTTAAATACATAATGTGCTGCTGCTTTGCACACTAGCTGCAAAGAAACAGCAGCTAAACAGTGATTCTGCACAGTACTAGAATAACAGGATTCCACCAGAGCTCAGTTATAGGAAGATGTAAAATAAAATAAATCTAAACTGCTTTGAATGATGCAACTGTGCCAACTACTTGTTGTTTAATACCACTGGGTGACAAAGCAGCAGAAACTGTGAATAGGTTCTAGGATGAATTACAACTTCTGCTACAGTCGTTTCACCTGTATTGTTTTCTTCCAAGAAATGTAGCTGGTTTAAAATACAGGGAAGAACAACTTTTATTTTATCTTTATTTTATCTATTTGAACAACAGTCTTTGTACTTGGTTCATTATCTGTTACTCAATGGACCATCAGAGCTGACACGTACCGTTCCTAATATGGACCATATCCTCCAGCCTTGCATGCCAGGAATTGTGCCAACGTGCTGTAGTAATACCAGCTTTCCTCACTGTCCAACAAATCTTCAATCAATATAATAACTATTGTAAAAAAAAACAAACATAAGAACATACTGGTGCCTCAATTCTTACATGGTGTTATCTTGTTTTGGTTAGTACACTCTCAAAGATTTAAGATAAAAAACATGCAAAACATGACAGCAGGGAGGTGTACACCCTGGACAGGTCGCCAGTCTATCGCAGGGCTGACATATACAGACAAACAACCATGCACACTCACATTCACACCTACGGACAATTTCTTTTCAGAGTCACCAATTAACCTAACATGCATATCTTTGGATGGTGGGAGGAAGCCGGAGTCCCTGAAGAGAACCCACGCAGGCATGGGGAGAACAGGCAAACTCCACACAGAGAGAGGCACCCAGCCAACCCGGGGATCGAACTAGCTGTGAGGCGACAGTGCTAACCTCTACACCACTGTGCCGCCTCACATTGTAAATAAATGTCAAAAAGCTGTAAAGCAAAACTAGCTCATAGATGAGCAGTGGTATTCAGCTGTTCAGAGACAAACTCCAATGCCCATGTCACTGTAATGAAAGAACATGTCACTAATGTGTTTGTGAAAGGTTTCCAACAGCGCCTGATGTCTACAGCACAGACAAACGAGCAGGGTTTGGATTCACACACATGTAGTAGTTTGTTTCAGTCTCCTATCAACAGTAACAGGAAATCAAGCAAGTTTCAAGACACAGATTTGAGATACTGAAAACATTATTCTGAAAGAAGAAATTATTTCAGATATTTTTGAGGCACTTTAAATCAAAGTGGATCACCATGGTAACCTGTGCTGCACAGCTCATCTACTCCAGAGCCAGTAAATGGAACATTTTGGTCATTCATTCATTTCTTTCTGCGAATGTAATTTTCCCCTCTGTTCTGGCAGCCGAAACCAAACCCACAGTTCATATTTCAGCACTTTTTGCCACAGTAATTGTTGTATTTAAAACTGATAATGTTGATGGAGGTTAGCTTGTACTAAGGATAATAAAGAACGACTGCATTAACCTGGGGTTTGGAGCAGAACTGTGGATGTATGTGTACATTATCTTAAAACAGCTGTCCTACTTTCTTTATACACACGTTTCATATTGACATACAAAGCGTAATATAAGCAGACAAGCTGACGTTCTGTAGAGAAGATAAATTTAAATCAGTCTTTCTTACAAATATTTTTTCAGCATAGTCCACCTAATAAGTGCATGTTAATCCAGCGCCTGATCAACAGGTCTGCTGCGACCTGCTTCTCATACTCCTCTATGAATCATTGGACTGCTCTGCAGAAGGACAGCAGCTGATGCTGAAATGATCTACATGAATACATTTGTCATTAAACGCTTTTTCGTCCAGTATCAAATGTTCTGCACTTATATAGCGCTTTTCTACCTATTGGTACTAAAAGCGCTATACACTGCTTCTTAGTCACCTATTCACACACACACACAGTCACACACCGATGGCAGAGCTGCTATGCAGCTCACCTGACACACCGGAGACAACTTGGAGTTCAGTGTCTTGCCCAAGGACACTTCGACATACGACAGGAGGAGCCAGGAATCGAACCACCGATCTCACAATTGGCAGACAACTGCTCTACCTCCCGAACCACAGCCGCCCCAAACCAGCATCATATAAAATCCAGTGATCAGCACAGTGCACTTTTACCTGAGACAGGGACAGAGGAGAAAACATCATTTTGACTGAGAGGAGCAGAAGCGTTGTGACTGTGCATTAAAATCACCATCCCCGGGCTGAAGTTTGTAATTTCCATAGCGTCATCATTTCTTTCTGCACATTTTACACGCTCCTCGTCGGTGGTTGAGTTGAACAGCGATACCCCAGGCTTAGAGAAAACGCTGCATTTCCTGAGCTGTTGAAGTGGAGGTTTTAAGAATCCACATAGAAAAGAGTTCAGGTCGTCCGGATGACTGTCGCGTTAACTCCAGAAATGATGAAACGCCATAAAAGTTCAGGCTCCGGAGAAAGGTCCGCAGGGAGAATAAGGAGCACAAAGTTCCTCATAATCATTGTAAGGAGAATATGGCCTGGGGTGTAACGGAGCCGGGGGATGTGTCACTTCGACAGGAAAGGAGACGAGGGGGCGAAGAATAAAATAAAAGTACTGAAATTACGTTATAGAGTCCAGCCCATTCCAGACAGACCGCAGCAGCGGTTCATGTCAGGATCCTACTGTCACCTATTGTGGCTCCTCACTGTACACACGCACAGGACCTTTAACACACAACAGCTACACAACAGCATTACACACTTCACAACGTGTATAAATTTCTAATGGTTTAAAAGTAAAGAACCAGATTTCTTTACTCATTACATCCTCCACGCAGCACATTATTTCTGCCTTATTCCCACAGTATTCACAGGCAAGGAATGTAACTAAGTAGATTACATTACTCAGATAGGTCTAGTTGAGGTACTTGTACTTTACTGAATATTTCCATTTGATACTATAACTACTTTATACTTATATTTCACACTACAATCCAAACTGAGACAGTCAGCTACTTTTTATTTAGAGGGTAACACTGGTTAGACAAGTTCAAATGAGCTCCCATCAACCAAATACAACATTCAAATGCTACTTCTGGCCCACATTAAAATATTAAAACATTAGACCTTACTGTTAATAAATAAAAAGCATCGATCATCATGTTTCAGCCTTGTGTGTTTTCCAAGCTGTGTTCAGGATGATCCTGCTATGAAACTACTTAAATACAGTACATATATATATTCTTATATTTAATCGGTCATATATGAGCTCATTATGGTGTAGGGGAAACGTTTGACTAGTTTTATTCTCTACTTTGGCACATGAGGTGTTGTCAAGTGGTTCACTTGCCAACTTGAACTCGAATCTTCCAGTGACTGTCCCACAAACAGAACTGCGGGAGGAGCTGCAGCTCTGTTTATCACAGCGTTTCAGAGCCTCGGCTCTATGCCGGGACAGGAGGCCCTCTGTCGGCCTGTCACTCTAACTGAGCCCGCTGGCTCTAACTGCGGCCATTTTCTGCTGACTAACATACACACAAACCGGGAGAAGGAGGCTCGGCTGAACTTCAACTTGGCCTTGCGCCGTCCCGTACGACGAACGGAACAGGGGCAGATGGGCCTCTCGTCTCGCACAGTGTTCGACAAAACCCCAAACTTAGCAACTTTGACCCGCGACTGCGCTTTTATACACACACCCAGGCATGTTGCCCGCTTACTCACGCGCCGCCAGGGGTGGGAAACCACATTTGCCTGTGGGATCAATTCTGTGTAATGTCAATACGTCCCGTTCTCCGGCACAGAGACAACATTGCTCCAAACTCCATTTAAAATTGTGGGAGTTTAATATTTAATCGTTTTACGCGAAACATACTAACCGTTTCGTTGGGAACGTCATTTCATCTCCCGCTTGACGTTCTTTTGGCAAACTCGGCACACATATAGTTTTGAAAAAGAGCCTAATGTCAACAAAATATCAACTTTAATAATCACACTGCTGGCTTCCGCCCTGTACTGAACTCGACGTAAGACGTCAATTGAAGCAACGGTCGAACATATTCCAAAAGTTATAGTTTTAATCAAGTGGGGGGTGTTATGCGTGTTATGTCTGTGCCGAATTTAAGCATGGATCCTGACAACTCAACACTGTTTTCAAGTTGTGTTGTGTTATGTGTATATATTTGCTGACGTGCAGTGTTTATTTTATTTGCGAGGTTTTTGAATTACAATTTATGACAGATTCACTCCATAGTCGAACGTCACGTAGGGTGCTACAAACTAAGACGGAAAGGACAGCAGCGAAAATAGGCCGAGAGACATTTAGAGAATGGGATGCTACTACCGCCGCTTTCGCTCCACTTTCAGCTGCGTAGCTGATGACACTCTTTTAACTCCTCGCATTGCGTCTTTCTTAGAAAACACCAGCAGCACACCGATAGGAACGGACACTGCTACACTGTGCCGGAACGGGTTTTGTCCTACCATGTCGAAGCTGAGCCGCCACCGGGAGAAGTTAAAGCTGATTTCAACACCGGCCCATCTTGCGCTGTCGGTCGTTATCATTCCATAGGGCATTTATTGCTTTCATCGTGCGCGTGCCAGCTGGAGTAATCCGCGGTGCTCGAGACCAGGAACGTCCCGCGTCAAGCTTCAGGCTTCACGGCAGTAACCCCCACCGTCGCCACCCCCTCCCCCTCGGTGGGCTGCGGCAGAGCAGAATAGTGCTTCACCTTTTTCCTCACTTCTTTACAGCTTTTCACTGTTCCCTCCTCCTCGTCCCTCCTGTTCCACGCCTTCTTCTGTCTCTAGCCCTTTTTATTCTTTTATTTATTTTTCCCTCCTCGCAGTCTCCCGACTCATCTTTCACCCTTTTAACATTTCCTTTCCTTCCTCCTTTGCTATATGGTTTTTGTTTTAGTGGGAATTCTCTAACGTGTTAAACTGGGCCAGGAATGACGGAGTCTCAACGTTCAACTGAAACTCAGCCACAGTCTGAAATTTCACTTCCTGACAAAGACTTAGCTCCTTTACTGCTCTTCTCATGGGAACCACTTTATCTGCTTGGTGGTCATAATAATCGTACAAGTGAAACAAAATCCCCGTTTTATAAGCACATGCCTCTTGAAATTTGACCAAATGACATTTTCTCTGTCCATCATAACACATCCAGGCAATCAGGAAAGTGGAGGCCTGTGGTGTTTTCAGTGCTAACTAGTGCTAATGCTGTTCCTATAGAACCACACTCTCTCCATTAGAAGATTTTTACAACTGAGATTCACATGTGCCTGTTTTTTTTTTCTAGTCCAGCTTGTAAATGAGTGTCCTTATTTAATACACTGAAACAGAAATACGTACTGGTGAAGGAGACGAAAGGGCATAAGGAGGTAACAAACAAGGAAGGACCTTGGTATACAGTCAGTATATTTTAATTACTCAGTATCTATCAAATAATCACGGGATACAGTTTGACAGGAAGGACTGATGGGAACCAATACGATAGACCAAAAATTGGAAAATTACATTGTAGAGTTACAGTTATAATAAAGGACCTGTTATTATTGGTGCTGAGGAACAGAACATTAGGCAAAAAATAGTTATATACACATTGAGTAGAGTAATTCAGTTTTTGGATTGAATAGAGGTTCCATCTAACAATGAAAAGTGATGTTAATGTTAATAATAATTTAGGGACTTACTACATAAACTTACATACATTTTACATATTATTTACATAATACATTTTATTGGGGTTAATGATTAATTAGTATTAAAAAAACAGAATGTTATTGGCAGTGTTTTTCAAGATAGCTCCTCTGCTGTAGGAGAAGTTCAGGATACTGAAGCTGTAAATAAAGGCAGTCAGTTGTTCACATGTCACGTGTTATCCTGACACAACAGAGGAGAGCACAGTGAAACAAAATATCAAACTGAGTCGCCAGTTTAAGTATTTCTCACATTATCAATAAGTGTAGCTTATAGTTTAAAAAGCAGCCAGCTCCTCTTTTTTATTCCAGCAGATGGCACCAATGCAGCAAAAAAGGAGTCATTACAAGCAAGATGGCAGAAAGGCCGGTATTTATTCTTTCTATTAACCATTGCATATTGGCCATGCTAGCACTGTAGCAGTAGGCAGAACATGACAACCCAGTAAAGACCCTACAGAGACACTCAGGTGACACTTCTGACAGTAATAAAGTTGCTTCCTCACATATTTTCAGTGCTTTACAATGATGGCAGTGTGCTGTCTTTAAAAAGTTACAGCTTTACCTCCTCATGAATGAAGTTGCTCATAAAA
>JAUBNQ010000020.1:242344-253639 GCA_032353495.1 Ctenopoma kingsleyae | reverse complement strand
ATTTGCTCTACTTAGTACTGAAGGCCAGATGAAGCTTCTTGAAGCCTCGAAGCACTGAAGCCTTTCTAGCCAGTTGGTTTCAAAGAAGGGTTCATTTTTTGACGTTTCATGTGCACACAAACCCCCCCTGTTGGTCAAACACTGTAAGACAGAAAGATGTGTTTTTTTCTTGTGAGGACAAGATAATAATCCATTCAGACCATGTGTTTTTGTCTCCTCTTATTCACGTGCATGTTCTTGTCTGTAAATAGTGTGCATAAGACACAGGTGTCCAAACCTTTTAAAAGGGGGGCAGATTCCCAGGAGCCAATGATACTTTAAGACATTTTCTTTTATGGTAAATGGACTGTTTTAAAACAATTTTATTATCATTGTGATAATTATGGTTTTAAATGTCAATGAAGTCACACAATAATGATCACATGAAAATAAAAACAGAATATGTACTTTGGTAAGCCGGGTCGCAAATCTGACACTCTGATGTGACAGCGCACTTTTCTACCAGTTCAGCTAACAAGAACAACACATTGACTGTGGACATGTCGGTTAATGAAGTTAATTCGCTGATGCAGCTGCTTATCAAAGACATTTCCCAGTGGTTTATAGAAGTTTCTTTCAGTGCCTGACATATAAGCTTATTGGCTGATATACTGTAATCAATGTTCCATGGTAGTAGCACAAATACCAAAGTAAATCTCTTCCTTTGCATCAATGAAAAAGTCATAGAATAATGACAGGGGGACAATTATGTTTTCAAACTGTGGAAGTGTTAACAAGGAAGAGGAAAGTGAATGTGAATAAGTGAATACAAATTATTTTGACTTACGTTTTTAATGAACTTGAGGCTTCAATAGGGTTCTAAATTCATTAAGAAAAACTGAAAACGAGGGACATGCAGCTTTCCATTTACAACAATGAATATGGTATATACCCAACAGTAACACAAAATGAATTCATTGTGCAATATGTGTGTCACCATTAACTGGATAATATAAAATATCATTCAAAGTAAAATGAGGAATATCATCAACTTTCAAGGAGATCCAGCTGTGTATATCAACCCAAACCCTTTGCTATGAGATCATGTAAAGAAAAGGTGATCCAAGGTTTCTGTTTCATTCTGACAGAAGCTACAAGGAGCAACTTCAAAGTTAAACCTCTTCTGGAGGAAACTGCTTGCTGAGGATATATACCTGTTATAATTTTAAAATGTGTTTCTTTCACTTTTGGAGCCACTGGATAGGTCTGATAGCACAAACATGCTTTTGCTCTCAGATCAGCATCAATATTGAATAGATAGAAGAATTAGAAGATATAAATATAATATATATAACATATAATATAATAAATATGAATCACCAAATATATGATTTTAATCATTGAGTTGCTAATTCTGTTGTTACATTTCTTATCATTTATGTCCATGGCAACTATTTTAAGGTCAGGTAGCCATTGGCCTATATTTGATGGTAACAGTGACTGTGAATTACTGATAAGAGAAACGAGGGCAACAGGAATGCAAGTACTCCGTTTGTGTAATTTCAATGTCAAATTTGTTCTTAAGCTCCATCAAAGACATAAGTTGTACATCTGAATTAAAAAGGTCACAGACAAACTGGATCCCCTTATTATCCATAAAGTGAATGTATAGCGACTGAGTGGGATATATCATTTTTGACAGCTCTTCTGTTTTAGAAAGTAGAACTCTGCCTAAAATGGAAGTGTCCCTAGATAGCCAGAGGTTAACAGACTTCCTGGCAGAATCTAGTCTGTTGATTAAATTCAGGTTTTCTTTATCTGACATGTTCTTTGTGATTATTACTTCAAGATATTTGGCTTCATTTTACACTGCAATGGTAACAATAGTACTGTTCGGACAGTCACTGTGAATAGCCAAAAGCTCACATTTTTTCAAGTTGAGAGACAGACCCGAGGCCCTAGTGAAAACCTGAATTTTATCAATGACCTGTGCTAACACATTCTTCTGTTTCAAGCATACTGACCAATTAAAATTTTGAAAATTTGAAAACAGTTTGCAGTCTTCCCTTAAGAATTCAGATTTATAAAGATTTCTATAAAAAGCTAAAATAAAGGAATTAATTTCTAATTGATTTTCACACACAACCTCATCAATTTTGAGTTTCTTAATATGTTTTGTTGACTGTATGTTTTTCTAGGTCAGGGGTGTCAAACTCCAGTCCTCAAGGGCCACAATCCTGCTTGTTTTCCAACCATCCTTACACTTACAGCTGTTGAAAGACTGAACACACCTGTACCAGGTAATCAGCAATATGTAGTGAAGAGAAGGCTGGAAAACAAGCAGAATTGTGGCCCTCGAGGACCAGAGTTTGACACCCCTGCTCTAGGTCAAAGAAATATGGAGAATTTTTTTCATCCTCTTCTATCCACTTTGAGCGAACAAAGGCTCCTTTAGCCCTTTCAATGTACATTTGATCAAGTTCTGAGTGTAACTTGAGAAGTTCTTCCTTTTCGTTATCATTAAGAGCTTCAGTATATTAATTCAGTTCATAGTATATTAATGCTGGCTATAATGTAATTTGCTTTGGTTTCTCTGAGCTACCAATTTCTTACCTACTTTATTTGCCAATATTCTGACATATTTAATCCATTCCAATTTGTTAACGGGATAAATCAGATTTCTTAACATCACTAATTATTGACAAAACAGATTCACAAAAATGTGAAATACACAAGTGACTACAATTACATTTCTATTAAGATTTCAAAATTGATGGGTCACCCTTACATTTCACATCTATTGTCACTGCACAGTGATCTGTTAAAGGAGAAGGGGTGATTAAACAGTCAGATGATGACGAAACAAGGTTGCTGGATAATAGCCAATAGTCTATCCTGGACTTCTGGTTAGAAGAATTTTTCCAGGTGAATTGTTTCACAAGTGGATTATTAAATCTCCAAACATCTACTAAGTCCAGTGAATGTTTGAATGATGAAATCCAACTGTTGTAATGGGAACAACTTAGCTGAGTGGGGTACCTTTTCCTCCTTTACTGACCGCTTCTTGCACCTTTGGCCATAGACGTGCACGGGTTTCCCGATCGTCTCTGCAGAAATCCTTCTAAATCGTATGTGCTTTTCCTTACAGATTCTGGCATTTCTTGACATTTCCCATGCCATGTTGTGTACCTTTCTCAGGGCAAATTGCATAATAATTTTCCTCGGTCGATCAGAGGAAATGCTCTTCTTTCCAAATCGATGTACTTTATCCACCACACTCTCAAGCTCTACCATGGACAGAAGAACAATCTGGGTGATGATCTTTCTCCTCTCGGACGTTCTCTCTCTCCATCTCCATCAGCCCATTTAACCATAAATTCCACCTTTGCGTATATCTGTTGTGCTCCACACATTTCTCAGTTAAGGCTTTGTTTTCTTTTTGGAGAGAGGAGATTTGAAGTTTAATCTTTTCCGTGTCCTCTGTCATAACTTTAATGGTTGGCAAAGAGTTGGCCTCAACTGCTTGTTGTATCTGAATGACCGCGTTAGTATTTTCCTTAATCGGAAGCTCAACTTTTATAGTGAAAAACTCACCTCACATGGAGAAAAACGTAGTCCATACAGTAAAAAAAGGAAATTCCACAAAACAAACTGGGTCCTTCTTCTATAAAACTTGTGCGTTTATAGGCTAGCTGTTATATTTTCAAAGAGCCTGCTCGCAGCGCCATCTTGAAAACCCCCTGGATTTCTCAATACACGCTTCGACTCATCGACACAGTATGACCCATCACTAGTGACAAGTAAAACAGATGGAGTTATCAGCCTTGTGGTCTACCAAACAGCAGAAAGTGTGTGTGTAGCTTCTTTGATTTACGTGGCTTAGTGCAGCTAGCCGTGTCATCAAACTCCTTTTAGCCCTGCCATTAGCAAAGAGACTCGCTACCTCGTCTGCAACCCAGAGGAAATGTCACAGCACAAGTACTTACTTAAAACAACCAAATCAGCCAGATTTGAAACAATAAACGCGACAAAGCGTCATAAAACTACTCACTGCAATGCACTGGAGTGTGGAGCTAATTCGCTTTGCTAGCTTTCTGTGTAGCACCCCACCCCCGCTCCCCCAACGATGACTGTATTACATGTCGGGTAAGGTTTAGCAAACAGTCTAGATCAAACACCTTAATTTTAGGTGTGTAGCTAACTGTGCTCATACTTTATACACAGCAATACAGTCATCGTCATTGTGCTGTTTGGCACACCACAAGGCTGATAACTCCAAGAAATTCAATAAACTCCTCTGTTTTACTTGTCACAAATTCTGTGCCAGCAACTTCTGATTTAATATCAACTTTAGAAAGTCTCTCACCAACCTGTTAGCAACTCATTCCGGTCCTCTATAAGGAGAACCACCATGTTTGGAAATATCCCTTCAGACCAGACCAATCGTCTGACTAGAAAACTGTTAGACCCGCCCACTAACTTTGATGGGCAAAGTTTACCAAAGTTTACAGATAAAATAAATTCATGATGTGCAACAACACAGACCACGTGTGAATTTATTTCAGTATTTAATAATTTAATGACACATTTAAATAGTTATTTAAATGCTTATTATATTTAATGTATTGTGTCACTCTCCACGGTCCGCAGTGCCTTGCATCTGCCTGCTGAGTTGTAGCGGTCCGTGTACGGGGTGGATCCTTGGTTGTCCCATCATCCATTGCGAGACAGGAAGCGTAGTCTGCTTTTGGCGCGGTGTCGGCCATCTTGGCATCACATCTCAGTTTCAGACATCTGAGGCGCTGCATGACCATACATCGTACTGATTGACATCGTTATCGTTAGTTAACAAGATAAACACATTCTGTGACCGGGTTAAACGTAAACAGCAGATAGGTTTGTTTTCTATTGCTGGCTGAGTGGTGAAGTAAACTCAGGATTATCGAAAGCCCGTTATGGCGACTGCTACTTCTACTCCAAGCCGTGAAGCTGGCCGTTCGGCGGCCTCTACACCTCTCTCCCCGACACGAATCTCTCGTTTGCAAGAGAAGCAAGATTTGCAGCACCTGAATGATAGGCTGGCTGTTTATATCGACCGTGTCCGGTCGCTGGAACTGGAGAACGACCGGCTGATGGTCAAAGTGTCTGAGAAAGAGGAGGTGACTACTAGAGAGGTGAGTCTAAGTGAAAATAGCGATAACTAACCCACGTTAGTTCATTATGTTTGGGAACTAGCTATTCGCAGCTAAATGGTCTAGTTAGCACGGATGCTATTAGCTTTGCTTAACAGTAGTATGCTAATCCTGCACATGCCACTGTAGTTGTTACTTTACGGAAATATAGCTAACGTTATCAACGTAACGTAAGTCAAACGCCCGTTAACTGGGCTGGGAGAATTGAGCGGGTGATTATTCGCGCCAAATTATAAATATGACATAATTTTTTTTCCAGTGTGACGGCAACTTTACTTCCTTTAACGGAAAACGTGCGCACTTATATAATATGTTGAATCATAACATTACATTTCACCAGCTTCCAGCTAAAGCCTGTTGTCGTTTTAGTTCGCTGTAATATTGGCTCCTCTAAGTTTGTTTTGGTATTAACATAGTGACGTTAGATGAATAACAAGAAAACATGCTGTGAATAAGTGAACGTTCTTAAGAAACGTGTTGATACTATTAGTAATGGCAGACGAAATGAAGTTAATTCTTAATTCAGAGGAACTTGGTTATGTGTGTGCAGTGAGCTAGTGTTCATAAAAGATTACAAGAAAAACTATGCTGGCTTTCCGTATAACAAAAACTAATAAGAAGACAAGTACTGGTTGCCTTAAACTAACTGGCCAATTGATACAGTGTTTTCCCACAAATAATGTACAAGGAAGTGAAACATGCTTCTTGTGGAGGACAGCTTTCCAACTCCTCTGTCTCTACTTAGGGTGGTGGCTCTGTGTGCAGAGGACTGGCTAATAAACTGTGCACTGTGATTCGAGAAGCCACTGATTGGCTAGTTTTTCATGGGAGTGAGTTGCAGGGTGCAATTCAGCCGGTGTAGAAAGTGTTGAGGTCAGCAAGGCAGTATGTGAGCTGGTATCGGCTTCAGCCAAACCCAGTGGAGTCTCTACAGGATTGGAGTACTGTACAGTGTCAGCAGCAGCTGTAATTGTATTGTATATCTATTGTAAGTGAGGAGAGAACGTGTGAGACTGTCGAGAACTGCATCGACAAAAGTTAAACTTGGTCACCTTTGTACTTAAACAAATCATGTAACATCTCCTCTGCCACTTCTCACTCATTGCTGTGGGCATTGTGAGCAAATGATGTGTAAAGAAGATATTAGAAGATTTTCAAATCACCTTGTTGCCACAAGGCAAAATATTCCCTCATTTTTATAAAGTGAAAATGTAACCTTTGACCACTTTTTTTTAGATGCTTCACAGGTCTGTGCAGCATAGCCTGGAATTCCACATTGTCTTGTGAAAGAAGTGTTGCTTTGTTTTGTGTTGCACACTATTCCATCTCCAGTTCCACATTCAGTTAGCTAAGTCCAAACAAATTAAGTGTGTGCTTCTATTGTCCACCAAAACTGAACATTATCACCTTCATGGGGAATTTACTTTATAGGACAGTTAAATTAAACTGACTTAGTTTTTGCATGTGTGGCAATAAATTGACAATGGAGTGAAAATTCATTACTACAACAACAAAGCCACAACATAGACTCTTCCTTAAATTAAATATATTGTGCTGAAATACAATTACGGTGTTTGTGCTGCAGCTTCTCCTCTCTGTGTCTCTGACCAAGGGCAGAGCTCAGCTTCTTCACACTGAACAGGCAGGAGTACAGGTGTGCAGTAGTAGTTGTAGTAGTACAAGTTTACGACTCTATGTTGTAACGCTTACTTGTTATGTGTGATAAAACTGAGCAAAAACCCAATAAATTAGTTTATCAAAATACCATATTTGCAAGCAGAGTCTTGGAGTAACAAACATCCCAAATCTCTTGCAAGTTCCAGGAGTCTCGGTTCCCTGAGGCTTGCAAAATTATATAACATCTCCTAGATATTTCCCCTGTTGTTGTCATTAGCAGACCTACTGCTCACAGGAGTACACTATGCAGCTTGACTGTTCCTCACAGCAGTGGCATTGGCGAGGTGTTCAGGGACAGTAGAGAATGTAGGTAATTTGTCTATCAGAAGCTTTTTAAGATTTTAAAAGAAAGGAAATCTGAATCGGCCATAATTGGAATTGGCAGGTGAGTATTTATAAGTAAAAATCTGAATTGGGCAAGAAATGCAAATGGTGCATGTCAGAAGAAGAGAGCTTGAAAGTCACTTGTCAGTATAGTTGGCAAATCACAAAGTAAAATGGGAATGACTGTTGAATTGTTGGTTGACACCAACTAGCTGATGTTGGGAGGGTGTCCATCCATGTTTAGGTGTGCTTACACTAACCGTCCGTCGCTGACACACAGTCACCTCCCCGACTGTAAAGGTGTTTGGTATGGTTCACACTGCTGGGTGTTCTAAAAATAAACACTAAGCCAAAGTTGGGTAGAATGTGCTTAATTCACTGTATATAGATAACTTGATGTTGGAAATTCAGTTGGATTGCAGTTTTTCTTTTTTCACACATCCACCTGGTAATTACATTTTGTGTTCTTCTCTTTAGGTGACAGGCTTGAAGGCTCTGTATGAGGCAGAGTTAGCTGATGCTCGCCGGGTTTTGGATGAAACTGCAAAAGAGAGAGCCAGGCTTCAGATAGATCTTGGCAAGGTTCAGTCTGAGCTTGAAGAAGCCACACGCAGGTGAGATATAAACCTAATTGTCACAAAGGTCATATTGTTTTAGATTAGATCAATCACAAACTTAAAAATTGGAATCAGGGTCACTTGAGAGGGCAGGCTTGGGGGCCAGTTTTAGGCAATAACTGTTTTTTCATACCTTTGTCCATATGTTCTAGTACCAAGAAGAAGGACAGTGATCTTGCTGCAGCAGTGTCCAGGGCCAGTGGTTTGGAAGGCCAGCTGAATAAGAGTGAGGCAGCACTTTCTACAGCTTTAAGCCAGAATGCTGCTTTGACTTCTGAGCTTGCTGATGCCAAAAACCTGCTGGCTAAGGTGTGTACTGCCATGTTTCGTTTAAAATTTAGTGTTAAACCTATGCAGTGTCTATGTGCTTATATCTCCTGAGGTGTTATGTGATGTTTAGGCAGAGGAAAGCCACGATGTTGCTAAGCGCCAGCTGGAGGCAGAGACACTGATGCGTGTAGACTTGGAGAACCGCTGTCAATCACTGATGGAAGAGCTGGAGTTCAGGAAAAACATGTTTGAAGAGGTAGGAGGTGTGTGTAGTGGGTATGACAGTGACATCTGCATAGGGCTTATTTCCATTAAAGACTCATCTGCTCCTTTTCTAATGTGTTTTCTGTCCTAAGCAGTGTTTCCCCTACCATTATACGGGGGGGGGGTGCCCCCCTGTATAATGCTTTAGACAATTGCTTTAGACCAAACCTGTAAAATTTCTGTGGCAATAAGAATTTCTCTCCCATTGTTGTTCCTGTGTTGAGGAGGTGCGTGAGTCTCGGCGTCGACAGGAGCAGAGAATTGTGGAGGTGGACTCTGGAGTCAGACAGGACTATGAGTTCAAACTTGCACAAGCTTTACAGGTTTGTTCAATGAAATTCACAGTAGTTGTTTTTTCTGGTTCTGTAATACTGTGGTAGAGCTGTGTGTGTTTATGTATGTATGTACACACACACACACACACACGCATACATATATATCTCCAAAGTACAGAAACACTTGTGCTGTACATACGCATTTTTACATCTGTGAAAAATAATTAGAAATCTTGTATACAACTACACGACACACATCATTTATATTTAGTATCAATAACACAGAGCAATGTAGACAGGGAACAGGCAAGACAAGTGTCTAAAGTCAAACTAGAGTCTGGTAACAAGCAGAGAAATCCAAACTGATAAATGGTGGACATAAAACAGGTTGACTGGAATGCTAGGATTGATTGAGCAGGAGGCAGGAAGTGATGGTCAGTGGAGTGTGATGGGCTGTTTAAACAAAAACAAAAATTAGAAATGTAGACTCTGACAGGTAGAGAGTGAATGAATTGATGGGTTCAAGTACGCTCATGTTTTGGTGGCTGGTTGGTAAATTGAACAAATACCCACCCTTTAAAACCATTAACTGCATTACAACACTATTCCTCCTGTTAAGAAAAGTAATACTTAAATAATTTCTTAATATAATAGAATACAGAAACCAACTGTGAACTCAGCTGCTGAATTAGCCCAAGGAAGCGAGTATATCAGATTTAATCAGGTTTTTGTGATTCCTACTAGGACCTAAGGAAGCAACATGATGAGCAAGTCTCCTTTTATAAGGAAGAACTGGAGCAAACCTTCCAGGCCAAGGTGAGAAATACATTTTGTTTATTTAATTTGTGTCTTTGTTCTCACATCCTGAGTCTCGTGTCTCTCTTGGTCTCCCTGTAGTTGGATAATGCCATGGTCTCCTCAGAGATTAATGACAAGGCAATGAGCACAGTGAGGGAGGAGCTGCAGGAGTCCCGTATGAGGATAGAGAACCTTGGATATCAGCTGAATGCTTTGCAGAAACAGGTACTGTTTTTTGATCCACATGTACATAATATTGAAGGCATCTGCCCCTCCATTGCATTGTTAATTAGCTTTACAAATTGAGTGTAGTTGTCCGTGTGTATTTTAAAGGTGGCTACTTCAGAGGATCGTATCGGAGAGCTTGAGGAAATTCTGTCAGCAGAGCGAGACAAGCACCGCAGAGCCATCGAAGGAAAAGAGCAAGAGATGAGCGAACTGAGAGACAGGATGAATGCTCAGCTCAGTGAATACCAGGAGCTGTTGGATGTGAAGCTTGCCCTAGATATGGAGATCAATGCATACAGGAAACTTCTGGAGGGAGAGGAGCACAGGTACAATGCATACTGACAGACCTATGATACATATAGTATGAATTTATACTACGTGAACCAGCTAAATGTTGAAGTTAAACAAATAAAAAACTTAAAACTTAAACAAATACTTGTAAAAGTAAAACTATGTAAAAGTCGCAACAGCAGAACAAGGTTAGACCTGTGAGCACGTTCAATCACTTTCAGTGTCACACAAGTCTACACTGAATGCTGATTGCAGCAGCACCAGCTGAAACATACAGAGACAAATGTGCATGTTGTATCAAAACACTATTGTGTTTGTGAGGGGAGAAAGGCCATTAATTAATTCACTGATGCCTGGTGTGCTTTTTCCAGACTGAAGCTCTCCCCCAGCCCTTCACCTCGAGTTACTGTTTCTAGGATAACAGGGTCTTCATCCTCCCGCTCCTCCAAGAGGAAGAGAGTGGACGTGGAGGCTAAAGATGTGGCTGAGGGAAGAGGTGAGGGCCAGCTGCTGGTTTCGGAAGAGGCCACAGCTAGCGGAGCTGTCACCATATCGCCCACTGACATGGATGGAAATGCAGTCACACTGACCAATGATACTGAGCAGGTGTGTAACATTACAGGTGTACTTGCTGTTTGCTGATACATATATGTAGGTAATGACAGTGTCATTAGCATCTTTATGTCTGGATGATTCAAACGACATAATTAACACTGACCAGCAGAGTTTCTTCCTCTTGAACTTCTGCCTTTTATTGCAAATGCTTGATTGCAGTTGTTGCCGCCCAGGATGGAACAACCAGGTATTAGATTTAGGGGTTTAAACTGTAGTTGTCCAACTTGGACAGTGGCGCAGTAGGTAGGGCAGTTGTCAGGTCTCGCGTCCCTTGTGGGGAAGGTTGGGTCAGGAAGGGCATCCGGTGTTAAATCCTTGCCAGATCAAATATGCGGAGTGATCTGCTGTGGCGACCCCGAAAGGGAGCAGCCAAAAGAACTTACTTTTACTTTAAAGTGTATTTCTTCATGCCTGTGACTGTGACTTTATGTTCAAACATGTCCACCATCACATTTTCATTTAAGAACAAAAAAATAGGTGAGACTGAAGACAGGTGAATTCTGAATTAAAAATTTTATTTCAAACTTTTAGACAGGTACATACTATGAGAAAGTTTCTGTAGTTGCATGTAGGGCTGTGCAATTAATCGAATTTCGATTTTGATTTCGGGTCTCAATGATCACAAAAATGGTGTAATCGAAAAAAACGATTTACTTATTAAGTTATTTTGACCTGCGTTCTGACGCATGCACGCATCCGCACTTTCGCCCTTCCAGAAGCCCGAACTCTCTCACTCTATACTGTCAGCGAAGAAGTTGCGTATGT
>JAUBNQ010000020.1:206173-242244 GCA_032353495.1 Ctenopoma kingsleyae | reverse complement strand
TCGTGTAAAATAATCGTGATTTCAATCATGACCAAAATAATCGTGATTATGATTTTTTCCATAATCGAGCAGCCCTAGTTGCATGTAAAATTTTGTTGTGTTTTTCAGGATCAGCCTTTGGGCAACTGGAGATTGAAGAGGCAGGTTGATAATGGGGATGAGGTTGTCTACAAGTTCTCCCCAAAGTTTGTCCTGAAGGCTGGACAGTCTGTCACGGTGAGGAACGCTGTTTTCCTGCTGAGTGTGAATAGTTTCATGAAAATGAAAGTATACAGTTCATTTATTATAATTTTTGGATCGGCATAAAGCTCCAGTGCATCATCATTCATTTATTTATTACAAGTTTTCACTTTATCTTTTAAACTCTCCCGTTTGTTTTCTCACAGCCCTTTAGTAAAGTTCTCTATACAGAAAAAACTACTTTTTTAACAGCTAGCTTTGTACTATGAAACCTCACATGTGCTCATATTTTCCATTGTTCATGCACAAAAGTTGCTCAGTTTCATTGTGAGTTAAAATGTGACATCAACCTACACAACAGCTTGTTTATTGTGTGTGTGTGTGTGTGTGTGTGTGTGTGTGTGTGAGAGAGAGTGTCTCTCCTGGCCATACTCACTGGTAGGGCCCTATGAAATCTGTTTTAATTTTTTCCTAAATTCATTTTCTTCCCATTTTCGTTCTTCTGAATTCCGTGTTTTACGTTATAATCATATTTATTCACCTAAAAAGTGTCTAAATATGTAGCGGATGGAGAAAAAAGCACAAGGCAGTAGGGGGAAAAAATCAGTTCTTCAACTTCAACACAGAACATTTACTGCTTTGGTAATGCATTTCAACAATTACCTGTAAACAACAAAAAACATTCTTTTTTTTTTAATGCAAAATGAAGAACCTTATGTATTTCACATTAGAATAAAGAAACGGTCTTCTTTTTGTAAAATAATAGTGCTTCACATTTGAAATCAACATAAAAAAATGTATCAAATAGACTTTCGGCACGACTCCACCATGGAAGCAGCATAATCAGAGAGCTCCCCGACTTAAGGAGATTAAAAGCCCTATATGCTAACTGGTTAAGGGCTTGAGATATGTGAATGTAAACCGTTAGATAGGGCACTGAAACATGATTAGAGGAAAGTTGAGAAAAACCACAAAGAGAGGGAAAACCAACACGTAGGAGTACGGTGAAACGAGCAGGTTAGCTTTGGAGCTAGCTAACCACGAGGAAGGGTCAGAGGAGTCGATTGGAGAATTAGCTTTCTCAGAAAGAAGCTCAATTGATCCTGCTAATAGAACGAGCCCATCAATCAGACACAAAGAGGGTAAGCAACGAGACAAAACACAACATGGTAGACTTGGAAACTATCCTACAAGAAATAAAAGATGAATCTCTCAAAGAGATTAAGGAGGATATCAAGATGGCAAATAACCGCATCGATGACGCCGAAAGATGGATTGTTGAATCGGAGGAATGTCTACTTAATGTAGAAGAAGCTATGTTGGGACTGTTGGAATTTCAAAAATAGCTGCATGTGAGGATCAAGAAGGGCGCTCCAGAAGGGACAATATAAGAATCTATGCAGTGAGAGAAGGAGCTGAAGAAGGCGCACAGTCGATGCTGGTTTTTGTGGAAACGCTTCTTAGAGAAAAATTGGAGCTCCTGCTGACCTTTGAACTGCAAATTGAGAGAGCCCACCGTGCGCTGGCTACAAGGCCCCCAAGTGATGCACCACCTAGATCTATCATGGTGAAACTTTTGAGCTACAGGTGCAAGGAAGATCTCAAGATAGTCTGGCAGAAGAGAGGTTTCATGCACGAGGGTAGGAAGGTGTTTCTGGATCACAACTATGCCCCTGAAGTTGAAGAGAAGAAAGGAATACACCGAAGCAAAGAAATTACTGAGAGAGAAGAAGATTCGCTTCCAGACACCGTTTCCAGCCAAACTCTGGGTATTCTACAAAGGAGGAACGTGCATCTACACCACAGCAGAGGAAGGAACAAAAGACATGAATGAAAGAGGCTTTCAGGCAATGGTGGTCAGGCCAGCTGAGTAGGGGACCGAGAGGATTAAACAATTAATGTGGCTAAGACAGGCGGAAAAAGGAAAAGAGTGAGCGGGCCCTATGAGTAACATCAGATTCATACAGAAATTACAAGCTTTCAGGAGGACCCAGGACGGGGACTAGAGGTAATTATCTGCAGGACTGAAAGGCACGGGTTGGGTATGAGAATTTTTTTTGTTAGTTTGGTGGTATGATAACTTATGTTAAACAGTCAATCTTATTATAAACTCTCTCGCTTGTGAAGATCATTGGTAAATGTATCCATATCCTCTCGCTGAAATAAGACTGTCAGGGAAAACTCTCTGTGATATTGTCTGTGACACATGGACCAAGCTATATATAGCTATAAGGGCCCCTTCACTCAGTGTGTAGAGGATTTCCCTCGGAGCCACCTAGATTTTGGGGCTCTTTTGAGGTAGAGAAGTATACCTCACTTTTGGGAGTTCTGATGTTAGTTTCTGTTCCTGTCTTATCTTTGACCATTGGTCACATTGTTGTGTTCTTGTTTGGCAGCAAAAAAGGGGTGACAATTAACAAAAAGCAGACGGATGGAACTGGTGAATACTGTAAAATATGACTTCTCACAATTTAATTAAGGTTGCCTCCTTTTAATGTAAATGGAATTTTTTTTTTCAATCCAGTCAAAAGAAGTAAAATACTAAGTAAGATGAAAAATGACAAACTAGGAATACTATTTTTACAAGAAACACACTTGACACCTAAAGAACATGATAAACTAAAGAGAAATGGATTTTCCCTAGTGTTTTCATCCTCATTTAAAGCAGGGCGGAGAAGGGGGGTGGCTATTTTACTCTCTGGTAACTTATCTTGTGAGATTACTCATGTAAATGCAGATAGAGAAGGAAGATATATCCTCATCAAAGGGAGACTGGAGGGAGGGATGGTCACTTTCCTCAATTTCTATGCTCCACCAGGTTCAAACTTTTTACTCTTTTTACAAATTGTTATTTGATTTGATGGTGGGGTAGGTGGAAGGTGTCCTAATCAGTGGAGGAGATTTAAACTTAAGATTGAATCCACAGCTGGACTCCTCTGCAAAAGGAGAAAAAATAACAGAATGAGCAAAAAAGTAAATAATTTGATGTCTGAACTGGGTTTTTTTGATGTATGGAGGGATTTGAACCCAGCTCGTAAGGATTACACTTTCTTTTCACAACCACACTCGGTATATTTGACGATTGATTATTTTCTGATGAACAACAAGAACAGATATATGGTGGAAAGTTGTACTATAGGGATAATGGACATATCGGATCACTGTCCTGTGTCTTTGCGTGATAAGTGAGAAAAGGATGACCCTTTGGAAACTAAACCCTAGTATACTGAAGGTAATCAGAGGGGGGAACTAGTAAAAGATATTCAGACATATTTAGATGATAATGATAATGGTGAGGTTTCTCCTCTTGTGCTCTGGGATGCCTGCAAACACGTGATGAGGGGGAAAATTTCTAGGATGGCGTATCTGCGAAAACTAAAACAGCAAAAACTTGTAACTTCACTTAGTATTTTTTACAAACAACTATATACTCAACAGGAGATTAATAGTACTTGTCAAATAAACTCATTACTAGAAGCACTGAATCTGCCAAAAGTTACGGAAGAGCAGAATAAAGCCTTAATAGCAGACATTACAACAGAGGAAATAAACAAAGCAATTTCAAAATTAAAGACTGTCAGGTCCCCAGGCACGGATGGATATACAGCTGAGTGGTACAAGTCTCTTAGAGACGTACTCGTTCAATGCATACAGAAAATAGCGCTTTTTGCTGATGATGTTTTGATATACTTGTCAAGGCCCTCCACCTCTTTTCCAGTACTCATGTCCACCCTGGAGGATTATGGGAATTTGTCAGGTTACAAGTTGAACATACAGAATACAAGTTCTTACTTTTAATAGAAGGTTATAACATCAATTGGGAGCTGAATAAAATGAAATACTTAGGAATATACTTACCGAGGGATGTAAAGCAACTCAGTTTAACCAGTTATGACCCACTACTTTCTAGGATAAAATCAGATATTATTAGATGGAACCTGATTCCTTACCTGAATATAAATCAAAGAGTTGAAGTGATAAAGATGAACATACTCCCTAGACTATTGTATTTCTTTCAGACACTTCCAGTGGAAATCTCTGACAAAACCTTTACAGATGTGGACAAACTGATTTCGCGGTACGTTTGGCAAGGGAAGAAGCCAAGAATTAGGTACAGAACATTGCAGTTACCAAAAATAAAGGTGGCCTAGCTCTCCCATGCTTGAGAAGCTATTATCAAGCTGCACTGATAAAAACATTGGTGAATCTATGCAACCCGTCATATTCTGCGAGATGGAAAGAAATTGAAATCAACACCACGGCCGGTGTTCCTATACAAGCCATTATTGGGGATAGTAAGCGAATGACACATTTAAAAGAGGAAACTAATCCTTGGCTTGCCTCCTCCCTTAAGCGTTGGTTTGACTTAGTGGTAAAGAACAAACTGGATGGCCCATGTAAGGCTTTGAGTTGGATAGCTTATGACCCCACTTTCCCTCCAAATAGATCTGATATAAGGTTTAAATCATGGACTAGAGGGCCAAAAATATACAAAGTAAGTACAATAAAAAAGCAATTAAAAGTTTTCAGGAATTGAAGGATTGGTATGGTTTGATAAATCAGGATTTTTACAGATATCTCCAGATGAGGCACCACATGGGGAAGTGTGTGAGAAAAGAAGGCTGGGTGGGGGTGGAAACAGGACTAATTAAAATACTTCTTTCAGCATATGAGTCAGACACGGGAATGAAATTTATTTCTAAATTGTATGTGGGAATAGAAAATCTGGAAGAAGAAAAAAAAGATACTCTGTATATAAAGGAAAAATGGGAAAAGGAGTTGGGTACTGGGTTATCAGTGGAAGATTGGGAGGACATTATTGAATTACAGTGGAAGACAACCTGCTCCGCATCTTGGAGGGAGTTTGGGTGGAAAAATATAACTAGATATTTTGTGACACCAGCACAAAAACAAGACACAAAATGTTGGATACTATGTGGGGCACAGAAAGCGGGTCATTTCCACATCTTTTGGGATTGCCCCTCAATTATTCCTTTCTGGCAGAAAATACATGAATGCATGGAGCAAACATTGGAAGTAAAGGTTCCTTTTTCTTTTAATGCTTTCTACTTAGGGAAACCGAACATATGTTTCAAACATCCTAATGATGTGTACATGTTTAGAATAATGTTAATTGCAAGTAAAAAAAACTATTACCAGAAATTGGCTAACGAAAGAGATACCTATGGTTGAGGAATGGTTTGAAATAATGTATATTGTATACATTTTGGAGAGGCTTACTTTTTCAAGTAGATTGGAAGTTGAAAAGTTTAATTTACTTTGGAAAAACTGGAGGGTTTATGTTTTGCAGAATGCTTCAGACCTTGCTCAAGAATTCTGTAGATAGAATCACCCCCCCTTCTCTTTTTTGTTTTTGTTTGTTTGTTTGTTTTCATTACAATTTAATATATGTGACAAAGTTTTGAGTTTTGGTTTAGAACTGTTCTCTCTGAAATATGGATGTAGGTGCCCTCTTCCTGGGCTGGAACTGCAATACAATGAGACGATGGAAAATTTTACATTTGGTAGAATATCAATGAGTTTCTACCGTTGCTTTTTATCTCATTTGTCTATTACTATTTTTGATTATTTCCTTTTCTCGGTTGTTTTTTCACTAGTCTTGTGGTGTTACAACCTACCGTTTTGTTAACTTAAAGAAAGGATATGAGTTCATGTGATGTCATTTTCCTGTATGTGCAGTTTTGGGCAATAACAAATAAATGGGAAAAAAAATGTATCAAATAAATAAACGGAGGGAACACCTGGAATACAAATCATGGAAAAATGATTTGTTTGTATGACCAAGAATTTGCTGGAGTGAGCAATTCGCACTAGTTTGCGTCTTGTCTTTGACTGTAAGTGGTACATACAAGTATTTGTGCATCACCAGCTGGACAGGTGATTCCAACAGCCAGACAAACATTAGCTGCAGTGAACAAACAGGCATCACTGCTCTTGTGTAGTAGATCTGTGTATTATGTTATTTAATCTCAGTCCGCTGTGGGGAAGCTGGGGTAGCTGGTGACCCCGCAGAAAATACAGCTACACTCACTTTGATAAAGGAAAATGATTTGTCCAACACATTTAGTCTGATTAATTATATGACAGATATTACAGTGATATCTTACATTTACTCAAATGGAGAGAGGCTACATGATGTATTTGCTTGACCTACAGGTGTGGTCTGCTGATGCAGGTGTGGCCCATAGTCCACCATCTGACTTGCTGTGGAAGACCCAGGCTTCCTGGGGCACAGGAAATTACATAGTGACCTCTTTGATCAACAGTGATGGCGAGGTAAAGACATCTGTGCTTGATTATTTATGTTGATTGACCTTTTTTTGCAGGTTAGAAATGTATGGATTTTTCCCAGATCAGTTAATTAATATAACAAAGTATTTTGAAAATCATGTGATATATTTATTTTTTCACAGAGCAGTGTCTCATCAGCCAGCAACAGAGGTTATGTTTACATGCACTGAAAAAACAGAAAATCTGAAATTGTATAAAAAATACATGCAGCAGATGAGTTATCAGATTTCTCCTCTACCTTGGTCTTATTTTGGAAACATGGTCACAGATTTTAACTGTACAAAGTAGAGGTGGGAATCACCAGAGACCCCACGATACAATATTATCGCAATACTTAACTCGCGATACGATATTATTGCGATTTTAAATGTTCTGCAATATGCTAAGTATTGTGATTATGTTTTTTTCAACTGCAAATTATGTCCATAAAGGTAAACTTCATACATACATTTAATCTAATAAAAAAGTCCTCAGTCTTTCACTTCAATCATTTTTATTGCTGACTGCTGTCTGTATTACAGTTTATTCCAACTTAACTGAATGCAAATATGTGGACTAGTGTGCAATTACAATTATTTTGAACACTAAAAAGTTTGATTTGTTTTTTAAATTTGTATACAAAATATCGATATTTGGTGTCCCTTTCGCGATACAATATCACCACACAAAAATATCGCTATTGCTATTTATTTCTAAAAATATACTATGCTGTATCGATTTTTTTTTCCCCCACCCCTAGTACAAAGTAAGTACACAGTGAAAAGTGACTTAGACATCTATTTGCACTTTATGTTTTCAGTTTTAGTGGATTTTGGGTGGACTTTAAAAACAAGGCCACATTCCATGTAATGATCTCCTCTTTCATCCAGTTGTTCCACACTGCTGAAAGTAGTACAGAGGCAAGTGTCAACAGCTTTTGTTCTGCACATACTCTTGTAAAAAGAATAGGCAAAGAAGTAATCAAAGAAGTCAGCTTACTTCAGAAAGCTGGTTACTTGAGTTCATGTAAACGCGCTGACTATCACCTTACAGGCATCTTTAGTAAAGCCAGGGACAGTCAACTGTGACACAATAAAGTGAAAAGTGGGTAATGTCACTGAACCCTAAGGGCATTTGGGGAATTTTGGGGAAATTCTTCTTCAGTTCAGTTGAGCTTTATTTATATAGCGCCAAATCACAACATAAGTCATCTCAGGGCACTTTACAGTGTAAGGTTTAAGACCTTAATATAGAATATAGATAGATAGATATAGATATATAGATATATATAAAATTAAAATATTTTTAAAAAAAAATTAATTTGACCGTCTTGGGGGGCTGGGGCACTCCCCTTTTATAATGGTAGGGGAAACACTGTGTTATGTATATAACTTCAGTTTCTTTAGGGAAAGGCACATAATCCAACAACAGAGATCACTTTCTGATGATGTACTGATCAGATTAACTGAATGCTCCTGCTCACTTACTGTAAAATACTCTGGACTGTTACCTGCTGTATTGCATATAGACTCACATGGACATAACACAGACATTGTACGGGGCAGACTGACTCTTTACTTTACTTGGCAGATGCTTTTATCCAAAGCGACTTACAAGGAGTAAGGACTCTGACGTTAGTATTCTCACTTGCAGCTCAGTAAAGACTGGAGAGGTTCAGGGTTTGAGTGCACGTGTGAAAGCAGCACTAACAGAAGCGTGTCTCTGTTCTTAAGGAGGTGGCCATAAGGAGCGTAACCAAGACTCAGGTGGAGGTAGAGAATGGAGAGGAAGAGGAGGAAGCGGTACAAAAGGTTAGTATACTTTTGTTTGTTTTGTTGTAGTTTTTTAAGGGGCCCAGATGACAAAAAGTTTACAAAACTGAATTAATTTCTTCATTAAAACAGTTTACTTCAAACCTTTTCATTTTCATATTTTTGTTCCTTTGGTTAGGTGTAGGAATTAGTTTCATGCAAACAAGCTCTTGTTCTTGTGGTGTGATGCATTTTCTAGAGTCTAGTGCACTTTGATGAGACGCACAATATTCCCCAAACCTTCCCACAGTAAACCTTACAGTTCACTGCAAATCCTTCATGAAAACTGGAGGAAGGAGTTGGTGCAAACAAAAAAGCTTGACAGGCTGAGAGCTGCAGCACTCATATAGTCACATTGCAGTGCAACAGATCTAATAAATGATACACTGATTTTTATGTTTCTGCAAAGCTTTTGTTGATCCTGTTGGTCGTGGTAGTCCAGCGTCTGTGATAACCTGAACCTTTTTGTTTTCCTGCAGGGGAAGGTGTCATCAAGAGAGTGTGTTGTCATGTGAAGCCTTCCTGTTGTCTTGCTGATGGTTGTCATTCACCTTGCTATACAGCACTGTGCAAAAGTCTTTGTCCACCATTAGATTATATTAGATCATTACATCAGTGCTACAATGACCATAAATATTTATTTCTTAGTTTTTACATTAGAACAACTAGTGCAAACAGTGTGACCATTCCTGATCAGAAGCTGGCAGATGCTGAGTCAGCTCCTTGATGGACAACTCCTGGGGACTCAAAGAAGAAACTGAAGCTTCTTATCAGATTTTGACAGGTTTTCCACTAGTTTTTTGTCCTTGACTTCTCCAGATTCATCTACTGAGACCACCCTCAACATTTTGTCACTAAAGAAGCAGTCTTTTTTTTTATACTGTGTATGTATTTCCATTATTTTCTAGTTGTAATAAAGATATATATATATATATATCTATAGATATCGATATATAGATATAGATATAAATACAAATAAAGTTGCAGTGTGGTGGTCGAAGACTTTTGCACAGTACCGTGTATAGGGTTTTTTTTTCTCTCTCTCTCTCTTCAGAGGCACTCACATGATTCTGTCCACTGTTTTTATTGTTCACGGAACAAACATATTTGAATGAACTGGCTCTATATTTCCTACACTCCATATCTCTGGACCTTCTTTAATGTGAGTCATTACAGCAATGCCAGTGTGTTTGGATGACCCCAAGAAGATGATGAATCCAGACTGACTTTCCACCATTACTAATAGTACTGTATATGTGAGTGAGTGAGTGATTGTCAAGAACACTTCTGCAGCAAGTGTTTTGGTTTTATTCTTCATGACCATCAGCTTAGTGTAACAATGTCAAACTAGAAATCAACTAAAAGAAGCTGTTATTTGGGTTCTCAGGATAAAGACGGAATGAAGTAATACCTACAGTTAAGTGCTGAGCAGTAGTCAGACAGCACTTTCCGAGATGTTTAAATGTTTCACAGGTAACTGTTTTTGTTACCTGTAGGTGCTCTCTCTGACACCCAGTTATCATGAATTAAGCAGAGAATGTGTGACATCAGTGAGAGCAAGGTATTGACACAGTGATCCTCCAGGCAGCCCAAGAAAAAGACACAAAACGGTGATTATAGCAGCTATTCTTACCAAGTCAGTGTACTAAAAAGCTCTGGCAAGCTTGGTTGACATTTTGCTGTCCCAGTAACAGAAAGATGAGAGAGGTCAGTTATCAGATTATTCTGAAAAATATTTGAATATAAAACTCAAATCTCAAGACCTGCAGCAAATCTAGTAAAATCTTCAGTGGTGAAGGGGAGTGCTAATCTGTTCTTAGCACTTCTTTTGTTTTTTTTTGTACATCATTTTGTTTTTTTATCTCATTGACTGGGGTGGGTGGTATTCCACACTCTTTGAAAAACAACTGGCTCTCAGGCTTTTTACATGTTCACTATTTTTGAGCCAAAACCTTGAGTTGAAGCTGCACAATTAGTTGCAGATTACATCAGAAATATTTGTATAAACACAGCAGAGAAACTGAATTTAGCTTATTGTGGTAATCATGTTCTGTAACTAACGGGGTTAATCACAAATGACTCTGTGACAGCTGGCTCTTAGCAATAGGTCTTCTATGAAAGACACAAAGCAACATCTGTACTCTTCAGACACGAAGCAGCCTGATGTTACTGGAGGTCTAGATGGTGGGTGTGGTTTTGGTGTTTAGATGAACAGGTGAAATGTCTGGATTTGTCCATCTGAAATATTAAACTGACATAACATTGCCTCTTTTTTAAAGTCTGCACAAGGTTAACAGTAAGGGCAACACTAGCTTGAGACAGTGACTTCATATGTGTTTCAACTGTCTCTTTTTACAAGTGTTGCCTTCACACCTTGTGTGCCATCTTGGGAGACTGAATTTTTTGTTGAGCTTGACATTACTAGTTATTTCTCTGTAGAGTTGTGCCGATGTAATCAGTTTGTTTACTTGAAATACTTTTTTTTTCTTATTTTGTATTTAGAATTTGTAGAGTGGTTAAGGTTGGGTGTTCATTGCCTAAAAGTGGAAAACTGAAATGGAATTGTGGGATTTAATATATTTCAGGATTTTGATAAAATACTTAACACTAGACTTCCTGAAATAGACCTTTTCTATTTCAGACATCTTGTAAAGCTTTCATGTACAGTGGTGCAGAAGTCCCTCCGGGAACTCAGTCTTTCAGTTCAGCCAGTCAGCAATTCTTGTTGATAAGTCCCTGCTGTGTTTGCTTTTTGAAATTCCAGTGTTTTTCACAGAATGTGGTCAGTGCAGCTTTCATAGAAACTTTAATTTAATATACAACCTTGTAGACAAGCCAAAGTCGATCAAGTTTCTATTCAATCAAAAATTGACTTCCGTGGAACTCCATGGATGGGTTATTTGTTTTTTGTTGCATATTAGTATGCATGGTGATCAGTTGGTTGTTTAAACCAAGTCACTGTCTGAGCTCAGATCCTGGAGGGACTGTGGAATGTCTTAGATAAGACTAGTGCTACAGTATAGATTGAACAGTTATACTGTAGGTCACTTAAACTTTAAACACCCAAGTTTTAATCACTATAGCAGAGATGTGATATACTACATGTGGGGTTGAGGTTGGGCGATGTCGTATCTCTGACTTCATTCATGATTAACTTGTTGAACTACTTTTTGTACACTCAATAAATGTTTTACATAAACTCGTTTGGCATCACTGGTGATTGTCGATGTGTTGGTGTCATTCTGCTACAGTTTAATTGATCTTCATTGTTCACTGAGAAAAAATAAATCAACAGACAGGTGGAGGACAAGTTACAGGACAGGCACCGTTACTTTTAGTAATTAGTGCCACATGTTGTGGGTGTTCAAAGGTGGTTCTTTATTGGTCTCCTGTGGAAGAAATTTGTCTCGGAGCAAATAAAGAGCAATGCTGCATTAGAAAATAAATACATAGACATTGATGCATACATGAATGAACACATTAAAATCTACACAGGGTGTCCCCGGGGTTTTAAAAAGTATTAAAAGGTAATAAATCACGTAAGCAAAAATTATGGCCATTAAAATGTATTAATTGTTATTTCATGAGGTATTAAATTTTCCAATTTTTTTAGTTGTCCATCTGTGTTTCTCTGCTAAAGTTTTCATAACTTTATTTAAACGTAGGATTAGACTCGTTCATTTTGATTAGACAATGTCTGTTGCTGACGTCATAATCAGTGGTCGCGCTTTGTCTCAAACACTGCGCTGAAACACTGGCTGCTGCTGACGCTCAGAAAACTAAAGATACTCTTTAAGTACAAATTCACAGACAGGCAGTTAGAGGACCCGACGTTGTTTCAGGCCGGTAGTATGGAATAATCAACAGGTTTACTGTTTGGTTTGTAAATTAACATAAATATAACATGGATGGAGGTTAACACTCGGCACTAGTCAGAACTCAGGAGCAGTTTTCTATCTAGGCACAACACAGGCTCCTTAAGGATGAAGTGCAATGACAGAAATTACATAAGATAAATAACATGAGGCTGTTTAGTTAGTTTAATAGAAATTTAACCTCAAATACTTCTGTTGTAATCAGGTGCTGTACAGAAAAGAAAATTAAATACAATTAATTAACCTTCAAGGGGGGGGGGGCAGGGAACCGTCCTAATATAATGGTAGGGGAAAACATTTGAAACACTAGGCATACACTTTGATTATTTCTCTGTCAGATTTTTAGACTGTCAGGGCTGAAACATTAGTGCAGATGTTATTTGATGTGATGTGATGTGAAAGGAATCCGTCACTAAACAGTCTAGTTAAATACTGCAGTCTGCTTTTCTGATCAATCACATCGTTTATTCTGTAAAATAATCTTAATAGTGAAAACTCTGACTCCTGTTGTTAGATCATGTGAGAGCCAGGCATTTCCCATCATGCCCTGAGGTCTTACAGTCAGTGGAGACCAACTGCAGCACCTGAGTACTTTTCTTTTTAAGAAACAATATAACTTATAAAATGTACTGCTTTTTAATTTTAGTGTGTTATTTATTTTTTTTGTGATGTAGCACTTTGAGATTTTTTTGAAAAGTGCTTTATAAATTAAATCTATTATTATTATTATTATTATTATTATTGAGTAATTATTTTAACTGACTCCAAAATCCGCAACAGCCTTGAGGTTATTGTTGCTTGAATCTGCAAAGAATTTGGTCATCTCTAATGAGCCTCATCTCTGCTTTCTGTGCTGCTACCGTTACACTCCAAACCGCCATAGCTGCATCGATGGCAGATCTCTAGGTGACCATGCAGTCCCTCCAGGAAGTTGCAGTGTACCAAATTTTTTCCAAACACTTGCAGTGCATGTTTGATATTTTTAGGCAGTTTCATCTTTGTCATTATTCATTTATTGAGAATAAGCCTCACTGTACTGGCTAGTTGAACTTGAGTTTACAACATCGTGCCACAACAACACTGCGTGTGGAGGTTCTGTGGTGTCTAGATACTAAAACCGGGTACATCATCAGATTTGGATTAGCCCACAAAAACAGCTTGTTGATAGCATCAATTAAAATAAGATATTTTCAAATCACAGTTTCTAAATCCATTCAGTTGACTTTTTAAATTGTGTTGTAATCGTCCAGAGTGTGTATAAATCTGAAAATCAGTTTAAAAGTTAGAAAGGTTGTCGGTTAAAACAGTTGCAGCTCAATGTCGTGTTGGTTTTAAAAAATATTGAGGAGGTATTGAAAAAGGTATTAAAAAGTATTAAATTCAACTTCAGGATTTATGTATATACCGTGCTATAGTAAAGAGATATAGTTATATATAATATATTTAACTTAGTTTTTTTCTGGAACTAAAACTTATAAACTATAACTTATAACTTATAAATTCCTTGAGATGATTTTTGTTGTGATCTGGCACAATTTAAATAAACTAAACTAAATTCAATCCACAAATAGTGTTCTCACATAATTGAAGAAGAAGACACCGAACAATGAACAATGAAAGACACATAAATGGTGAAAGTGAGTATTGTGGATGCCCATGAATGTATTATGAGAAAGATATGGCTGAAAGGAACCGAATATTTCAGGGGATACAGAGTTATTTTCAGTGTTTGGGCTGAGAAAATGCAGATAAAATTTCCCTAGCAATTCTAAATAGGTGGTTACACAGATGTATTATTTTAAATACAGTGTGTATTATGTACTATACTAAATAACTTTTGTTTGATATGAGATAGGGCCTAGTTTACTTTAGTTTGTTATTTTATTTATTTAGTAATTTATTTTGTTGTTGTTGTACACAATCCTGTTCAATAAAGTTAAAGAAAAGAAGTAACCACGCTGAGCTACACTCCAGTCCAGAGGGAGGCGGTGTTGCACCTATAAGCTTTATTAACCAACAAAGAAGAAAAAGCCACCAACGAAGAAGAAGTCGAGTCGGGCTGGTTTTCCGGGTTGTTGGAGATGTTTGTCAGTGATTGTTGTTAAAGTGTGCAGCTGGAAAAGACTTTAGTGTTCAAGATGCTGCTGGTTTTGTCTGAAGGCCACAAAGAACACCTCGCCTTCCTGCCGAAGGTTGACGTCTCAGGTAAATCATGGTTTTGGTATAGTTTGTTGAGATGTTTCCGGGTCAGAAACGGGTCACCTGTTGGGTTTTATTCTGTGAAGTTATCAGATACTAGATGAACCACAAAGCTTTTTTTAAACATAGTTCAGATTTCAGTGCTTTGTCAACGCTGGTGGAATAAGAACTGACCATCTCTTTGGATCCTCATGAACAACTTTTCTCTCATATGTTTAATAATATTGTGTGAACCATTTAGTTATTTAAATCATTTTATACGTAGCCCCACATTTTATGGGCTGAAGAATACTTAGACATACTAACACAGTAAGATATATATATAAAACGTAGTATGGCTGCAGAATCTTTACAAGCAGTGACTTAAGTCTTCAACCCATTCATATATCACTAGTTTCTTGTTGGTGCTCTGTCAGGCCTCTTCAGGTCCTCACTACTTTTCTGCTGCTTTGCCTTCACTTTTGTCTTCAGTAAGTAAAGTATGTGTTCAGATGCAGCACTTCACTTCTTTTCTGTAACAAAGTCTTGAATTTCTTTAGCACTATGCTTCAGGTCACTGTACAGTGTCCACAACCTGCACCGTGTTTGTTTCATCATGTCAGAATCAGAATGAGCTTTATTGCCAGGTATGATTACACATACGAGGAATTTGTTTTAGTGACAGAACACTACAGTGCAACAAAAAGACAGTGACAGGACAAGACACAGGTAATAAAACAGTTATATACAGATATACCAAAAAGCGTGCAAAATAGCAAAAACACAATATATAATTAAATTATATAAATTATATATATATATAAAAAAATGGACTGCCTGGGGGAAGAAACTGTTCCTGTGTCTGGTCGTTTTGGTGCTAAGTGCTCTGTAGCGTCGACCAGATGGCAACAGNNNGATGAGTGTAGTGTCGTCTGCAAACTTCAGGAGCTTGACAGAGGGGTCTCTAGAGGTGCAGTCGTTGGTGTACAGGGAGAAGAGCAGTGGGGAGAGAACACAACCTTGAGGGGCGCCAGTGCTGGTCATACGGGTGCTGGATGTGATTTTACCCATTCTCACTAGCTGTTGCCTATCTGTCAGAAAGCTGGTAATCCACTGGCAGACAGAGCTAGGGACAGAGAGCTGGGCTAATTTGGGGTGGAGGAGTGATGTGAAGTAAAAAGTACAATTACTCAAAGTACAAAAAAGTGCCATTGTTTATATAAGTGGGGACACTTACTATATAAATTTTTTTTATGAAAAAATGCACTTAACTGGCGAGCTCAAACTATTTATGACATCAAAGCATCAGCCTCACACTGTAGTCTCTATTGTTATGTAGTTCTAAGTTTCTAAAGCACTGGATGTCACATGTATATAACAACTGAAAGACTGGATTGGATAAACATTGATTTTTCTCTATAAGCTTATATTGGAATTGAACACGTTGATGGTTTCCGTCTTGAATAAACTGAGCGTATATGTTTCTCTCATTTGTCCCCAGTGGTTGGAGAGTTTGGGCGCATAGCGCTGCAGTTCCTCAGGAAAGGCTCTAGCCCCAAGATCTATGAAGGAGCAGCCAGTAAGTCTGTGCTCATTTCATTATACTTTTCATTATACAGTGGACCAAGCACAGAATAGGGTTAAACTGAGTTGTCAGCAACATTTGTGATCATCTGGATTTACACACACTGTATGCAGTATTTCCTAATGTTTATAGTACTGCAGTATTCTCACTGATTATCTGGCTTCAGAAATCTGGATTGTTATGACCTATTATGAGGTGAAGTTCACTAAAGTTAATGCAGACACTATGTTTCGAAATTTTGTGGCATGGATAACATATATGAAACACTTTTCAGTGTAACACAAGGGCCACCTGCTTCTTACTAAAACACAGTACACAGTCCACAGTTACACACAACCCTTTATATCGTTTGGAAGTCACATGATATAAAGCCTGGTTAATGTTCACTGCCATTAGTGCTAAACAGAACTGAAGAAATCCCTGTGATATTTTTCCCTAACTTGAACCTTTAACAAATGCTACTGATGTGCTGCCAGCTAGGACCTAAAAGTAATTCTGTGACACACCACTGCTTGCAGGAAAGCTGTGTGTTCCTGTGGAAATGGTACAGCATGGAGTGGAAGGCCTGATGTTCCTGATGACCGAGAGCTCCAAACACTTGGTGACACACAATCACTTTTCTGTCAGAAATCGCAGAAAAGACACTGCCAGTCAGCTTTTTTTTTTTTTACACACACATAATTTATTCAGTGAATTACCTTAACCTCAAACTGAGGCTCAGTGTAAAGTTTCACAGCAGGCTTTAGCACAGGTAGCAGAATTATAACAACATTAATGATAGCTTTTTGATGTTGGCGAGTTATTGCACTTAACTAATTCAATAACTAGACCTCTCCACTGAGCTGTCTGTAATATCTGTTTTTTTGTGTCGTCATTGAACACAAAGCACCAAAAACTGGTTTAAAAAAGCCAGATATTTCAACATCTTCTGTTGCCACTTGTATGTGTGTATGTAGATATCTGAAGTGGATTTCCTGGACTCAGTGTTGGTTTTGGGGTTTGGTGATGACCTTAACCAAATCCTCTTACAGGTGACTTTTCATTTCTTTTGGGGAAAGGGGGAGAGGATGATTTAATTTGAGCAGTGTACACCAGTTAGTATATTTCCATCTGACTGCATGAGTGTTTTTCATGCAGCTCTACCTCCACCACCAGAGTGAGATCCGCACCATCCTGAGTCAACTGCCTTCTAATCTGCCTGCTTACCACAACCTAGAATGGAGACTGGACGTACAGGTGTGTGTGTGTCCATGTGTGTATTCTGCATAATTTAGGAATTATTATTCATTTGCTGTGGATAGTTTTAAAGTTAATCAATTTTCATAGATAAGCCCATCAGTCAGTTAAGAAAGGATGAAGAGATTACAAACTGAAAAACTAATAGACTGATTTATATTCACAACCTGTGCCCATACAGGTTGTGTTTTCACTTGTCACTGAAAAAGTTCAGGTTCACTTCAATATTAAGATTTTAACTTATTTTCTTCCCTTTGTTCTCTGTCACTTGTTGTTGTGGTTGCCCTCACTCCTTCCTGCCAGTTGGCAAGTCGTTCAGTCCGTCAGCAGGTAATTCCCATGCTGACACTACTCCTGCACCTAAACGGTGTTTGTGACAGCCACGGGGAGCACAGAAGCAGGGTTCTCCAGGCAGACCCCAGCACCCTCCTGCACCTCATCTCCACACTGGAAGTTGCTCTGGCCACCATGAAAACCAGTCACACTCGGCGCATATTACGCAACATCAAATAACTGTGTTTCACTTGTGTGCCTCGTAGCACCTGCACATCACCACAATGCTGCCTTTTTATGTGGAAACATTTATCAGTGTCTCAGTATTCTTTAGTTCCTTGTGATTTGGTCCTAGATGTTGTCTGTCAGACTGGCAAATGGTTATGTCTTTATTACCTTTGAGGGTAATAAAGGGTGCAGTATGCTATTGACTGTATTGTACATAAGTGCTGTTTATATTACATTACACTATAAGGCAGAGATTCAGATGCCATTCTTGTCGTTTGTCAAATCCAACAAAGCAAAATCACACGGCTGACTGACTGACTTCAGTGTAGCATTTGTTCCAGTCATGTCATAGGATCCATCACAATCCATTTGAACTTAGCATTCAGTAATGTAGTTGATCCTGAGCTGTATTTTGTAAAGTCACGGAAATATTATGGGAGAGTTTGCACAAAGTAGGAATCAGGAATCGGGAATCTCATTTTAAGAGTTTTGTGCAAGACTTCCATGTATAAAATGTGGTTTTTTGGTTTGACCTTGTAAGTGAGAGTATTTGTACATTTACAAGTAATTACAACAATGCTATAAGATCAGCTAGGAGGATGGACAGCATTTGCCAGGAACCACTGCAGAAAACAATAATCCTTTTTCCATTAATTCCCTACAATGTGGAAAAGCTCACTAACAGAAAACATTCAGCCTCAGTGTCCTCAAGTCCTTCAAAAATGAGCAGAAACCTTTTAAACTGTGCTTTTAATTAATGTGTTTGTATTTAGGGGTCCAAGCGAGCAGAGGTGAGGGAACGCAGCTGCAAGCAGCAGCGTTTCCATGCATCCAGCGGCGCATGGAACCCTATTGTTTCGCTACCATTTTTTCTTATTATGTATCTTCTCCGCTAAAACTCATTACGCAGCATAGATTGTCAGAGCGGCTGAATAAATTTTATACTAATAAAATACAGAAAAATCACCGCTACTCGGATAGGAAAAATGACACATGACCAACAATAGGTGGTGCTGTCACAACTAAGAGTACCTTTTGATTTTTAGCTCCCAACCCACATGAGACACAAGTGGGCATGGCTTGTGAGCAAAAAAAACAAATTTCTTGGGCCAAATTTTCTAAAATCACTTAAAGCGCACATGTAGAGCTAGGATTTCACACACGTGTTCCTTGAATCATCGCAGAAGTTTGATATGCTGCAACATGGGGTCTGTTTTGAAGTCCGTTACTCTACTTTCTCAGAAGTTTGTACAGCAGCTACGTTGTTGCATTTCCACAACCAGTACTTCAATTGCTATGAAAGTTGGCAGAGCCTTTCTCCAGACCACCCTTAACACGCCATTCAATTTTCATTAGGATTAATGAATGTATGTGCGTACTGTACAATTTTGAATGTTGATGCAATGTTATTAGTAAATGTTTGTATTTTTATTTTGAAGAGTTTACAAGTTAAGGGCCTAAAAAATATTTAGGATGTACGGAACACTAGGCTGGTCGTGTGAGACATTTTTCAGAATTTTCTGATGATTTTTCAATTTTTGGTGACTCCTTAGTTAAAAGTTAGCTTAATGCTAAAAATGGTAACGTGTGTTTATATCTCTGCAACCGTAACTTTAATCAGTATGTAACTTGGCATGGCGTTTCTTGTTATTAATAAACGTTTTGTATTTTTATTTTAAAGATTTTTCATGTTAAGGGTAAGAAAATACATTATGATGTACCTGACTCTAGACTAGTCATGTAAGAATATTTTCAGAATTTTCTGATCAATTTTTGGTGAATTTTTAAAGACAGTTTTAACCTTAATGATAACAATTGCAGTGTTAACTGCTTCTAACTTGCTGTGCACTCTGCAACTGGGTCAACCTCACACGCAACAAGGGCATTAAATTCGTACATTTAGTCTGTGTCTCCAACATGCCTGACGGCAGGTTCCAGTTCTGTGTTTATTTTTATTTTCAATATCCCTATCCCTTGTTTTCTCGTAATCTTTTCAGATGTACACTTTGCGTGGGATTTCAAGGAGCGCGGGGCGACATGCGCCCCACTCGCTTGGACCCCTTTCATAACTGCTTGTAGTTCTAGTTAGTTTTATTTTTTCTCATTGAGAAAATATTATATTCAGTTAAATGAACCATCAAATAAATCAGGCTTGAGAAAGCCCTCTGGAATGGAATGGTGAAACGTTGTCAAGGAACTAAAACAAGTTCAGTTGCCATTGAAAAACCTTTTTTGAGATAACCATGACCTGGATGACTGACAATCTTCACAGATATATATATATAAAGAAATAGTTGATCATTGATTGAATGGTTGCATTTAGAAGCACTCCTGACCATGCGTATGAGGTTACCCATAGTGAAGAGAGAAATTGCAACCTGGCGTACAAATCAGAAACATCTGATCAATGTGGGTGCAGAAATTATTTTATTTTAATTTAATAATTAGACTAATTAGACTTCCAAACAAAGTTCACAGATTAGAGATGGTTTAGGCTCATTTGAGTGAAGTCATGTAAAAAGACAAACCTACAAACTGGTTGGAATAATTCACATATGGATCATGTGTTTCTCCTGTGTCCAGACTGTTTAAGCCACTCATTCAAAAAATCTGCAATTTTTGTTTATGTAAATAAACCCACAGCAAAAAGACCAGCAGCACATAAGTAAAGATGCAGTTTCAATACAGTGCTGTAAAAATGTATTTGCCCCATTCCTAATTTTTGTCACACTGAAATTATTCAGATAATCCAATTAATTTTAATATTACACAAAGATAACCTGAGTAAATACAAAATGCATTTTTTGAATGACAATTTAATTTACTGTCCCTGGCCCTATGTGAAAAAGTAATTGCCCCCTAACAACTTGATGGTAACAACTGCAATAAAGCTTTTATAACTGGCAATATGTCTTTCACATCACTGTGAAGGAATTTTGTCTCACTCTTCTTTGCAGAATTGTTTTAAGTCAGCTCCATTGAATTTTAGTCAAATTTTAACCAATCCACTCCAAAACCTTAATATTGTTTTGTTTTTTGAGCCTTTCAGAGGTGGACTTGCTGGTGTGTTTCGGATCATTGTGAGCTTTAGTTTGAAGTTACAAGCTGATAGCTGGACATACTCCTTCAGGATTTTATGGTAGAGCGCCGAATTCATGATGAATCAATTATGAGAAGTCGTTCAGGTCCTGAAGCTGCAAAGCAGCCCCAGACCATCACACTACCACCACCATGTTTGACTGTTGGTATGATCTTTTTATGAAATGCTGTTAGTTTTACACCAAATGTAAAGGATGCATACCTTCCAGAAAGTTCAACTTTTGTCTCATCAGTCCACAGAATATATGCCCAAAAGTCATAGGGATGCGAGACTAATGTAAGTTGAGCCTTTGTATTCTAGTTGCTTTCAGCTTGGAACTTTCCCATAGATGCTATTTTAAACCGTTTCTTTTTTTTATTGTTGAATCATGTATAAAATAACGTAAAACAGTAAAATGATGTTAACAATAATAATAAAAGAACTCTGCATAACTCCGGAAAGGGAAGTAGGCCACTGCTTGAGCGTCAGCGTTACACATCACCTGACCATGAGTTCTACACAGGAAGTGGGTTGGCGAATTCAATATGGCTGTTGTCTGCAAATAGAGGAGGAGTTGTCTTAAGCAATGAAATAGGTTTTCTTCAACTATAGTGCGATTGACTGGTTAGCGTTTGTAAACTGAGATCATCCGACATGGCCAAGTGTGTTCAGTCTGTGCAGGAGTTCGTTCAGGACTCGTTTGTCCCGATGGTGGCCGTCTTATGTAGTGAAGAAGCGGAGAGAGTGACTCGCAAGAACAACCTGAATTTCGCTGAGCTGCTGAGGCCTTTCTGCAGACTAACATCCGAAGGTGAGAGCTGCTTTTTAACGTTACTGTCACTGCGATCCTGCAGTGTCAGTGACAAAGCGTTCAAGAAGTGATCTTTGCTGAGGTAACCTCAGGTGGCTAACGGGTAACATTAGCTCTGTGCTAACACACAGCTAGTTGTGTGAATTGTGACTAAGCAGCTGTACGTCGACAGGAGGCGAGATGATGTCCAGACCTCTGAGAGATCAGATGCGAAATGGGTCATCATCCCCCCTGAAGGAGTAAACAGGATTATTGGTTAATGGGCTTTAGTTAAGGCTGACGTGAAATCGATAGCCAGGTGACAGCAAGATGGCTCAGGTTCATGCGAGAGGAAACACGTCTCTGCACAGGAGCCGACACAATACTGTCAACACAAGAGACAGCGCCTCGACTAGAGCCCACGTCCCGTTAGACCCGATCCCAGACTGTCCACTCTGTGCACAACAAACGGTGTTAGCACACCTGTGACCATGCTAACAGTGTGGTTTAACCTCCATATCCAGCTCAATAAGAAGACTACATTTAAAAATGTAAATCGACATGTAGATGGACTTGAATTTTCATGTAGCCAACAAAGAAAAATCGGCAAACTTAGTTGCTAGACCTGTCAAGAACAGGACAACATGAATCCCTAGTGGAACTAGGCAAATTCTAGTGTAAATGTGTTCAGATGTTTGGATTATGAGAACTTCACATCAGATGTCATTTTATGAATCCTAACATACACCTTAGCGAAAGATTTGAGCTATAAATAATACTCAACTAGTTATAGATACTGTATTTGTAGTTCAGGAACTCAGAACCAAGTAGTAATCTCCAGTAATCTGACAGACAGTAACTGTATCAACATCACTTCAGTAACCACAAGCGCAAACACCACATATCTGACTTAATTATTATACAGTATTTAACTGTGGAGCAACACAAACATCATCCACACTTTCAACTATCTGATTACAGTATGGATAAACACATTTCTCCTTAACTGTCCTTCACCTTATTGTTGTTGTCGTTGTTGATATATGTTGCACACTCCCTAGTCATGGGAGAGTGTAAATCATGATAACTATACTTTATTGATCCCTTGGGAAAATTGTTGTTGGACAGCTGCCAGACAGTACATGTCAGTGCTACTAGAAGGTTTCAGTGTCTTGTCCAAAGACACCTCAACATGTAGCCAGGAGGAACTGGGAATCAAACCACTCCTCCTAGGATTCGTAGATGACTGCTCCACCCGCTGAAAAACTAAATCCTGATGATATGATAGTGTCTTTTTAAGTATTAAGCTATTAATGATGAGGTTGACGGTGACAGTGACAGTGAGAAAAAAGATCTTGAACTGTCATCAGCTGTCATCTTGAACTTTCAGAAATTTCATCCCCTTATCAGTTCATGAAATTTGCTCAGTTGTGATCACATAAACTTGCAGAAAAGTTTGATAATCAATTTGTCAACTCTAAATGTACTCAGTGTGAGAGACTGTAGACACAAGGAGGCAACAGCAATGAGTAAATACCGATGTATTATTAGGCTCAAGAGCACATCCATTTAGTCACAACCATTTAATGACAGTGTGACTTCAATACAGTGATTTATAGTCCCATCTTCTCTTCTTCTTAAGGTCACATCCGGGATCCTAACAACCAGGTGCAGGCTGTGAAAAACCTGCGCATCTGTGTCAACAATTTGATGACAAGTCCAAACACAGTGTCTGGTGCCCTGAGTGTTGCCCAGCGCAGACTGCTCAATGAGGTGGTGTTATCCTGTCAGGCACAAGAAGGCGCTGTGAGCAGTGTGATCACAGCAGGAGACTATCACCTCAACTTTAGCGGTAAGGACTATAGCTTATATATTTGAGGATTCAGGAATATCAGACAATAACATATCCACCAGTGTTAAACAGGTAGGGGCCTGGAGAAAACCGTAGTGTGTCATATGGTTTTGGCAAGCACACAGATTCAGTATTAATTTTAGTGACCTTGGATTAGCATATTCAGGAGTCCTTAAGGCCAATTAATCATTTCGAACAGATACATTGTGTCAGTTGTGGAGGATGCCAGTTACTCATTTAACTTTAAATATTTTCTCCATTTGCTCACTGGGATTGTTTTATCTCAACAAACAAAAAATGCTTAAATGCTTATTAAGAAGCAATCTCAATATTAATAATAACTTTATTTATAAAGCACTTTTCAAACAAAGTACAAAGTGCTGTACAGTAAAACAAGCATAGTACAATGTTAAAATCATCCACATAAATTCAAAGTGCAACTGCTTTATAAACAAATATGCAAAACACAAAGCTAAAATTACACAAAAATTAATAAATAAATAATTAAAAAGAATAAAGCCAAAATAGGTGTGTCACATAGAATAAAAGGCAGTTCGATAATAATGTGTTTTAAGACGGGTCTTAAAAGATGACACTGACTCAGGCAGCCTGATCTCCTCAGGCAGGTCATTCCAGAGCCTTGGAGCACTGATAGAGAAGGCTCCGTCTCCCCTGGTTTTTAACCGGGATGCTGGGACAGATAGAAGTTCGCTGCCTGAGGATGTCAAGTTTCATGATGGGTTATAAGGAATTAAAAGATCTGATATGCAAGCTTGAGCCAGGCCATGTAATGCTTTGTAGGTAATCAATAAAATCTTAAAATCAATTCTAAAATGAACAGGGAGCCAATGGAGAGAGGCAAGAACAGGTGTGATGTGATCAAACCACGCTGTTTTGGTCAATAGTCTAGCAGCTGAGTTCTGAACAGTTTGGAGATGTTTTAAATCTTTTTGATTGACACAGGAAAATAAGCTGTTGCAATAGTCAAAGGCGAGAGGAGATAAAAGCATGAATGATAGTTGTAGGAGCAATTTGTTAATTTGTTTTGTTCTTACTAATGGTTGCTATGTATATTTGTTTGTGTTAAATATTTGCCTAATTTATGTAGATTTTGTACTTTTCTTTTGATTGTTTCTTACTATTAGTTTGTTTCTTGTAGTTGTATAACTAACGTCAAAAAGCTAGTGGGCAGTACCATGGGCACCCAGGTATACAGAGGGGCAGGCAGGTGTAGGACTGGCATGCACCTGGGAGGGCCTATGGTTTTTTACCACAGCGTGAGAGAGAGATTGCAGGAAATGTTTGTTTGACTTTGATGAAATAAATGATTGGAACGCAAAACAGGAGAATGGACGTTGGACTCTTTTGCCTCTGCGTACACTACCTATCCCATGGTGCATCAGTGGCCTTTTGACGTTACATTTGCTTTGAAATTGGAAGTAGATTTTTGGTTGACAAATGGCCACTACAATAGTTTCTGCGGTTTTTATGAAAGCCAGACTGGAACCTTTCAAAAATGTTGTTTGATTCCAACACAGAAAGTAACTGCTACGAGACAATTTTTTCAAGAACCTTAAGGATGAAAGGCAGCTTTGAAACAGAACGATAACTTTCAGGGAGAACTGGATACAGCCCAGATTTTTTTAAAATAGGCTGTATGCTTTATTTATATAGTGCCAATTCACAACATAAGTCATCTCAAGGCACTTTATAGTTTAAGGTTTAAGACCTTACACACTATATAAATATATACAAAATAATGTAGAAAACCCAACAGTCCCACTTGAGCAAGCACTAAGGCAACAGTGGAGAGGAAAAACTCCTTCTAATGGAAGAAACCTCCAGCAGAACCAGGCTCAGGGTGGACGGTCTGCCTCGACCAGTTGGGGTGAGTGGACAGAGGAGAGAGAAAAGAATAGCAGGCAACACAACACAACCAGTCGTCAGTGATTGGTTTAGTATAAAAAGCAGATGTGGTCCCAAGCAGTGTATTACGTCAACTAAGAACTTAGTTGGAATAATGTCAAGAGGGCTGGATGACACCTTCATATGAGAAATGATGTTTAGTAGGTTGGGCAGAGTAATTGGAGAGAAGTGGCTCAGAGAATTCCAATATGGACATTCAACATCCAGAAATGAAGGATTTGGGGAGATCCCACATCTAATTGACTCCACTTTAGATGTAAAGTGAGACAAAAATTTGTCACAATCAGCAACACAATTGGCTGAGGCTTGGGGAAGAACTGGGTTAACTAGCCTATCAATAATTTGGAATAGAAATCTTGCCATTGTGACGATTTGCATGGATAAGATCAGAAAAATAGGAGGTTCTAGCATCCTTCACCATCCTGTTATATAGTAAAAGCTTTTCCTTCATTGCCAAGAGATGAACCTGGAGTCCTGATTTCTTCTATCTAGGTTCTGTCCTTCTACATTCACGTTTACAGTTTCTGATACCGTCATTCAGCTAGGGCTGTTTCCTAATCAGTGGATCAGGTCTATTTTTTAAAACAGCTATACAATCCAAAGTCGAAATACAAAGAGAGTTAAAGGAATCTACCATTTCATTAATACAGGTAAAATCAATAGATGCCTCATCAACAGAGTTAAACAAAGTAGAAAACTTAAAAGCACTATGCTCATTAAAAACACGTAAACATCTAAAACTAGGACAAACTGTAGTTACAGCCTGTAATTCACAGTTAAAAACAACAGTCTTATGGTCTGATACAAACACATCCACAATATCCACAGACGATATCCCAAGACCCAAACTAAAAACTAAATCTAGAGTGTGGCCACCATCAAGAGTTTGGCCAGAAACATGTTGCTGAAAATTAAAAGAACTTGTTATATTTAAAAAATCTAGCAAGAGTGTTGGAAATATCATCAATGTGAATATTGAAGTCTCCACAAAGAACAATTCTATCATACTTTAAAATGAGACTGGATTGGATAAAAATTCGGAGATCTCCATCAAGTGTTTCCTGTAAGCAGCAGCAAGGCCGGCACCACGACCAGAGGCCCTAGGACAGCTGAAAAAGTCATAATCAGGCGGGCACAGTTCAGCAATCTGACTATGATCACCAGGCCGTAACCAGGATTCAGTGATAAAGAGAAAATCCAGGTCTTTGGAAGAAATAAAATCATTTATAATAAAAGTTGAATTGAATTGAATATATTGGCTTTAAAGGTGTGCAGAAATTGAATATTGTATTCATAATTATGTTTTCATTGGTGTGGAATCACCTGAAAGTAAGAATCTTTGCAGTTTGCTTAGTCTCAGTATATCTTCTTAGGGACTGGGTCCCCTTTCATGGAGGCTGCCATGTTTCTACAGTAGCCTTGAGCGGACACCGAGTATAGAGAGAATTTCACATCTTCATGTTGAAATCTCAGTTTGAATTTCAGCACTGCTTGGAAGACGAAAAACAATGATGATTTCTGTCTCAATCCATTCCATCACTGTCCTCAATTAAAATGTTAAATGTTAATTTTAATTAAATTGTTGTTGAAACCTTGTATCATTTTGTCTTTGTGTTTCTAGCAACCACACCCTGGTTTGAGGCCTACAGGGAGCATTTTTTGCAGTCGATGCCTGCCTCCGATCATGAGTTCCTCAATCACTACCTTGCCTGTATCCTTCCAACAGTTCTCAAATCTGGTGAACTTGCTCTAGTCAAAAAATTATTATATCAATTCCAGTTAAACATAGTCCTGGTTCAGCTGTGTGGCATCAGTTTCTATATGCTTTATTAACAGAACAGAATGTTTACTACTCCCCCTGAAGCTTTAGCCAATTCTGAAAACTGACTGAAATGGGATGGTAAGAGGAAATTGAAGTGAGCATTTACTGCATGTTCTGCATGAGTGCAGTTATATTGTGCAGTAGTGAGAATTTTCAAGGTAATCTATTTAAACATATTGTATGAAGCCTGTCAACATAAAATAATAAGGAAATATAAAATGGAAAAATCTGCACTTGTGTTAATCTACAACCTGATGTCTTACAGTAAGAAACATTAATTAGAAGTAAGAAATATTAATTAAAAGGCAAGACTTTCTGTCAGTTAGTCAATATAACCCAAGGGCAGCTGTGGCTCAACATGGGTGGCTGTGGTTCAAGATGTAAAGCAGTCGCCTGCCAATCGTATGATCTCTTGGTCGGTTCCTGTTCCATTCCCTTCATCATGTTAAAGTGTCTTTGGGCACGATACTGAAGCCCAGGTTTCCCTCTGTGTGTCAGGTCAGCTCTGCCATCGGTGTTTGTTCTTGTGTGTGCGAATGGGTGAATGAGAGGCAGTGTAAAGTGCTTTGAGTACCAATGAGGTAGAAAAGCACTATATACAACAGGGAAATTACGTATTGAACATGTCAAGGTAGTAGAAAAGCCTTTAAGCTTTAAGACACCTGCACGATGAAACTAGTTGCATGCACTGCTCAGGTGTTATTTTGGCTCATTCTTCCACACAAACTGTCTTCAAATCTTGAAGCTTCTGGGGGCCTCTTCTATGAACTCTGATCTTCAGTTTTTCTCATAGATTTTCAATTGGATTCAAGTCAGGTGATTGACTGGGCCATTCTAGCAGCTTTATTTTCTTTCTCTGGAACCAACTGAAAGTTTCCTTGGCTGTGTATTTAGGATCATTGTCTTGCTGATATTTTCACCTTCATTTCATCTTCAGCATACTGGTAGATGGCAGCAGATTCTTATCAAGAATGTCCTGGTACATTTCTCCATTCATTCAGCTTTTTTCAATTATATGAAGTCTGCCAGTACCATATGCTGAAAAATAGCCCTGATGTTCCCACCTCCAAACTTCACTATTGGTATGGTGTTTTTGGGGAAATGTATGCCATTTCTCCTCAAAACATGGTTTATGCAATGACATCCAAAAAGTTCAATTTTGGTTTCGTCTGACCAGACTATGTTCTACCAGTATTTCACTGGTTTGTCTAAATGCTGTGCAGCAAACTTTAATTGAGCTCCAACATGCTTTTTCTTTAGCAGTGGAGTTTTGCGTGGTGAGTGTGCATTACTTATTGTTTTCTTTGAAACAACTGTACCTGCTAATTCCAGGTCTTTCTGAAGCTCTCCACGAGTGGTCCTTGGCTCTTAGAGAACTCTTCTGATTATTCTGTTGAGTCCTCTGTCAGAAATCTTGTGGTTTATGGTGATGGAACGTATGGGTCTCCTCTTGACAGCTCCAGTCACACCAAGTCCTGCCAGGGCTTTGCAGATTGAGCGGCCAGCAAAACCCCAGAACCCCACAGGTTTGCAGTGAGCCCGCCAGCTCCGGCTTCTGCACTCCTCCACCAGGTCTTGGTATTTTGCCAGCTTCCTCTCATGGGCCTCCTCCATATGCTTTTCCCATGGCACATTCAGTTCCCACATGAGCACCTGCTTGGTGGCATCTGAGTAGATGAGAAAGTCTGGGCGTAATCTTGTCTGGACGATGTTTTCGGGAACCTTCAGCTGTTTTCCAAGATCCAGCTTCAGCTGCCAATCTGAGGCTGTGGACAGCCGACCTGAATGGGGTAGTGGACGGGAATGGGGCTTCTCCCCAACCTTTAGGAAGGAGATGTTATTCTTTCTGGGGCAGTGTCTGCTAGAGAGAATGGCTGTGGTGATTGCATCCGCAACTGCCTTGAGCACTTGGTCGTGGCACCAGCAGTAGTGACCATCAGCCAGGGCCTTGGGGCAGCTGCTAAGGAGGTGTTGAAGGGAACCTCTCTTAGCACACAGGGGGCAGGCAGGTGACTCAATCTTGCCCCAGGTGTGAAGATTTGCTGGGCTTAGCAAGGTGTCATAGACTGCCTGGACAAGGAAGCTAATGCGGTAGCTATCAGCCCGCCACAAATCTGGCCAAGAGATCTTCCGCTGCTGTGTATTCTCCCACCTTGTCCAGGCTCCCTGCTGACCGAGTCGCACCATCCTGCTGGTTCTCACCTCCTCTACACCAGCATGCACTTCCTCCTGGAGGAGATGTTGGCGCTCCTTTCCTTTGACTTTGTCCACCTGGATATTTGGAAGGCAGCCCACGCCTGATCGCCCTCTAGCCACCGTCCCGAGAAGGGCCTTCTGTCTCAGGCGTGCCTCTGTCACCTGTAGCTCTCTGGCAGCACTCCACTTCCTGCCTGTGGAGATGCCAGCTGCTGCCACCTTGGGGTCCCTGGAGTCTCTGTACTGCATGGCTTCTCTAGTCCGTGTCACCACAAACTCTTCAGAGAGGCCACTAAAGGGGAGCTGTATGGTGTTGGTGGACCCATACAGGGCAGCACTGCTTAGGCTCCTCAGCAAGCCAAGCCACCTTCGCAGGTAACTGCCGATCTTCTTCTCCAGAGTTTCCACAGTTGACTCTGAGACATCATACAGTAGCAGTGGCCACAGAAGCCTGGGAAGAATGGCATGCTGGTAAATCCACGCCTTGAAATGACCAGGCAACCCAGATTTATCAACCTTGGTAAGCCAGGATCCAAGATCCTCACAGGTTTTGTGGATGGCGGCTGTGTCCTTAAAGCTGCAGTCAAAGAGTTTCACCTCTTGACTGGCTTTTCTGACAGTGTTGGAATGGTGGTATCAGAAATCTTGAAACGGGACCTTGACTTATTTGGTTTAAAACTCATCCTTGCCCATGAGATGAGCTTCTCAAGCTCTTGTAAGATCCACCTGCTTCCAGGAACTGATGATGTCATCACAGTCAGGTCATGCATGTAGGCTCTGATTGGTGGCTGCCGCACTCCAGACTTAGTCAGTGGTCCGCGACACTCCACCTCCGCAGATTTCACCACCATGTTCATAGCGAGGGCAAAAAGGGTTACCAAAATGGTGCAACCGGTAATAATTCCCTTCTCAAGCCTATGCCACTCAGTTGTAATGGACCCAGAGAACACTCTCATCTGGAAATTGTTGTAGTAATCCAAGATGAGTTTGGTGATCTTGCTGGGAACATGGTGTCTCCGAAGAGTCTCCTCGACCAGTTTGTGTGGTATTTACTTTGGACCCATAAGCGTTGGCGAGGTCCAGCCACAGGACCACCAGGTCGCCCTTACCTTCCTTTGCTTCCTTTTGCTGAGGAACGAAATGGTGCTGAACTGGTCCAGGTCTTTGGAGTTCTCCTCCTTGGGGATCCACACACCTTCAGCACATCTCCACTGGTTAGTGACTCTTCCTCGCCACCAGACAACTCTCAGGATCTTCCACAGAAGCTGACAGAGTCCCGGACAGTGTTTGTATACACTGTATGGAACTCCACTGGGCCCAGGGGCAGAGGCTGATCTTGCTGCCTTGATGACTTCCTGGACCTCTCTGCAACTAGGTTCCTTGATGTCAAATCCTGTGGAACTGGGTATATTAGGCCATTGTTGTGGCAGAGTTCCTGGTCTTTTTCCGGGTCACTCAAGGTGTTGGAGCACTTGAGGTGGCCACTCCGTTTGTTGTCCAGCAGCCTCCTGGTAAAGCTGAAGGGGTTGGCAATGAAGGATGTCCGCCTCTTGGCCCTCTCCTTTGCTCGTCTCCGATGCCACTCTGCTCTGCAGATTGTCAGCAGCTTCTTCCTGATGATTCCTCGCAAATCCACCAGAGGCTGACGTTTCTTCACTGGCCATCCTGTACTGCCTCTTAAGAGATCTCAGCTCTTGGCTCAACTGTTGGATCTTGGTGGCTCTGCGGTTCTTATTGTAGGGTGTCCTGCTGCTCCCTGTTTCGAAATGGCAAATCTCTCAGACGCGTAACTAACAGTGATGGTAGTCATTGTGTGTAGTCGTTTGTCAGCATCGCCCTTACCATTGTTTGAATGATCTCACAAACATCGTCATCAAATTGTTGCCACATATTCTTGCTGGTTGCTGGGGGCCATCTGATCCGTTGTTGAACTGTGCGGAGTCAGGAGTACAGGTGCATGGAGATGCTTGGCTCTGCAGGGTGAATGCGGGCCATGCTCCTCCTGCTGTCTCACGAAGAACTGGTCCTGTGCGTTGCACCTGTTTCTCCTTGTCCAAGCATTTCATCCGGACCTGATGGATTTTGAGGCCGCACAGATTCTTGTGTTCTTTCCCGCAGATGCATCTTGCAATCATCGTCGTTAGGTCATTTGCATGGGTCATTATCCGTTGGTCTGTCCTGTTGGGAATCTCATTCTCCCCCCCTCTCGGTATACCCTGGGGGTATGTCTCAGAGGGTTCACTTGTAGCTTAGGTCAATCTCCTTCTCACGAAGGATGCAAGCTGGGGTGCTAGCCCAACTTGCCCAGGTCACAAAGGTCTTGAGAGAACTCTTTGCTTTTACCCATCATGAGAAGCTTATGTGATACTCTGGTAATGAGGAAACATTTTATAGGCCATCAATTAACACTATACCAGCTGATATTAATTTGTACTGATAGGGGCAGGGTTGCAGATTTCACCTGGATTCTCGGCTTTCCATGTCTTTTCCATGTCACCTCCTTTTCTTCATGTGTGCACACATAATTTAATTTGTGGACTTGTTTGTTTTAAATTTCTTTGTATGTGTGGATTACTTGAGTTGTTACCAACATCTGGTGTACATCTCATGTCAGTAGCCTGATTAGAAATATATTTACTGAGGAAAACCTTGATGTGTTCAATATGAATTTTCCCCAGAACTGAACATTTACCTTGACCATGTTTCTATGTAATAATTATTTCTGATATATACTTAGCACAGGTCATATTTTCTAACACTGATAACTATTGTGCATTCTGTCCTGTTTCTGGCTTATTTACTTTTGTATTATTTATACACAAAAAATAGAGATCTGGATGATTCCAAAATTAGCTGGTTAATAGGTAACAGTTAAGTTTATCATGACTGGGATAAATAAATAAATATATATCATCATATATCATATCATCCTGGTTCAGTGTTTTTTCACTGAATCCTCACAAGGTTGTCCTTGACCTGCTGATCATCACAGGCCTGCTGGTGGTGTCCTCTACTGAAACAGTGCCTATTGAGCAGTTCCTCAAGCTTTCTCAGGAGCAGCACAGAATTCAGCACAGTGGAGAATACACTAACCCCAAGTGGTTTATCCCCAACACGCTCAAGTACTATGTGCTATTGCATGACATGAACGAGGGAGACGAACAGAGGTACTGAAAAAAGCTTACGATGTACAGTGGGGCTTTTAATTCTGAAACATTGAAAATATTTGAAATTTTCCACGTAAACTTGGAGATAATCAGAACATTTGAGCATTTAAGAACAGAAGAAGTTCTGACATGTAAATAAGTTTCTGCACTGTTTCTAGGTCCATAATCAAATTTAAGCAAATTTGTGACATTGACCATGTGAACTTACATTTAATACTTGAATGAAAGTACTTTGCAAGTGATTGCCTGAAATCTGGAACCTCTGGCATTCACCAAATTCTGTGTTTCTTCCTTGGAGATGCTTTTCTAGGCCTTCACTACAGCCACTTTAAGTTGCTGCTTGTTTGCTTTCTGCCTTCAGCTTTGTTATCAGTAAAGCCGCTCTATTCGGTTGAGTTCAGTTCTCTAACTTGACCATTGGAGAATATTCCATTTCTTTGCCTTGAGAAATTCTTGCATTTTGAGCTCCCTTGCATTGAGATATCGAGCTTATCTTGGACTTTATATTGGTAACTTCAGTCAACAGCTCCCAAATTCTAACTCACTATCTTATAGGAAAGACTGCAGATTCGGTTTTATTACAAGTAGGATATTGGATGTTTGATCAGCATTCCTCCTTCCTCTCCAGGGCAGACACATTGTATGAGGATATGAAACAGAGATATGGTCCTCATGGCTGCTATCTGTTGAAAGTGAACTCTCGTAATTTCTCAACTGAAGATGATGAACAGATTCCGGACCCATGGAGTCAATACCTGCACAGGAATTATCTGCATAACCAGGTAACGCTGTAGCTTCACCCACTTGACTTAGAATGGTCCAGTGTCATTTGTCATTAGCTACAGCCAGGGTCCACTTCAACTGTGGGAATGAAAAACAGAGAGCAAAATCCACATCCCTCTGGCTTAGGCTTACTAAGGAGCAAGCTGGGCCAAATGTGAGCCAGAAAGTCTGATTGCTCTGTGCCTTCAGCTCTCCAGCTAACTACATGTTATATGATCATCTTTCTTGGCCTAAATTCCACATATACAATTTCATGATTCAGATGTTTATTTTTAGAGGTAGTAGGTAATTAAGTACATTTATTCAAGTACTGTACTTATAGTACAATTTTGAGATACTTGTACATTAATGAAGTATTTCCATGTTATGCAACTTTTACTTAACTACAAATTTCAGGAAAATATTGTACTTTTACTCCACACATCATTAGTTACTAGGGGTGGGGGAAAAAATTGATAAAAATTGATAGTATCATGATATTTTTGTGTGGTGATATTGTATCGCGACAGGGACACCAAATATCGATATTTTGTATACAAATAAAAAAAAACAAGTCAAACTTTTTAGTGTTTAAAATAATTGTAATTGCACACTAGTCCGCATATTTGCATTTAGTTAAGTTGGAATAAACTGTAATACAGACAGCAATCAGCAATAAAAATGATTGAAGTGAAAGACTGAGGACTTTTTTTATTAGATTAAATGTATTTTAACAAAGTTTACCTTTATGGACATAATTTGCAGTTGAAAAAAACATGATAATTACAATATATCGTATCGCAATACTTAGCATGTTGCAGAACAAATAAAATCGGTTTAAAATCGCAATAATATGGTATCGTGGGGTCTCTGGTGATTCCCACCTCTATTAGTCACTAGTTACTTTTTGCAGGAGTAGATTAGATGATTATAAAAATCATTATATATGAATAAAACTCTGATGTATCATCAATGTATTAAACCTCCTGTCATTATATAAGGTGATAAAATGAGCTGCTGCTATTTTTGTTTCACCGTCTGTAGGTAACAACACATTTTAGTCAGAATTTTCACCTTTGACAATCACCAGCATCAAATTCTACTGTTTAAAATCCACTGTTTTCTTAGTGGAGTACTTTTACTTACTACTACTTACTGTATTTGAAGTAACATTTGGAGGTTGTACCTAAGTACCTATACTTTTTTTTTTTTTTTTAATTAAAGGAAACTTGTACTTGTGCAGTATTTTCCTCTGCAAGTACTTCCAATATGACTTGTATGTTTGGTATACACTTCTGGTTCTTTTATTCTTTTTTGCAGTGCACAAAATTAGAAATTTCATGTTGCTGATAAGTTAAGGTACTGCAAGTTTAAGCCCCACACACACTGTGTCCGCTGTTTTGTACTTTTATTTTGGGACTAGTTAAATTCCCTCGTTCATACAAATTACCTTCATCTGTTGAAATGTGTTGAAACATGATAAGCTCAAAAATCTGGTCTTACTCTGAGTAAAAATAAAAATATGCTTGACTTCTTATGCCAGAAAAGGTGAGGTTGATGGAAAGCATAACTCAGTCAGAGGATTAGTCTGTTGTTTGTACCACAATGGGCCTTGTGTTAACATTGTAACACTTGTTGCAGGATATTCTCAATGACGTAACTCCAACTACAATCACTGATGCTGTTGAGAACAATATCAGTGCAGCTGAAGTAGACTGCCAGCACTCAGCAGAGAAAGGTTAGTCCATTCAACAGCTCTGACAGTGTTCTGAACCATTTGCGCTACCTCTTTGTTGTATTGCAGTAAACATAAACTGTATGAAAATGGAATTGTATTGACCAAAAGTTATCAGTACGATCACAATATTACAATGTACTGTAACCGTTGTGGAAAAGCACTAAAACTAAAATCTGTTCAACAAGGGAGTAGCAAATGTGTTGTTATCATTATTATTAATGTCCTCTTGACACACACAAACACAAACACACACACACACAGTCTGTTGTCTGTGTTATATTTCAGCACATTAGGGTTTACCAGTTCTTGTCCTTGAGGGCCACTGTCCTGCTTGTTTTCCAACCGTCCCCACACTTAAACCTTCTAGTAGGACAGGGATGATTGGTAAACAAGTGGACAGTGGTCCTCTAGGATTAGGACGGACCACCCCTGAAGTACATAAATATATGGGAGTCTCAGTGTACAACTACATAATGTGTTGTCATTTGCAGTGGGTGAATAGAGTCAGATATATGACACAAAGATGTGTAGTGTTTTACAAGAGCAGGTAACACTGAAAGCCTCAAGTTTACATTACTGACAAGGAAATTTGTCAGACAAACAGTAAAATTCTCCCGCACTTCAACGGTATCTCAGAGTGCTTGATCCCTTTTCTGCAGATGTAGCTATAACCCACAATTCTAAAGCACTGTTCTCTTCATGTCCCTCTAGATGTCTGTCCAGTATGTATGGTATTTTTTTTAAAATGGTGGCTCTGTAAATAGGGAAACAAAAAATGTGGGTCAAGCCAGGTAATTATCGTTTGTCAGCTTTGTTCCGCACTCAGTTAGAATTGCATAAGGCTATTTAAGACATTGTCACTGTGCATAAAAACAGCCTGAGAGCTCTAATGGGGAAAGTGTTCACATCTGCACACAGCTGTCTGCCTTGCCTCTGCATGTCATCAATTTACCAACCTTATTAGAATTTTGTTTTTGGATTGTATGCACACATCTGTCTGAATTGATTCAATTCAATTCAATTTTATTTGTATAGCACCAATTCACAACATAAGTCATCTCAAGGCACTTTACAGTGTAAGG
>JAUBNQ010000020.1:137801-149689 GCA_032353495.1 Ctenopoma kingsleyae | reverse complement strand
TTTTAATGTGCCCCTCTGGTTAAACACTGGCCCCTTCTTGGCCCCCCTAGTAAAATTTGTCTAGAACCGCCACTGGTGCTAGTGCGTCTCTTTATGAGTTGAACTGTTAAAAACAATGTTTAATACTTAATATGTCTGGTTTAGAGCAAATCAAAGTTAATACTCTGGTACAGCTGTTTCTGCAATGATATCAGAGACACTTCCAAATGGTTTATATAAGTTTTTTTCAACATTACAGAGCAAATATAATCTGAGAAATATTTAAATTACACGTAATTCTACTAAAATATTTTGAGACTAAAGCGGTACCTGCATAGTAAGCATAGCGCAAGAAACGAGTAGAACATCCCAAAAAATGCATAGACCCTGAACGAATCAGAAACGGTCCTAAGAGAAAGTGTGTTTCTGTGATTTCCTACAGGTTTCAGAGGACAATGTAGTTCAATGTTTGTAAGTACTTCCTCTCCTGCTCTCACGTAGAAGCGCCGTTCATCTGAGCTCAGTGCTTTGCACCCCACACCAGTAGGAGTCGGTAATGTTTGGGCATTAACTGGCTTGCCGGACATACGTAAATAAAACGTTCGAGCAACTTTCTCCCTGAGAGCACGTCCTTGCTGAGTCCGAAATGGGGTACTGGGATCTACCAGAGGGCACAGACTGCGTCGGAAAAACATGGATCACTACGAAAGTGGGCACAGCTCTGGGTAAATATCTGCATTGATATGCTCATTTGGAGTCGAGCAGCTGAGGTTCCAGGCTGTTAGACTGCGCAGCAACTGAACCGTGTATTGTTACCCAGTGAATGCTAAGGCTATTGAGCTAGCAGGTTAGCTTAGAACTGACATCAAACCAATAGCGTTAAGATTAAAGGCTTGTTCGAGAGCAGCAGGAGCAGGGACAAAAAGTTGAAAAAAAGGTGGACAATTTTCTAACTTTTCCAGCAGCTTTAATGCTGCTGTCTGTGCAGGAAGTCACATACATCCCATGAGGTTGGATGCAGAATAAATAAAATGTTATTTTGTTCTCTGAAATGATTTAATGATTTAACCTCTGTATGACTCAAATTTTTCAAAGGAATTTAGTTAAAATTGCACGGACCAGATATTATACGATAAAAACACAAAACAATCCGTCAAAATAATGGGGGGAGAAAAGAAACACAAGGCATAATTTTTGGTTATTGACAGTGGCGGCTGGTGAAATTATTTTTGGGGGTTGCATCTTTGCAAGTCAGTTTTCAGAAGCATTTTAAGCACATATGACCACTAGTATAAGCCAAAGCAGCATTATCATGCATCACGCTGCTTTAAAAGATTAAATTAACGTAAAAATACACAGTCTGTGTTTTCAGTCATTTATTATATATAAGTAAATTTCACCCATCTCTCCTTTAACTGAGAACATGCAGCAAAGCAGCTCATTCTGCACTCTCTTAGATGTCCCCTTACACACAGTAACAGTCTGCAGGTACTGCTGCATCATGGGATCCAACAAAGTCCACCAGCCCCATGAAAATGCCAGGATTTTCTGAGTGTTCACTTTCATCATGATCATTCAACACGAACTAACGCCCCACAGAATATAATGCAGTCTATCACCTTAGACAAAATGTGTGGGTTTTTGTCTGCCTCCTCATTATGTCATCTCATTATACTCTATCCTGTAGCTTTCATTAAGCTGCGTAGCAATATTCACATTGATAATCATTGTAAGACACATAGCAGTTAGCATTTTTCATTTTGTAGTGGCTAGGGCGGCTGTGGCTCAGGAGGTAGAGCAGTCGCCTGCCAATCGGGAAAATCGGTGGTTCAATTCCCGGTACCTCCAGTCATGTGTCAAAGTGCAAGACACTGAACCCTGAGTTGCCCCCGGTGTGTCAGGTCAGCTGCGTAGCAGCTCTGCCATCGGTGTATGAATGTGTGTGTGCGAATGGGTGAATGAGAAGCAGTGTAATGCGCTTTGAGTACCAGTATAGGTAGAAAAGCGCTATATAAGTGCAGACCATTTACCATATATAGCTGCTAGTCTGTTCATGTTTTCTCACTTTATCAGGAAAATGTATTAAATCCGTATTACCTGTCTGAATCCACACTCGTTCTTTTCCTGGCAGCTGAAAGGGGAGGCAGGCAAACCAAACCAAAGCTCCGGTCTCAGAACAGACAGTTAGCCAGGACTTCTTCTCATACCAGTTTCTGGAGAAAGACAGAGTGTAATTTCTCCCTTTGTCTTGTGTCAGTTATTTCATTTTGATGTCTGGCTGGTGAGGTCTTTAATCTTTTCCTGTGGGGTTCTTCTGTGGAAAGTTTTTAGCAACTGAATTAGAATTATCCATGACTAAAAGCTGCTCCTCCGACTGACTGTAAACAACACACAAGCATGGGTGGGTTTTGGGCGCAAAATTTTGCTTCTCCTTTACTTTGTGTTGGAGGGGGTTCCAGTGAGCATGCACCAGTTATAGCGTGGGTCTATGGTAAAGATTTTTGTGCCCCAAAGGAACAGGAAATATGTCACACGACCGTACGGTCACTGTAAATGAGTGAGAGAACATTTTCAAACTACACTTGAATGCAGATTATACACAGTACTCATGGACTGTATAGTATATTCAATTTTCAATTCAATTCAATTTGTATAACGCCAAATCACAATATAAAGTCATCTCAAGGCACTTTACAGTGTAAGGTTTAGGACCTTGCACAAATTATTTGGGGGGAGTGGACAGAGGAGAGAGAAAAGACCAGCAGGTAACAGATACAACAACGAGCAGCAGACGAGGCATTAGGCAGGTCGGCAGGACCAGCAACCACAGCCCCAGGGCTGAGGATACCTGAAGAAAGATACAGAGAGAGAGCAAGAGAGGGAGAGAGAGGACAAAGCACAACTAGGGGAGAGAGAAGAAACAAAGTTAATAACATGCAATGATGGCATAAGAGTGGACAGAGAGAAGGAGGAGAGGAGCTCAGTGTATCAGGGAGGTCAACTAAACCTGAAGCAGCATAACTGAGTCACCTGAGCCATCTCTAACTATAGGCTTTATTAAAAAGGAAAGTCTTAACTCTAGTCTTAAAGGTAGAGAGGGTGTCTGCCTCCCAGACCTGGATTGGGAGCTGGTTCCACAGGAGAGGAGCTTGATAGCTAACATAACTCTGCCTCCCTGTCTACATTTGGAAACTCTAGGAACCACGAGTAAACCGGCACTCTGAGAGCGAAGGAATATATAGATCGTTTATTTAAATTTTAATGTTTTTCTAAAATTATTTTATGTGATTCCTATCTTCTTCTTCTTCACGTGAGACAGGTGGGGCAGTGCCCGAGCGCCCTCTATTGATGGGTTATTGATATATCAGATATTAAGACTGTTGGGTAGTGATGGCAAGATGACGCTTCATGAAGCCTTAAAGCCTCGCAGCCAGTTGGTTCGCAAAATGGTTAATTTCTCAAGGCTTCATCTCTCGCTTCATGTGCTCACAAACCCCCTGCTGGTCAAAGACTGTAAGACAGGCAAATGTGTTCCTATTGTACCTATGCACAGTATAATGCTCTTAAAGCTGTCTTCCCGCAGTTTGGCATAGGAATAATAAGTGCCAGGAACAAAGTATTTTCATTTGTGTGTCAAGCTATTGTGACATTAGTTGTTTGTGTATACTTTCTGAACTGAACTGAATAAATCTACATAATATTAACGTGTATTTCTCTGAGACTTAAACCATACATTTTGTAGTAAGTAATGGTTGCAATGGAAAGTGGATCATTTTTGTATGGGATCGAATTAGTGTCAGACAGAACGTAAATAAAAAACTTACTCGAAGTGTAAAAAGTCCATAGGTGTGAATGTGGGTGTGCATGGTTGTTTCTCTATTGGTTGGCCCTGCGATGGATTGGTGACCTGTCCAGGGTGTACCCTGCCTCTCGCCCTATGACTGCTGGGATAGGCTCCATCACCCCCCATGACCCTTCCGAGGACAAGCTGTTAGGAAAATGGATGGAAGTGTAAAAACTATAAGCTGTAACTCTATCTAACATGATCACATGGCCCGTTGTTAGTCAATGGTACTAGTTTCTGTGATTATGCAAAGGTACTGTTTATAAGGTTTGGGGAATCCTGCAGGCAGTTGAGACTGAGGAAGAGACTTGGATGAGTCTTGAAATATATCTCCCACTAAAAAACTTTGTCCAGATGAACGGAATCAACTTTCTAGAATCTGTAAATATGTAATTTTAATCATTAACATGAATCTGAAACCAAAATTAGTGAAGTAATTCCATAAGTGAAAACTAGAATTCAAAGACAAGAAAACTAAAACCTGCAAATAGTTTTTTGCTTCTTTTGCTTTCCATCCTCAGTTTTCATTTATGCTTCAGTCTTTTTGTTTATACTTCAGTTTTGTTTCCTTCAGACGGCTCATATCTAGGTAACGTTTAGAACAACATGTAAAGGCAGAGCCACTGTATAATTAGGCCAGTTTAAGAAGCTCAAGATGGGCAAATGGCCCTGAGACTGCAGAGCACCTGACTGCATTAAAGTCAGCACTGTGGGAACATTTTGGTTGTCCAGTGGAATACAGGGAAGGCAAAACACAAGCAACTGTTCTAGTGTTTTTCAGGTGCATCTGATTTTATTCAGATCACAAGTTACAAATTACATGGGAATTCAGAACCATTTTTTTCTTAACAGCTTTCTTAGTCACTGCTACAAACACATTCCAATAACCCTGAGATGACAATTGTGATTTCATAACATGTGTACTATGTGTACCTTTTTGTTTTTTCAGGCCTGGTTGGTTCAGCCTATCACATAGCAGCATTCCAACCTGATTCTGCACTGGCAGTGCTGCAGAGAGCTACCAGTACAACTGTTACCATGGGTAGATATTAATATTTAATGTTGTTTATTGTCATACTGTATATAGTAATTATGTGTTTACTGTCCTTAACATGCTTGTCTAGTAGTTGGTCCATAAATAATAATTATAATATGTTGTTTTTTATAGTGTGATTATAAAAATTTTATTCCTAAATATTATATACATTATTTCTCCAAAAGGTTGAAAATAGTTTGTCAAAGTGCTGAGTGAAATAAAACTTACTACTTAAAAAGATCTGGATTCTAAACTGGATATAGATTTGATAATACGGTATTGAATCTCATGCCCAATTGTGTGTACTAGCTGAGAATAATTTATGCAAAGGGCAGAATGAGACAAACATGCACAATAACTCATCTCATCGTTGGCAGCCCTGAACTTATGAACCTCTGAAAGAGATCTATTGTCACTTCAAAGCATAGATTAAATTGAACAAATCTACTTGACGTTCTTGCTGAAGTATTATAAACATACAAGCATGTGCAGAATCTGTGGGTCTATTGTAACATATACTGTATCTTCAGTGTCATCGTTACACCATTCAGACTGGGACACGTTAATGGTGCAGGCCATTACATCAAATTGCAAAATGTTAAGTTATTTGTCTGTGTTGTACCAGCTACCATGGGAGCCATATTTGGCATGGCAACATGTCTCAGTGCTCAGGCACGTGAAACTCCAGATGATCCACTGAATTACTTCATTGGGGGCTGTGCCTCAGGAATTTTCCTTGGAGCCAGAAGTAAGTATCAGTTCTGGCACAGGTTGCTTTCCATCTAGCTAATTCCTTTTGCTCCTGACATTGCTTCTCCATCCTGAAGTAAATCACAGTCCACCCTTATTGGCAGTGTTGCAATCCTTTAAATGCAGCTCTTAGCATACAGTGAGGTGCTTAGATTGATACTGGTGTATCCTGTTTGCAAGGTTATGTGTCTGATGGGATAGTCAATTTCTTTTAATTACTATTAAAACACTAAATTCTGTAATTCAAGTAAATTAGGCAAACTACCTGTGGAAAATGAACAAAACCAGTGGTGCTTGTGTTAATACGTTTTAGAAAATTAAAACATTGTTTGCTGTTTTCTTATATAACAAATGTGGACAAATTTAAAACGATGTTCATTCCTCCTGAAAATGAAATTAAGATAACATGGGAAGGATATTCAGCATCATAGACAATTATTTTAAAAAGCCTAGTTTAAAACAAAGCTAGGACATTTGGAGATATAACAACTTCCATTATACTAGTAAAGCAAAAATAATAATGATTGTTACATATGGGAACAAATCATGGTCACGATGATTTTGTGCTCATAGCATAGGTTTGTACTTGTAGAGAGGATATGTAGTTGTAAAATAATTTTTGTCTGTCCGCAAATAGAATTTGTACTTGTAATGAACATGTTTGTGCATCTGTAAAACAGATTTGTACTCATTGTAAAACAGCTTATGCGTGTGTAGAATAGATTCGTGTTCGTACAGCTCAGTGCTTCACTTTCCCACAGATTGTACAACACTGAAGTTTTCTGAAGAATTCTGACCCTGTCTTGATGCTTGAATCTGATTAGTCAATCACACCCAATCACAGGGCAGATTGTCCCTGTCGCTTCTGCTCTCCACGGCAGGTCCTGAAAGGTACAACCACATTTTAGAGTAACAGTATTTAAAGCAAATAAATAAAGCCAGAATATTAGTAATAAGTCGGATTTTTCTGGGGAAGACCATGTAGCTTTGAAAAGAATTGCCGAGGTGAACTTTAATATGCGTTGTCTGGTAATTAGAATATTAAAGTTCACCTCAGCAATTACACATTCTGAGCGATAGCCTCGAAGAGCTAATGCTAGCAGCTAGTATCGAAATACTAGTAGAAGCTGGGTCAGCAACATGTCCACTGGACTGCAGTGCTGGGAATGATGACCAACACACCTGCTGTGGTGCGATTTTTGTATGTGTAATATTTCCACTCTACAGAAGAGTGATAAACTGATATTAAGCAAATGGCAAGAATATGAGATTTTCTACATCACAAAATCAAACCAATCACAGTTCAGAGCTTGGTGCTGCCTGCTGAAACCTGATACCTGGAACAACTGACCTGAAGTCAGCCAGAACAGACTTTTGAGTGACAAGAGCATTCACCAAACTTCAATCCAATCAACCAACCAACCAATTAACTGACAGAAAATATGCCGAAGTGCACAGTTTTGGGATGTAAACCAGAACATGGAGTTTCTTTCCACTATCTACCAAAGGATTATGTCTTGTGGCAGGAATGGCTAGAAATTATTTGCTGATATTATGGTTATACACTGAAGTATGCTCAGAGGCTCAGCCAGGAGTCAAGTTCTCAACGCCATGAAAAAGTCACAGGGTTTTGCTAAGACTTATTTTGGGACACCTACAGCCAGCGGGAGTCAGCATCTAAGTATTTTGTACGTATCCAAAGTAAAAATCTGTTGCATTAAATAACATATCTCTTGCATTCGGTCCACTCGCTAAAATCGGCCATTTTTTTAATGGAGTCTGGTACAGATTCCCGGTACAACTGTATTAAAAATAGGATGCCTTCCACTCTGAAACATCTGCCAAAGGTCAGTTTCGATGAAAAACAGAGTCATCATCCTACTCTGCTTCCAACAGAGGACCAAACATTTATGGCTGCATATTTCCATCTTCGTTTTCTGTAGAATTATTGCATACAGTTTATTCACTGGTAAAGTGGCTGTGGTGGGATGAGCCATGAGGCTGCATCTAATGAATATTCATAGATCCTGGAATTTACGATGAGGGAGACAGACCAGAGCTCTTTCTATACTTTTTTCCAAGGCTTTACTGAACTTTTTCATAAAACGAAAACTCTGACAATTTGTTTTTCATAGCAGAGTATTAATATATGCCTTAATATGTAAGTGGAGAGGGTCTTTAAGTATATGGGTGTAGTATACTTACAGAACAGCTTGATAGCAGTTCAGAATCATTCTGTTCTAAATATTTTGAGCAAGGCTCTCCCTTCTAACCAATCAGCGAATTTCAGTGTTTTCTGTTCGAGTAGTACAGCTTCTTATTTTGTGTAATTTGATAATGACTAATACCTGGTAGATTGTGTAGAACGTCAGTAGCAGATGGTAGAAGAGCATAGCAGGGGAGGGAGAGGGAGAGCTGATCATTGCAAGGAACTCTGGTCTCTGCTCCAGGAGAACAGAGATAACTTTGTCACTTCAAAGTATAGAATTAAATTGAACCAATCTACTTGAAGTTCTTCCTCAAGTATTACAAACATACAAAATTGCAGAATCTGTGGGTCTATTGTAACATACACTGTATCTTCAGTGTCAGTTCAGGCTGGGATACATTAATGGTGCAAGAAGAGTTACCTCACCAGCAAGGCTTGGCAAGAGAAGTTATTCACTAGAAGTAATTTTGTTGCTGGCTGTGTACAAACAGGAAATGTGCAAGGAGCGGGAGGGATGAGACACTCAATTAGCATGTGTTCTCACAATTTCCTCAGGGATTAAAGTATTTCTAATTCTGATTCTTATAAAAAAAAACAAAGTGATTCATTAACTTCTTAGTACTGTTTCAGTATCTGACTAATTGAAGCTATATATATATATTGTGTGTGTGTGTGTGTGTGTGTGTGTCTGTCTGTCTGTCTGTGTACCTACATATGCATACATCAAAACCAGCTCACAGTGCTATGACTGGTACGTCAGCGTGTCTGGGTCTAGGTACACTGGCCTTCTTCACAAAAGTCAGCAAGATGGAAGGATGGAAGATAGCTGGACCACCCAAACTATGAGCAGGAAGATGTCTTTCAGATTAACTGTGCTTATAAAAGTGTAATAAGTATGTGATAAAGTTCTGAAATTGCAAAAAAAAAACTCAACTCCATTTGTTTTATTTCACTTTGTTTCATCTGTGTGGTTCAAAACAAATATTTAATATAATTTAATTCCAGGACTGTCGTAGTTTGTGGCAGTCTAAAAACGGTTTAGTGAAGTTAAAGGAATCTTGAAATTTACACCAATATGAATGTATGATTTTTCCTGCTTTTTATATCTTTTTTAAATGATGTTATAATCATGTCTACATATGCATAGGTGTATTTGTGATGACTGGGTTTTTTGAGTATACTGACTGGTATTGCACAAAACCAGGATAAATTAAACCCAGTCAAGTTAATTGTCTTCTGTAATCATGTTGCATCATTTTAATTATCCTGCATTGAAATACTTCACTTATGTTGTTACTCATTTAAGTTTTTTGTCAGCTTTTTTTTGGTTTGTTATATTGTTTAATTAATACGTAGGCCTATATTATTGCAGTTTTTGAGATTATAGGAAATTATGGTTTTAATAAAGTCAGTGACGAGGGCAACATGCAGGATATATTTTGATAGATTTACAAAAAAAATTCCCCAAAGCCAAATTTTTCTAAGCAGTGAAAAATAAATTGATGTTCGATTGTGTCAAAGACCTTATAAAAATCCAGGAAGACAATATAGCTATCGTCAGGTACCAAGTCGGAATAATGAAGTAAATCCAAAATTAGTCTAATGATGTTAGAAGTATGTCTGTTTCTCATAAAACCTGACTGTGTCTCATCGATAACTGTCCAAAAACTCTTTAATTCTGTTAGCAAGTATTAAAGCCATAATCTTATAATCATTATTGAACAGACAGGACTCCAATTATCAATAAATATTGATAAATATCACTATTGGTTTTGAAATAAGCGTTATGAGACCTTGAGTAAGAGTAGGAGGGAGAGTGTTATTCTCTATACCTTCCAGGAAAACCTGTAGTAAGAACGGAGCCAGGAGATTAGAAAATGCTTTATAAAACTCTGCAGTTAAACTGTCTGTGCCAGGGGATTTGTTGGCCTTAAGTGCAGTAATGGAATTAGAAACCTCTTCCACTGCAAGAGGGCTGTCACAGTAACTTCTATCTTCCATGTCAATGGTTTTTAAGTTTTTGACATTGTTGAGAAATAATGTTGAAACCTCTTAATTATATTTTGAGCTGTACAGTTCAGTGTAAAACAATCCTAGACAAAGATCAGTAATTTGTCTAGGATTGTCGGAGACAATGCCATTAACGTTTAGTTGATAAATAGTTATAGTCATTGATCTGTATTTTTTGAGCCTGAAGAAGTAAGCAGAATTTGTTCTCCCTCCTCTAGCCATCTCTTCCTGAATCTTACAAAAGCACCCTCAGCCTTGCGTCGATATAAGCCGTATAATTTATTTTGAAGGTTTAGTAAAATTAATTTATCTTCCTCTGAGATTTCAATTTTGCTTATCATTTCTTCCTCTTCAGTTTTTGTCAGTTTAGTAATTTCACTCCCATATCTTCTCAAAAATTTGCATGCATCAAATATGAAAAGTTCCCAATTGGTACAAAAGGATTTATCCCTGTTATCCTTATTCCAATAATAAGTAATTAATTAATATGAGTGTTAACCACTTCATGCTTTAGTAAGGAGTTATTTAACTTCCAGTAGGAGGATTTATAAGGTATATTATCAGGTGTAAGCATTTGGATGTTAATGTGAATTGCTCTATGATCGGTGAGGGGAGTAGCAAGTATATTAAAAGCAATGCTGTCTTTATCAAATTAGAAACAAGCCAGAAGTCATTACGAGATTGCCTGGATCCTACCTTATTGCTCCAGGTAAAGAGTCTGTCATCTGGAAATTTTTGTCTCCAAATATCTATAACATTAAATTTCCCCATAAGATTTTTTAAATGTGTATTGTGGGAAGACTGCTGCCCTGGAGGCCATCTTTCAACTGTATTATCTAAGGCGATGTTAGTCTCCACCAATTAGAAGAACTGAGTTTGGGTATTTGGAAAGCCAGAAGATAATTCTTTCTTCTACAGAGTCAAGTAATTTATAATTTCCAGTTTTCTTATTGTAACCACATATATTGATTATAATGAGTACTGTTATTGTGTTTGATTACTGAGCAGATGTAGTGTCCTAAGGTGTCACAGTCAGTGTAATACAACTCCAGGAAAGTTATTTTTAAGTATGGCGACACCAGCAGAACGCTCAGAGCCATGGGACAACCAGACTTCATTACCCCATTGTGATTTCCAAAAAACCTGACTAAGTAAGCCTATAAAAAAAAATAGTATTTAACTATCTGCTTTGGTTTAACTATAGTCCTTTATAAATTTTAAAATGGAGAAACACACTTTTTTTTTAACATAAAATAACACTTTAACCTGAGGGTGAATATATATTATTTAAAAAGTAATTAAAAGTGTAGCCAAAATATAGACCAGCTTCACCATACACGCTCTAAATGAGCGTCTTTATGAGAGAGGGAAGACTTCAACTCCACAGATAAATCCACGACCTCCTACGAAATAAGCTGGCTTACCCTCCTTGCAGGCTTTGTCTATCATGGGCCACAGTTTGTCACGACATTCTCTGTCCTCCCTGGACAGATCCTCAGCAAATCTTAAACGATTGTCCCGCAGATAGGAGGATGTGATTGTGACGTACTTATGGCAGTTGTTAATTAAGACGTTGCCAGGCGTAATATTAGCCTTGTTATCATTACCTGGCGTTAGCTTAGATTTGGAACTTTCCAGTCCGCTTTTCGCTCCTTTCAGAGTTGGCATTCTGCTGCTTCTTTCCCTATGACTGTTGTATCTTTTCCTTTTTAGAAACCCGTTAATGTCAGCAAACACAAAGTCAAGATTTTACCATCCTCCATGAACTTTCTGTGCAGAACTCAGTAGAGAGCGTCTACTCACTCTGCCATCTTGGCACCCCCCCAGTCATGTCACTCATGGGGAAGTGCAAATTTTAATGTTAACTGGATGGATAATCCCACATTTGCAACATGGTTAAAACCAGTTCCAGGCAATAGCTATGAGACCCACAGTATGCTGTGCAAGAAGCTTTTTAAACTTGGGGGGGAGTTAAAGCTGTAGAGTGTTAGAAAAATGTAGTGAATTTATGTTAACCTTTTAATATTGTTGATCTATATTACCTTACAGCCATGTGTTAA
>JAUBNQ010000020.1:126292-136761 GCA_032353495.1 Ctenopoma kingsleyae | reverse complement strand
CTTTCTATATGAATATAAATGAATATTAATGTATAACTACATAATAATGCAATTTAAACATGATCATGTTGTGGACCTGGACATGAGGAAATTTCCTCTATCTGGACCTCCTTAAAACTTGAAAACCCCTGTCCTAGTCTGTCTTTGCATGTGACTGGGCACATAGTGTGGCCATCCAAATCAAGTCCTGCACCTGCCTGCATGGATCCCCCCCACCAGAGGTGGTAAGTAACTAAGTACATTTACTCAAGTACTGTACTTAAGTACAGTTTGGAGCTACTTGTATTTTACTGGAGTAGTTCCATTTTATGTTACTTTTACTTTAACTCCACTATCAGAGGAAAATATTGTACTTTTACTCCACTATATTTTAACATCATCAGCTGCTAGTTTTAGAGGATTCGATTCTTATAAAAATCATTATATATTAATAAAAGGCTGATATATAAGAATTTACTTCCTGTCACTAAGGTGACAATAACGTGCTTAAAATCAGCTCCATCTTCACCAACTTCTGTTTCTGTTCGACAGTCTGTAGGTAATAACACAGTTTTATGATATTTTTCACCTCTGAGAATTTGTTGAACAAACCTGGAATAAACTTTATAAATAAACATTTATATTTTCACCATCATATTCTATATTGTTAAAATAGACTTTTTTCTTAGTGGAGTACTTTTACTTTTGTACTTTAAGTAAGATTTTGTGCATGTACTTTAGTACTTTTACTTGAGTAGAAAAATTAAAGGGTACTTCTACTTGTAGTGGAGTATTATTCTGGGCAAATACTTGCCCTTTTACTTGACTATTGAGTTTGTGTACTTTATACACCTCTGCCCCCCACCCCCGCGAACGACACAGCACTAGTTCTCTCTCGGCAATCACTGTACAAATCTCACATTAACGTAAAGTATCACGTTATAACATGACATATCTCGTTATAACGTGAAACTATCTTGTAAAAACGAGAAATGTATTATGTTATAACGATAAATGTATTATGTTATAACCAGAAAAGTATCACATTATAAGATATTGAGCTTTTTTTTTTTTTTTCTTGATGGCTGCCGTACGAACGAACCTAATACCTATAAAAGTTCTCACGTAACATGGGTTTCCATGGCAACGCGGGAGGCCTTATCCCACCCACCGGAAACAGTTTCAGCAGTGCCAGCAGAAAATGGGAAGGATGGTGATCTGATGTTTTAAATATTTAATTTGTTATATATCATGTTACACGTATAAGTGTTGATTGCAATGATCCAAATTATTTAGCTAACTTCCAGTGGCATGACTGAACTCCTGTGCGCGCGAATTCATAAAACTGTGTGCCGACTGTATAGGAAAAGTCGTACCAACTGGCAGTAGGTTGTATGGGACTCGGCAGAGGAGTCCTGCCTCCTTTCATGCCCAACGTTAAACGCTAGCGAGACAAGCCTCGCTGGTGATTCCATTACCATGGAAGACTACAATGAGTATTCGTAAATAGCGTTACTTCTGAGGTCTTAGTCCGTAGCAATAGGGTTTCAATATGCCTGACTGGCGGTGTTGCAGGAGACTCTCAGTTGCCTTATATTGACACTACGGGCCTGCATTTCCATCTGGAAATTTCTTGGCAGGGAAGCTAGAACCGCTAGCTAACCGCTAACCCCGTGCTGCAATTTTGGGATTTGACGACATAGCTGTTTCCATGACCACACTACTGACTTTGCTATCTGTCTTTTCGAGGACCTTTTAACTCCAGTATTTTATGGGACTTATAGCAGAGAAAAAGAAGCCGGCCTAAGCCAAAATGGTGAATTGGAAGCGGCTGCTACGAATGTCCAATCGATCGATTTTGGCCTTCATATTCTTCTTCTCCATGTCCACCACTTGTCTCTACTTCATTTATGTGGCTCCTGGAATAGGTTAGTTTACAAGAGAATCCTGTACTAAACGCTTTACAAGGTAACAGTTAACATGATTAAGTGTGGGTAATCTGCAGCCGAGGCTAAAATTGTTAGCTAACGTTAACATGCTAACTAGCCAAATTACAGCAACGGGGTCCACCCCAGGCCTGTCGCTCTCTATTTCGCCGTGTGTTTCCCAAATGACTAGCGGATTAAAAGTTTTGCTTAAACGTTATTGCCTTCTAATCAATTTACAGATGATTCATACATTAGCAGGCGCTGCACGAAAGAGGCAGAATGAATCAACTGCGACCACCATTGCACCACTATTAGGTTCAGGAAGTTACTCTCAGCAACACAGGCAGCTTTACCCAGTTCATGGCTCAGAATTATAATGCAGGCGACAGTGGTATTATTACGATTCTCTGCAGGAAGGTACTAATGTCTTTTCTTCTTCCATTTTAAGAGACTTTTGTCAGTATTGCAGCACAACACATTCATCAGTGTAGATCAGTTACAGAAGCTGTCATTCTGGAAAAAAACATTTTAAACTCACAATAACAGACATATATTTGTGTACCTACTGCTAACTACAAATATTTGGAAAAATATGCACTATACTACTTAAGTAAATTGATCTTTCTAGCCAAAGCATTTTCCTTAACTCTGCCTGATGTTTCTGTGTGATGTGAAGGGTTCTGTAAACATCTTAATGTTTCTACACACCTGCAATAGTGGCTGGTCTGTAGACACAGCGTATGTCCCTCCAGATTTGCTTGAACTAAAATTGAATTCAATTGTTACATCAGAATTTATATCCTATATATTGTTTTTTATTAGATACATTTCCAGAACATTTCCATTGTAATGTTGGTAAATATTCTCAGTGATGTGGAGGGTTCTGTAAACATCTTAATGTCTCTACACACCTGCAATAGTGGCTGGTCTGTAGACACAGCGTATGTCCCTCCAAATTTGAAAGATTATATCTGCATCATTGGCTCTCTGGTCTGTGGGAACCCTGACCTGATTACTTATTTTTCTGAGAATTTAATTTGAGGACTCTGGATTTTGCTTGTTTTGCCTTCTCTGTAGAAAAACGTTGAGTACATAGTAATAGTAAATGTTTTTGCCTGTCAGTGAATATGGAGAGGAATATCTTTAAAACCGAGACTACTTGACTGTTCAGTGATACGATAGTTTTATCATCCCCAAACACTGTCATTGTTACTCACACACACTGAAGTTGGTAATGTGATGACATATATTGTGGATTGATAATTTGTTTAAGATGAAAGCCTTTGACTGCATCATTGTTGTGTCATGGCTGCTAAACTGTTCAGACGTCCCACAAGGAAGTTGCAGTGTTGCAAATGCAAGTTCAGCCAGTCAATACAGTGAGGTTTATTCTCAATACATGCATAATGAAAATGATGCCACCACCCAAAATCTGTCACTTGCTGAACTTGCCTTTGCAACATTGCAACTTAATTTGTCACATATTGAGTAGGACTTTGTGATTTTTATTTTAGTGGTCCAGCATTAAATCTTAAAATCCAGATTCTGATCTTTCTGCATGCATTTACAGTAAAAGTATTACGTCTGTAAGATGTAGCTGCTATATTAGCTGCCTTTAGTGATGGCAGTCTTGTAAACTGTGACATTAGTAGTTGTCTATGCAGACCCACCACAGTGTACAGGATAGTTAACTGACTTTTTATTTTTTAGTGGATTTAGAGATTGCATCTACAAAAGGGATAGACTGAATAAAAGACTCTGCACATTAATCTGAGCTTGGTTTTATTTGTTGAGATATTATATTTGGCTATTAGATTTGCAGTGTTTGTGTATGTGGATTCTAATTTATTCAGGCTGTCCGTGCCAAGGAGGAGCAGTTACAGTGTATTCAATTCAGTTTTCAGTTCAATTCAGTTTATTTATGTAGCACCAAATCACAACAAAAGTAATCTCAATGTGGAATAAAGACAAAACAAAGTCCCCAGGATTCCAAGAAGTGTTTATATACAATTGGTGTTTATCTGATCTAAATGATTTAGGAATCCAAGTGGAATGTGTGAACTAAAATTGAATTCAATTGGTACATCAGAATTTATATCCTATATATTGTTTTTTATTAGATACATTTCCAGAACATTTCCTGTGTAATGTTGGCAAATATTCTCAGTCATCGAGTGGGGTTAAATTGACCTAACAAGAACAAAATCCAGTTGCCATTACTAAACTTCATAATATCACACTTAAATAATATCACAATATCACATTTTTATTTTCAAATAGGAACCGTGTAGTTAATGGTGGTGAGTTTGTTGAGTCTGACTTGGAATGGTCAAACTTAATCAAAAACTCAAAAACAAAAAATATTTGGACAGTGTTGAACAATTTTTCTAATAAATTACATCAGATATATTCAGAATGTTCATTCATTCAGCGAAAAGATAGGAGCATTTCTCCTCCCACAAAGGCTTCTTCATGAGGCTTCTGTTTCACGTTTGTATTGATCAGCATACATTTAATGGCTTAGTTGGTGGAGTCGTTGCCCATCAACTCTAGGGTCAGCGGCTCACTGAATGATTCCAACTAGCTGTCTGTTGAAGTGAACACTGTCCAGTGTTGCATCAGGAGCAGCATCCAGCATAAAACCTGTGCCAAATAAATATGCAGACCATGATACCCTGTGGTGAACCCCATGTCTTATAAGCCAAACACGACATTAATCATTTATTTTACTATTGTGTAACTGTTAACAGATAAATTTGATCCTTTAGTTCAAGCATCCCCTTCTGTGTAGTTTTTGATATAGTTATGATAATGACAATTACAGTTTAGGGCTGCATTGTATGTATGTGGGAACTTAAACAAAAAGTGTTGTTTTACAGTAGTTGGGGAATGTGGTACAGCACTATGGAGAAGTATTTACCCGCTTCCTGATTTTTTTTATTTTTTATTTGTCACACTTAAATGAGTCAGATCATCAAACAAATTGTAATATTACACAAAGGTAACTCAAGTAATTACAGATTTTAAATGATGAAAATACTGTCCCAACCTTCTTGGACCTGTGGGAAAGAAAACACTTTTTTTTAAAAAAGCTGAGTGAAATTTCACTTGCTACACCTAGGCCTGATTACTGCCAGACCTGTTCAATCAAGAATTCACTTAAATGAGTAAGATGTCTTGCAAAGTGAAGCACGCTAAAAGCAAATATTCTGTGGACTGATGAGACAAAAGCTGAACGTTTTGGAAGCTGTGCATCCCGTTACATCTGGCTAACTAACACAGCTTTTAATAAATATATAATACCAACAGTTGAATTTGGGCCAGGCAGTTTTGGCCAGCTTTTTTTAATAAATAAAATTATCATTTAAAAACTGCATTTTGTATTTACTCAGGTAATTTTTGTGTTATATTAAAAGTGGTTTGATTATATGAATCTTTGTTACAAATATGCAAAAATATAACAAATCAGGAAGGGGGAAAATACTTTTTCATGCTGTTGATATGGGGCTATATCAATGTATATTTATCAGTGTTACTCAATAGATATAATCAATTTGATCGAGCAAACTAATATGTGCTCATCCTGTTTTTCTATCAGCCAACACCTACTTCTTCATGGTTCAGGCTCAGGGCATCATGCTGAGGGATAATGTGAGGACCATTGGCCAGATGATCAGATTGTACACTAACAAGAACAGTACAGCCAACGGGACAGGTAAGTCGTGCACATACACATTTTACTAGATAGGCGATGGATTTGTAGACTTTCTTAGTTTAATGCAAAGGTTATACATAAAGTTCAAAAGAACTGGCTGTAAATTGAACTATGGATGTCAAATGTATGAAATGGCAACATAACACCCTATTTTAACTTTAACCCTTCACAAAATCAAAAAGGTATTCACACTCTGAGTCACAAACCTATTTACTAACACTGTAGTATTTCTACTACTGTCGCTGTCATTTGCATGCTCACCATACACCAAGTAACTGCACACTGCTGGCAGTTGATTGCTTAGGATTCATACCGTAGGTATTTGGACAGTTAAGCTGTCGGTTGCATGTCCGTACCAATTCCTGTGTGGGTTTTTTGGACTCACATTATCTATAGATGGGAAAGTTAGGTTTAATGGTCTGTATGAGTAAAAGTATGACTGTTTCTCTCTGCGTAAGCCCTTTGACAGACTGGTGACCTGTCCAGGGTTTTTCCAAACCTCTCACGTATTGTAAATATTGTCAAAGGCAGTTGGTTTGCTAAAAAGTATGTAGGTAATACAGTCATCGTTGGGGGAGTGTGGGTGGTGGGTGGTATGCAGAAGACTAGCAAAGCTAATTAGTTGCAACATTCCAGTGCATTGCAGTGAGTAGTTTTATGTTTTTTGACGCTTTGTCAAGTTTATTTTTTCAAATAATATTAATCTGGCTGATTTGGTTGTTTTAAGTAAGTGCTTATGCTGTGACATTTGGGTTGGCCAAAGCCAAGTAAATCGAAGAAGCTACATACACACTTTCTGCTGTTTGACAAACCACAAGGTTTATAACTCCAAGAAATTCAGTAAATTCCTCTGTTTTACTACTTAGCTATCCTAATTCAGTATAATCTGCAATGTTTAAAATGTCTCTCACCTACCCATGAAAACTCATTTAGATCCTCCATAAGAGAAACCGCCATGTTTGGAAAAAATCCCTTCAGACCAGAGCAATCGTCTTGACTAAAAATCAAGTGTTACGCCTGCCCACTAACTTTGATGGGCAAAGTTGACAGATAAAATCAACTCATGATGTATAGCAACACAGACGATGAAAAAATAATTGCATAGTGAAATAATTATATATGCTTTTTGTAAACTCTAATACCCTCTAATAATAATCTTTAATACCAAGTGATTAATTGCATGTACAATCTTTAAAAAATTGCACATTTCATTTTGTGGGTGATCTACCAAAAATTTGCTTGATTGACAACAGGTGCAAACATGGTGGAGGTAGTCATATTTAAATGGTTTTCTTTGTTTCACAGTTTTTTTTGGAGAATGACCTTACATACATGCTTCTTTCTTTAAAGATCTTAAAATTACTCCTGTTGGAATCACAAATGATCTGCAAATTGAAAGATTGTGTTCGCTTATGATTCATGTGCACATGCTCGCTGTTTGCAGGGGGATACAAATTGCTTATGTGTATAGTCCAGGTTGTAGGCAACACTGGTCCTAGAGAGCTTCAGCTCTATTTCAGTGTTTCCCCTACCATTATACAAGGGGGGCGCCCCACTCCCCTTGAAGATCAAGTTAATATTATTTTCCATAAAGCATCGGATCACAACAGAAGTCATTTAAGGTTCTCTTTCCAATAAAACAGGTCTGTATATTGTTCTTTTATTAAACAAACTAAACAGCCCTATCTTATGTCATTTCTGTCTCTATATGGTCGCGTTTACAAGTCTCCTCTCCTCTCATCAGCGGACAGAGAGCGTGCGTCAGGAAATATGACTTTTAAAGCATAAAGGCCAAAACAAACACACTGGCCGCAGCAGAGTGCAATGCGCATAACACACACAAGGGGCAGTGCAAATTTTTTTCCAATCATATTTCCACTGTACAGCTGATATTAAGCAAAGAAAACCATTTATTTACATGACTTTAGTGCATTTTCCTTGTTATGTTGTTAACATAACATATCATGTTGTTTCTATCATTAAATAACATATTTCTACAGCCCGTAACCTTACCACCTTCCAGCTGTGTGTAGAATTATTTCTTGTGCATTTGGAGACATCATGTAAAATGTTCAATATGAACATTTCCTCATTTCTGCAGGTGTCCACAGCACTAACGTCATTAATTATTCATGATTATTAATTGTCCTCGACACAGATTCAGGATTGGTCAGAGTGGGACGGCTTTGTAGACTTTCTTAGTTTAATGCAAAGGTTATACAGAAAGTTCAAAAGAACTGGCTGGAAATTGAACTATGGATGTCCTCAAATATATGAAATGGCAACTTAACACCCTATTTTAGCTCTAACCCTTCACAAAATCAAAAATTCACACTCTGAGTAACAAACCTATTTATAACACTTTAGTATTTCTACTACTGTCACTGTCATTTCATTATGAACATTTCCACATTGAGAACATTTCTGCAGGTGTCCACAGCACTAACGTCATTAATTATTCCAAGGACACGCTGTCCTTGTGTGTTGTATCAGCAATGTCTGCATATTTGAAATACACAATAACAACTGCAAAACTACAAAAACAGAATCATAAGCGAGAGAAATTACGGTGGCTGGGACGTTTCAATCCAGAAAGTGAATCAAGGTTTGATGTGTGTCAATGCTGGGGTAAACAGAACAGGGGCTAATCTCGCGAATGGTTTTAGCCACGTAACCCCCCCAAACACACACACACAAACTCTAGGCCTAGGGGAAGAAAACTGCACTTGTTTTCCAACTATCCCTGCACTTCCAGCTTCTGATTGGCTGAACACACCTGATCCAAGTAATCAAGAGTGGGAATGGCAGAGATAAATGGAAGACAAACCGGGCTGTGGCTCTCTAGGACCAGTATTTTTATTTTTTAAAAACTGATTGCTCTGCACTGCTTTTTTCCTTTGTTTATGGGCAAGAAAAATGTCACTTTCTAGGACCCACACCAGTCACCAAGAACTAGGTTTTGCTTGTTTTAGAGATTCTGCTGTTATTTCTGATGGTTTTGCTGCAGACTATCCTGATGGTAGCAACTCCAGCGAATACCTGGTTCAGCCAACTACGTATCTCCCAGAGAACTTCACCTATGCCCAAAACCTCCCGTGCCCAGAGCGATTACCTTCCATGAGTGAGTATACTGGTACCTAACATCAATAGTGAAAGTGTTGTTTGAGTGTTGTGGAATGTAAATGTTACATTAAATTGCTATATATTTTTTATTTTATTCATTTATTTACTTTTTAAACGGTATATCCTTCAACTGTTTTCAAATAAAAAATTTAAACTGAGGCTGCTAAGTGTGTAGATTTAGTTCAGCTATTTCCACCATTTTCATACCACGTAGCTGAAAAGCTTTGCTCATGGTCTTCTGCAAAAAGCTGTTGGGACCACAAGGTGCTTACCACTGTGGTCCTTGGTGGAGCACATAGAGACTGCAGACCTGAATGTGGATGGTCAGGTAGGAAGGTGTTGTTAAGTAGGCGAGGGTCCAAGCTTTCAACCTGATTTAGGACAGCCACTGGCTGTGGTGTGACATGCGAATGAGACATGCCACAGTCATTGTTTTAATCAGGGCAAGAGATGTCTATGGCATGCTGAGGAGGTAGGTAGCATATGCAGAAAAGTAGTTTGTGATCTTTCTGGTGCTGTAAATCCACATGCCTGGGAAATGAAAGCATTGTGGTTGGTTAAACCTAGCTGCTCATCAACGAAGATTGAGAAGAGAAGAAGACTAAGAACAAAGACTGTGGAAACCCAGTTTACGGACGGCTTTATCAAGTACGCTGATTAACTGTCATGCAATTTGGAAACCTGATTTCCATAATCTAGGTGGGGATTAGGAAAACCTGATTTCCCCAGATAAATTTCCCTTGGAAAACTTTGATATCAACCAGCTTTTTAATCAGCTTTTTTTTAGCACTTTACTGATCTCGGCAGAGTGGAATGACTGGATGAAAGGGGAGATAATTACATGGTGCAATGCTGCCTCCTATTTTTAATAAAGTTGACACAGTACAGTTTGCACTTCCTAATAAACAATCAAAAAAAGTCAGGAATATACACATATTTCCAGTAAGTTTCTTAAGGGCATGGACATGGTTACCTGAAAAACCTGGTTTCATTAAGTAGCCTAATTACTTAAGTGCATGTAGACCTAGTCAGTGAGAGCTGGGTATCTGCCCCTTCCAAGACACCTTGAAGCCATTATAGGTAGGACCCGAGTCATCTGAGAGCTGTGCTAGATAATCATCAGACATGCAGATGTCAAAAAAGAAGGCCTTTCTTTTTTGATGCTCATTTGCAAGTGAATTAACGTCCTTAAAAACTCTCCACAGAGGGCCTTATGGAAGTGAACATGACAGAGATTCCAATGGAGGAGATAGAACAGAAGTTCTCTAAGTTTTTTGACATTGACTTTGGAGGCTATTGGACGCCAAAGGACTGCAGACCTCGCTGGAAGGTTGGTTTATGCTTTACAGATTTAGTAATTATATATCCCTCAAACAAAGTACTGTATAAATTTATTCTTACTCTGTTTGTGCTGTAGGTTGCCATCCTGATTCCATTTAGAAACCGCCATGAACATCTCCCCATCCTCTTCCAACACCTCATCCCTATGTTACAGAGTCAGCGACTGCAGTTTGCCTTTTACGTCATTGAACAGGTACAGTCTGCTGTGTGTGTGTGTGTGTGTGTGTGTGTGTGCGCATGTACTGCAGAGTGTAGTGAAGCATACAGTACAGTTTGGACACACCTCCCCAATTCAATGTGTTTTCAGTATTTTCATGACCATGAAACCATTGGTAGATTCTCACTGAAGGCATCAAAACTATGAATGAACACATGTGGAGTTA
>JAUBNQ010000020.1:115824-126192 GCA_032353495.1 Ctenopoma kingsleyae | reverse complement strand
CTGCCATCCTCGCCTCCAAAGCTACAAATAAGCTACATTTCTTACAGATACCATTACTGCTGAAGGAGGCAGAGGAGGAGCTAAACATACCACAAGCTGAACAGGAAAGAGAGGAAGAGACAGAGGGGGACAGAGAAGCCATAGCTAACAGTAGCAAAACAAGCTAGCAAAGCTAAGAAAACATGATAATACACAGTTAGCAGTAGATTTAAAACAAGTGCTTGAGCTATACAAGCGTCTGATTTAACTTTAAATTTGAAGCAATATGTGTCTAACAATCAGTAAATGAGTGGTCTTAGAGTTTAGAAATTAATTTGTAATTCAAACCCAACGAGCAGGAGCAGCAAAACAATCCGCATGAAATGCATTTCATGTAACATCAAGTCCCAAATACTGAGACATTTCTTTGATCCCTTGGTCTGCAAAATCCCAATAACATTGTTGAGCCTTTGCAACAACCTCCATTGAACCATAATATCTCTTAGCAGCACTTTTGCCGAACTGTAGATAAATTCATTGTGCAAACAACATTCATTGTTAACTCATTTAGCTCTGACATAAAACATCCCTCAAAGTCTATAGCCCAAATTGGAAACCCCACATGTGAGTGTATCGATATCTGCACTAGTAAAGTCATATGTTCCTCCCTCGTTAACTGCATCTCAGCCCTGTGGACTATGACAAAACACCTGAAAAATGTTTTAGGGTTAGGCTAAGAGAATTTTATTATCTGATTCAGACACATGAACGTAATGAGCATCCAATTCTGCCGTTGCAGATTCTCTGCTTTTTCTCCCTGCTGCTGTATTTCTGTGAACAGAGAAAAGGTTAGTGAGAGTGCTGTTGGAGAAACAGGAAATGATGACTCTTGTTTTAGAAGCTGCCTTCAGCAGCTACGTCCAATGCTGCAGTTCCTAGGATGTAACCACATATGTTAGTGTGAGCTTCACATTTTACAACATCAAATCATTTTTGGTAATTGAATACTTCCCATTTTATCTCACAATTTTTAACAGCGAAACCAATCAAGGAGTTCTGTGGTTCCCCCCTTTTCTAGGTTAAAACAATCATACAGCACTGAGCTGAAAGATGAAAAATTCCCTGGCCATACAGGATCAAACAATGTCATAAGAAACCCACATGATCAGCTCAGAATGTCTCAGTGTCAGTAATATCAAGTGACTATCACTACCTCTCTGCAGTTGCTACAGCCTTTAGACAGCGTGGCAAGCCGGCTGCAGCAGTTTAGCTGACAGCTGAATCAGTTTTCCTTGAGCTAAATCAACTAAAATATATCTTAATACAAATTGCATTGAACCCTTTTCTACTACTACTTCTACTTTACTATTGCCCTGATTTGTCTGGCAAGTAACGTCTGTGGTTGCATTCACACACATATCTGGAGTAATACACAGTTTACCAGACAACTGTAGTTCATGGATTTGTACTGTTGTCTCAGTTTTTCTCACTCTCCTTACCCTCCAGTCTTGCTCTCTGTTCTCTCACTGCATTTAGGGTCTTTTAAGGTCTTTTTTCCTAATCAGTTCATTCACATAGTTCAACTTTGGGAAAAACTCCACATACTTTACGTGCCCAGCCCAGTCTCTCTGGGCCAGTGATTGAAATCTATTAAACCAATGATTTAGTTGTATTTGTGCAGCACCTGGTGTGACTAACCAAAACATTTTTTTTGTTTTTAGAATAAAAAATGGTTACACAAGATTAGTAAAAGTACAAATGTTATTGTTTACCATAACTTTTATAAAATTGTCAAAGATATCCCTGCCAAAAGTCCATCCAACCAACCCATCCTCCAACTCTACCTTACTCTATACAGTGCACAGATAATCCACCACAGAGCAAAGGTCAGATTATAAATCAGGTTGATAGTATTGAACATGTTCATGACATGCAGGTCTCAGAAGCTTGTGTAACAATTTTATATTGTGTAATGTCCCGTGTTATACGATTAGAATTTGTGGAATGGGTGCCATTAGCTGGTTTCACAAACTCACTGTTCTCTTCAAACCATTAGGGTAGTAGGGTATAAATGCACCATTGTCATAAAATTGTTCTTTATAATAAATTTTAACATTAGCAGAAACAAAGTTGGGTAATGGTCTGCCATTGAGATATTTCTGACATGACTGATGGTAAGATCACTTGCAAAATGCAGGAAAAAAATTCCTTGTGTGTGAAAAGAAACTATGCTGCTTTTTTGCATAGCAAAATTCTGTTGTTCATGTGAAATAGTTAATTGACAAGCTATTGGTTTGACATGCAAAAAAAGTTGCTCAGGAAAATTCTGTAGTGTATAAAGATCCTCACTCAGTCATTTGCTTTCTGTCTTTACACTCACTCTCCACTCCACTATGGACTGGTGGTATAGAGTTGTGTTTGACTGTGAAGTCAAGAGGTGCAGCTGATGTTCTCAGATGAGCTCACAACAGTTCTGAAAGCAGTCTGTGTGGTTGAAATTACTTACTTTATTGATCTCCTTGGCAAAAATAAGGATTTACTAGTTTATTGGTTCCTTTATTAGATTTGTGTGTGTGTGTGTGTGTGTGTGTGTGTGTGTGTTATAGAGTGGGAACCAACCCTTCAACAGAGCCATGCTATTTAATGTGGGGTTCCTTGAGGCCATGAAAGATTTGGACTGGGACTGCTTGATTTTCCATGATGTTGACCACATCCCAGAGAACAACCGGAACTACTATGGCTGTGGTCAGATGCCGCGCCACTTTGCTGCCAAGCTGGATAAATACATGTACATGTGAGTGTGTTATCCAACTTTTTTTTTAAATATTACATATTATAGCCTAAATCAACATTAAAAAAGTGAAAAAGTTATTTGATTGATCTTAATAAATATTAAAATATAAAATAAAGTAAAATAAATAGGGTTTTTGATTTACATGAGCTGTTAACCATAATCATTAAAATTAAAACCAAAAAAGGCTTGATGCATAAAAAATCTATAATACAGTATACAAGAGTTTTACTTAATGAAAATAACTCCATATCTTAACCAGACATGATTTCTTTTAGATTCACTAGTATATATGACAAAGAAGTGTCATATTTCAGCTTACAGTAACCTATCCAGCTCATGAAGTTCTATTTTTAACGCATCAGTGTTGTTGTTTCCAGTCTTCCCTATAGTGAGTTTTTTGGCGGTGTGAGTGGACTCACTGTGGAGCAGTTCCGCAAGATTAATGGCTTTTCCAATGCATTTTGGGGCTGGGGAGGAGAAGATGATGACTTGTGGAACAGGTTAGTCTACAAAAGGGCGGAGTACAATGTACTCTGAATTAAAGATTTTATTGAGTTGGTATTTGTTTGTGATGTCATAAAGAAAGAGAGGGAATTTACCATTTCACTACACTTTTTTTTAAATTAAAATTTAATTTTTGACTTAAAAAGTCAAGACAATCTGAATTTTTTAGCATTCAGTTCATAAACTCAGAAAATAAAAAGTCTGATTTTGATAGATCTTAAATATTACTAATCATGACATTTGTCACTGTTGCCAGTTTAAACTGTCTCTTCTCATCCTACAGAGTGTTTTCAGTTGTACATAAACGGTCTGAGATAACGTAACACGTCTTCCATGAGTGGTATGTTTCGTTACTTTGAGCTACCTAATATTTGAAGTACAAATTTAATGAGACCTTGGCTGAAAGTGCATTTGGTGGACCTACACTACTATTAAAAGCTGTGGACTTGGATCTTAAAAAACTGTCCAAAAAGTATTTGTGAATTTATTCATTAATTCAAGCTAGAAGTATGCTGTTAATTATCAGACACAAGAAGATTATGGTGGCCAGATAATAAGTTTGAGCATCACTTAGACACAGTGTGGCTAAGCTTTTTTAAAGGAAAATAAAATATACAAAATTATAGTGTCTCCAGGGGGAGGTGATAAATGTTTCTATGTAATATCTCTTGAGTTACCGTCAATCTGAAACGTTTGTAAAAAAAAAAACTTCAGTAAGGAAGAAGAATGTGTGGAATAAAAAATATAATATTGCTTATTCAGCAGCACAAGTTGTATTACTTTTTATTTTAAACTGTGAACTATCCATCTGATATTGCTATATCAGTGGAGTACTTAATATAATGAAAGGACCAGACACACCATAGCAACACAGTGTCTCGATGTATGGTCAATAATCCAGGTAAGGAAATCCTAGGAAGTTGATTCTGTTCATCTGGACAAAGTTTTTTCAGTGGGAGATATGTTTCAACTTCTACTCAGTCTCAGCTGACTGCAAGTTTCCCCAACCTTATAAACAGTACCTTTCCATAATGACCAAAACTAGCACCATTGACTAACAAAGGGCCATGTGATCAATGATATGCAAATTGCCCACTGATCAGTGGATGTGTCTCATTCACAGAGAGTTGGGGAATGGCTGCAATCACACAATATAGTTTACGCAGTTAAGTGCCAGGAGGATTGCCGTGAATTATACATTGGGGAAACCCAACAAGCACTGGCTAAGCGTATGACACAACACAGAAGAGTAGTCTATTTACATCTACAGGATAGTAGTCACTCCTTCAGAGATAAGATCTTAAAATAGAGATGAAGAAGTGCACATCCTGGACATGGAGGAACGCTGGTTTGATCTTCCACTGAAAAAACTTTGTCCAGATGAACAGAATCAACTTTTTAGGATAGCAATGCAGTGTTTGCTAAGACATATGCAATTTGCAACAAAATGCAACAGTTAATTTGAATGAGATGATACAGTACAATTTAGAGCTCATCCACTTCAGTTTTAATTTATAAAATTAGATTTAAAAAAAAGACAAACTTGTGACATTGCAGGCTTTCAGATTACTATTAAAGAATGGTCGAAATTATCTAAAATTTTAGCAAGCTTAAGCAGGAGCAGCAGGAATCTTCTATTCATCAAATATATTTTAGGCAATCTTTGTCCTTCAAGCTTGGGTTCACTACCAGAGATTGGGAAGCTTGTGGGTTTTGTGCAGTATCATAGCTGTTCCATGGCTCTTCTGGACAGATATCATGGACGTTGTTCCTGGAATCTGCTGGAGCAACTCTCTCAGTTTGGGGGTCACTGCCCTGAATGTTCTGATTACCACTGTTTCCTTCACCTTCCACATTTCTTTTCTAGCTCTTCTCTCAGCCCCTCAGTTCTGATTACCTTTCCTCTCTTTGTTACGATCTGACTACACTATTCAGTCCAAATGACATTCCAGTGATGTTGCTGTAGATCTAAGTGTTGTGGATCAGCAAACTGATGTCTTGATCACTCATGGTATACAGCTTGATGTCATCCATGTAGCGGAGGTGGCTGACATTTGCTCTATTCCGTAGTCGGTATCCATAGCCTTGAATTCACTGAAAATGGTCACAAGACTTCAGTTTAAATTCTGGGCCCAATGGGCTCACAGACTCTGTCCCTATTGGTGGTGCTCTACTGACCAGGGCATCACTGAGCTCCTGGACAGTCTGAAGCGCAACCTGGCAGTGTCAGATGGACCCAAACATGATGTCCCAGAGATTTTCTATTGGATTTAGTTCAGGCGAGCATGGAGACCAGTCAGTGGTGTCAGTTCCTTCATCCTCCAGGAACTCCCTGCATACTCTTGCCACATGAGGCCGGGCATTATCGTGCACCAGGAGGAACCCAGAACCCACTGCACCAGGGACCTGCAGGGTCTAACAATGGGTCTAAGGATTTCATCCTGATACCTAATGGCAGTCAGGGTGCCATCGTCTATCCTGTACAGGTCTGTGCGTCCCTCCATGGATGAATGGTCCCTCCTGACCCTTTCACGTCTGTCACATGAGCTCAGAATGAACCTGCTCTCATCTGTGAAAAGCACAGGGCGCCAGTGCCATTGCCAAAGAGAACTGCCAATTCTGGTGTTGAGACTGTGTTGGGAGACACAGCAAACCTTCTGGCAATGGCACATCCTGGTGGAGTTGGACTGTCTGTGCAACCTCTGAAGGGTCCCAGTATCGCCTCATGCTACCAGTAGTGACACTGACCCGAGTCAAATGCAAAACTACTGAAAAGGATTCAAAAAAAGATGAGGAGGGAAAAAATGTCCCAGCAAATCCATTCCTGTTTTTGGGGTTGTCTCATTGTTTCCCCATTAATGCACCTGTTGTTAATTTCATTAACACCAAAACAGCTGACACGGATTAACAACCCCTTTAATTTTTTTGAGCAGTGTATTATAATCTATAATATGTAATATCAAGAGATTCCAAGATAAGAGAAACGTTGTTTTTTATGTGTTCTATGTGAATAAAATTTGGGTTTATGAGATTTACTTCTTAACTTGAAGATGCTATTTGGATGAGTAGTGAAACGTTTTGACCAAATGATACAGAAGTCCAGTTGCCATCAATAAACTTTTGAATAACTTCAGCTGGTTGATTGAGAGTCTTCACATAATGAATTCAGTTTTGATGTAGATTTCACACAGCTTCCCACCTTTTTTGAAATTGGGTTTAGTATACAAAGTATTGGAAAGAAAACATAGCTTCTAGAATATGATGACTATGTTGATAGTCACCTTGATACTTCCTGTGAGGATGTTCTCAGTGCTGCAGGTGTAGAATGTCTTTAACACTGTAGAGGCCAGTTTAAAGTTCTTCAGTTGTCTGAGGTGGTAAAGACACTGTTGGGCTTTCTTCACCATGGTGTTGATGTCACCATGATAGGTGTGGTGTGAACACCTAGGTAACAGAAACTGTACACTGTCTTCACTAGGCTCACTTTTATCATAAGTGATTGGTAGTACATCTCCACCCATACTGCATGTGGTCTGTCAGCCAGAAAGTTGACAGAGAGACAGGCATAGTCCCAGGATCTCCAACTTGGATATAAGTGTGGAGGAAATTATGGTGTTAAATGCTGAAATGCAATCGACAAATAGCATTTTCACATAATTCCCTTTTCTGCTTTCTAGGTGGCTCAGGGCTGTGTGATGGAGGTACGCAATAGCATCCTTTGTAGATGAGACACTGTGAACTGTAGTGGGTCCTGGATGTCAGGTAACAAAAAAGTGGATCATAGACTAATAGAAATAAGTGTGTCTCTGTCATAAGAAATGATGTACACTGTAACAAGTGAAAGAAAAATGAAAAAAGAGTGAAAAGAGAGGTCCGAGCAGTCGTGATTGAAGCTGACTCCACTGGCAACATCTGCTATTCATAAGCAGCTTCAGCTAATGTGAGTCATGCCTTGCAAAAAAGAGACCTTAGATCTGAGTGAATCAATAGTTGTTGATTTGCATATAGCTAGAAAGGGTTACAGAGTAATGTTGTAAATGCTGTAAGTGTTTACAGTGAAAACTTTTTCTGTGAAAACTTTTTGGCTCCTTCCTGATTTTTTTGTGTTTTGCATATTTGTCATACTTTGTCGTACATACACCTCTGCCTGCTGTTCTGCACAGGTCCTCATGGCCCTTCGGTGATACGCTGTCCTGTCGCACAGCCTTTACCTGTATGATGTATGTGTCACCTGGAGAGCGGTCTACTCTGGACCACAGGGAGACCTTAGGTGGATATCATTATTTTGCTGGTCGAATCTGGCATGAAAGCTATTAAGGTTGTCTGGTAGGGGGGAGTTTCTGGTGACCGTTCTGTAAGTATCCATCCTGTAGTTGGTGATGGATTTTATTCCTTGCCACATGCTCCTGGTGTTGTTCTCCTTGTAGCAGCTCTCAAGTCTCTGGGTGTGTAGTATCTTGGCAGCTCTGATGGCTTTTTGGAGTTCAGCAGGACTGTTTGTACTCTCCGATATCTCCAGACTTGAAAGCAACACACCGGTTTCTGATTTTGTTCCGTATATCTGCATTGAACCAGCTTCTGGTTGGGATATACGCGAATATACTGTAGCTGCTAACAGTGTCTGCATTTATATTGTCTGTGGCTTCCCTGAAAATGCTCATGTCTGTGGCCTCCAGCCAGCCTTGCAGTTCTGTTAGCATGTCATCTGTCCACACGTTCACAGTCCTGACTCTGACAGGGACTGCTTTGAGCCTCACTTTTCCCAAAATGTCGCTTTGAGACAGCAACATAAGCATTTTTGATGTTACTGTAGCATTTCTAAAAAGTTGTTTTCCCTTGAGGAAAAATTAACAACTGGTGGTATTTGGGGATGATTTTCTGGAGATCACAGTGGTTGAAGTCTCCAAAGACAATGATAGCAGCATCTGGATAGGTGCTCTCATGTCTGCTAATAATGTTGTAAAGTTGTTCTCGTTTAATGAAGGTGGGACATACGCCACACTGAAAAAGATGCACTGCATCTCTCTGGGCAAATAAAACAGTCTGCACTTAATATTAATATACTCCACATCTTCAGAGTATGATTGGGATATTACCGTGTTGTCAGTGCTCCAGAAATATTTGACTAGGATCGCTGTTCCTCCACCGTGGGTTTTTCCACATTCATAAGCGTTGCGGTCGGCTCTGTAAACACTGTAGCCTGCTGGTGTTATGGCCTTATCGGGGATCCTTAGTCCAAGCCATGTTTCACAAAAACATAAAACAGAGCAGTCCTAGATGTACCTCTGTGTAGCCATCCGACTAAGGATCTCATCCATTTTATTTTCTGGGGACTGGACATTGGCGAAAACTATGACTGGGAGGTTTAGCCTTCCTTTGTTAGCCAGTCGACAGAGTTTACATTGTACTCCTCCCCACCTGCATCGCTTTCATTTTGGGCACTTTTTGCTAGAAAATGCCCCTGCTGCAGCGTGGCCTACCAGCATTTCAGTGTGGAGATGTAACTCAGGGTAGGGTGTTTAAGTTAAAACGTCCTTTGTGGCTTCATTGTCCTAGCGGTAACAAAGTCTCTTGGTCATACTTAATATGTGCACTAGTTCCCTGCACATAAAATGACAACAACATTAATAAGAGAAAAGTTAAGAAATATTTGACCCGAAGTTAAGAAATACTTAACCCAGAAAGCTATGTCACGTTGTACACTGGGGAGCGCCATCTTATCATTATGCACAATGTAAGTAATAAGAGTAATAGGAAAGAGAATGGGCAAAAATTACATCCATGGGAGAGATTCAAGGCAAAAGCCACTGCTGACCAGATATAACGCAAAGGCTCGTCGTACATCTTGATTAACCTCGAGACTTCTGGGCAGATTTCTGTAGACTGATGAGACAAAAGTTGGACTGTTTGAAACATATAAATACTGTTTACATGTGGCATAAAACTAATGCTTTGCAGTTTTAAGACCTGGGCTACTTTCAACAGTTGATGAATTCAGATTCAGAAAACTTTTATTTTCTATTTATACCACAATGGGCAATTCAGTTTGACAGTCCCAACCACAAAATAGAATGATAAATAACCACAATTAAGACTCCATTCATACCTACAAACAGCATTCTAACTAAGTGGAACAACTCAGCATAGGGTCACAAACATGCAAGATAAGCAGAGAAATCATAAAAAATACTCAAGTTACTGGGTATTTAACAGCCTGATAATGAAGGAATAAAGGAGTTGGAGTAGTGATTTGTTTTCCTCAGGGGCATGTGATGTCGCTGGCCTGAGGGCATTAAAACAAACTCAGTGGCAAGAACATGATCAGGCTGCCTTATAGTAGTTTTTGGTTTTCTGCACCACATGTTTTCTCCACTGTGAACTCAATTCACTCAGCTTGACTCCAATAATCTTGGAGCAGGTCTTAACAATGCTATTCAGACTGTTTTATCTTTTACAGAAAGCCCATTGAACCAACAGATAAAAGAAAAGGTTAAAAGACTCTCAATAAAATGATTGATAGAATGATAATTTTTGAGACACCAGAGAGATCAGTTTCCGCATTAAGTGTATTCTTTGTTAACCATTCTTAACAACTGAGTCTGTGTTTATGTTGAACCTCAGCTGAGAATCAAACACTGTAACCAGATATTTGTAGGTCTCCACAAGTTGAACTTCCTCTCCATGTTTAAAACTGGGTTTGTGCTCAGGACTGTTTTTTCTAAAATCAATAATCAGTTCTTTAGTTTTAGCAACATTTAAGTCTAGAAAGTTCTCATTGCACCATTTAACAAATGAAGACAGGGCAGAGCCATGGTCAGAACCATGAATCCTGTAAGGGGACAAGTGGTTAGGATGATGGATATGTAACCAAATGAGGTTTGACACCGACAAGTCTGACAAGTCTGACAAGTCTGAGAAGTCTGACAAAAATTGCAACCTGACTTTGCACAGATGGCACTTGGTGGTATAGTGGTGTGTACAATCTGTTTATTGGGTACTGATGAGTGCAAGTTGACACTATTGATATCCTCTTTTTCTCTTTATTATTGTGGGGGAGCATGGAATGCTCCCACACTATTGATATCCTCTTT
>JAUBNQ010000020.1:103290-115724 GCA_032353495.1 Ctenopoma kingsleyae | reverse complement strand
CAAACAGGACGTTAATATCACCAACCATTCCCATTTTATTAAGGTGTATCCATATAAATGGCCCACCCTGTAGTTTCCTTGGTGCGTTTGTACTTTTCTGTCAGTTGTCACAAAATCTATACCCACATAACAGAAGTTACCATGCTCCTCATGTCCAGTCTGAAAGGCAGACCTGTGCTGTGGTATTACAGTAGTGGGAAAGCTTTGTGTGCACCCCATCCGCAGTCATCCGCATGACATACAAGTACACCACTTACAATATTGCCCTGGTCCTGCCAATGGAAAACAGCAGGGTCAACCTTTGACATTTTCCCACTACTCTCTGCACAATCTCCTTCATTCTGTTATAACAATACAGTGAGGCGCCTGTTAGGCCATATACACACTTTTTTAGTTTCCATAATATTCCTTCACACTGTACTTCTGGGGGAGGTTTGATGTAAATGTCACATGACAGCTCTATCCCTTGTAGAAATGCTGATTTTATGTCCATGGAATGAAGTGACCATTGTCTTTGACAGATAACTGCCACAAGCAGCCGAAGGGACTCTGAAACACATGTGGGAGAATCCCTTTGCAACTCAGATACTTGCAGCTCTTCAAAACCTCTTGCTACTAAGCATGCTTTTGGCATTATTCCAGTCAGTCTCTTTTAAAGTACACACCCATTTAGTGGAGATGGATTTTTGTCCCTCATCTTGGACTTCCACAAAAACATTGTTGTCTCTCCAACTCTTTATCTCCTCTTGTTTTGTTTTGTCAAATGATAAGTCTCCTGTCATAAATACAGTCAGGGAAAAAAATATTTGAACCCCTGCTGATTTTGACTGAATCCCACTAACAAAGACATGATCAGTTTATAATTTCAATGGTAGGTTCATTTGAACAGTGAGAGACAGAACAATAAAGAAAATCCAAAAAAATGCATTTCAAAAAAGTTATAAATTAATTTGCATTTTCATGAATGAAATAAGTATCAATCCTATCAATCAGCAAGATTTCTGGCTTCTATGTGTATTTTATACAGGTAACGAGCTGACTTTGGGAGTCTTCTATGGGCAGGTGTCTTTTAGACAGGTAATGAACCTGTCTAATGGACAGCTGTCCATAGAACCAATCAATCTACCCAGATTGATACAGAGCTCTGTGTAGTCTTTCAGAACATTCTGCTTCGGTTAAGGCTTTTCTGGACGCATGCAGTATGGAAAAAAGTGTTTTACTATTTCAGAGGATCTCTTTGTGGTCAGAATGCTTCCTGCACTAAATCTTGTGAACTGATCAATAATATGAAGATACCACACACTTGGCTGTAGCCCATGTAGATCTACTGCTACAGTTTCATTATACTGAGATGCCAGTGGTAGACCAACAGCTGGTCTTAACATATATCACGCATAGCACAGAGCATGAGAAGGCTTAAATGCACTAATTGTGAGAGCCAGTAAGACAGAAGTTTTGGTCAGTTACAGTCAGCTATATGCTAATGACCGCACATCCTTTACGTTGTGTTGGTACAGGAAAGGATTCCTTCTACTTTTTCCAAACTAAAGCCAAAAAAGCCACTCAGCCAGATAGTCTAAAAAGTGCAAGTTTTGCATAACTATTCCCCCAGCTAAACAGTTTTGACAAGGTTATTTCAGTACATGAGCTCAGATCATAGTAAGTCTATGATTTGACTGCAAGCAGCCCTCTTATCCTTTGTCTTTCTCTAGTTTTGAACTGCTCCTCTTTGAGCTGGGTCACTCTCCTGCACTACTTTGTGCGGTGATTTACTGTCCTCCAAAGTACAGTAAGGACTTTTTAAGTGACTTTGCTGACTCTCTGGCACGGTATGTTTTGTTTTGTATTGTTGGGGATTTTAATATTCATATTTGCTGTCCGGAGAGACCTCTGGTGAAGGACTTCTTGGATTTAATTGACTCTTTTAATTTACACCCTGGATCTTGTTTTAAGTCACGGTATATCTGTTCTTAATCTTATTATTGGTGATGCAGTGTTCTCAGACCATATGCCTATTATTTTTAACTTTGTTTCTCCTTGTCGTCCAGCTAAATCGTGCGCACCAACACGATGATGCCGTGTGTTTGACTCTTTAACTGCTGCTAAGTTCTCCGCTGCTTTTATTGACAAAGGGACTTTTAATTTCGTTGTGTCTGTGAACACTGAGGAGCTTATCTTTCAGTTTAACTGACCAAAGCTCAAATCAGAGCCTTGGCCACTACCCATGACATCAGACGGGAGTGCAGAAGAGTTTAGCGGAGGTGGAAAAAGGACGGGTTACAGGTTTCTTTTGTAAAGCTGAGGGAAAGCTGGCGTTGTTATCAGAAAGCAATAAAAAATGCTAGATCAAACTCTCACAAACCCCGTGAAACTCCTTTTTAACACACTTAGTTCTGTCCTTAATCATGAACCTGTCCCTTTGGAGCCCTCCCATAATCTTTGCGATAAATTCCTTAGTTTCAGGGAAGGTTGTAAATTCTAGGGCCCTTGTTTCTCCCCCTTCTTTTGATCCATCCACCTTAATACCATGTTTGGCTGTGTTTGACCATTTTGAGCCTATCTCCCTCCCTGTATTAGAGCAGTTGATCTCTAAAATGAAACCTTCTGGCTCCCCTTTGGATGTTGTTCCTCCTTGTTTTCTCAAGGTCTTTCCCACACTGGGTCCCACCATCCTCACCATTATATATAGCAGCTTGACTCACAGTTTAGTGCCAAATACATTTAATCACGCTGCCGTTCAACCTGTGTTGAAGAAATCTGGCCTAGACCCCACTGTACTGTCAAACTTTAGATCAATTTCATTTCCTGTCCAAACTCTTGGAAAAAATAGTTTTTATCCAACTGAAGTGCTACTTGGATGAACATACAATTTTCGCAGTGTTTCTGTCTGGCTTTAACGCTCACCAAAGTACTGAGTCAGCTCTGCTAAGGGTTTTTAATGATATTTTTCTAACTACTGACTCTGGTGACTGTGTACTCCTTGCTTTACTGGACTTAACTGCCACCTTTGATACAGTGGACCATGAGATTCTTGTTTCCCGGTTGGAGCAGTGGTTGGGCATAACAGGCCCAGCTTTACATGGATTAAGTCCTACCTTACTGGTAGGAGCTTTTGTGCTAACATTGATGAGTGTACTTCCATTCCCACTGCTTTTCCTTGGGGGGTTCCTCAAGGTTCCATTGTTGGACCTCTTCTTTTTTCATTGTACTTGTTGCCTCTTGGTACTATTCTCCGGAAACATGGAATTGCCCTTCACTGCTATGCAGATGATTGCCAAGTTTATTTTCCATTGAAGCACAGCAGTGCATGCTCTGTCCATCCTCTCCTTGACTGCCTTAATGATATTAGGCAATGGCTGGCACTACATTTCTTGAATTTTAATGAAAGCAAAATTGAGGTTATGTTGTTTCCACCTAATTACACTTACTGCACCTTTCCTCCCTGGCCCCTTCTGAGTAGTCTACCATCACAAATCTAGGTGTTAAAATAGATCACACATAAATGCCCTGGTGAAGTCTTGTTTCTTCCAGTTGAGGCAGGTATCAAAAGTCAAGCCTCCTCTGTCAAAATGTAATCTTGAGACAGTAATACATGCTTTTATAACACCTCGTCTTGATTACTGTAATGCTCTCTTTATTGGGGTCAGTCAGTCCTCCATTAATTGTTTACAGTTGGTACAAAATGCTGCTGCCTGATTCTTAACTGGTATAAAGAAACAAGAACATACTAGAACTGCAAGCAGTTATGAAAGGGGTCCAAGCAAATGTGGCGCACGTCGCCCACGTTCCTTGAAATTCCACGCAAAGCATGTATCTAAAAAGATTAGAGTCCTGCAGCCCCATTGTACTGTTCTCCTACAGCGTTTAGAAACTTCTAAACTTACTTTTACTGTCTCTTGCATTAAAACAGTGTGCGTGGTAAAATCTGCAAATTAAACAATACAAAACATTCTGTGTCTCTTATAACCAAATCCACAACAGGACGTTTAGTAGAAACGTTTCCTCTTTTATTTATGTTGAAATATTTTGATTCATTAGTCTGAGTTTTCACTGTGAAGATTGATTCTTTTACAGAATAAATGCTGTGATTGATCAGAAAAAGCCTATTGTAGACTTAAACTAGATTGTTAAGAAACAGATTACTTTCAGATCACTAAAATAACATCTGCACAGATTCTTCATTCCTGACCATCTAAATATGAAACAGATCAATAATCAAATGTCTGTCTTGTATTTCTATTAACTGATTAATCTTGGTATTTATGGTTTAAACAGTAAACTGAGAGCGTTTCAGCACTATATTACCGCGTTTCATGGGAGATACATGAATCATATGGAGGTTAAACCATAAACACACCATCATCTGTAGAGCATTTTAACAACAAACAGCAGTTAGTGGAAAATACAATTTTATTTAATCTGCATCCGATCTGACAGGATGTGAGGATTTGCGACACACAGTACAAACAGGAGCTTGAATGCTGCAAGAAACGTTAGAAACTGTCTGACTCCAGGTGAGGCTCAGTTCATCTTGAACAAGCCCATAGTATAAGTTTGAACAAAATCTGTGCCTTTCCTTTTGCAATCATTACCAACCCCTTTGCAAAGCAATTGTTGCCTATAAAAAACATCAGTTAAAGGCAACACACCCATGCCTTCTTTCTTCCTTTACAACTGAGAGCTGCTGTGACATGGCAAAACAATATCCTTCCTATGGTGAATCTGAAACACCAGAAAGCCATCCTAGAATAACATTAGCCTTGATAGCAATTGAGGCACTGGTGGTGGTCACGTGACTGATGTGTGCCGAAAGAGGAAACTTTAAACTACTTACCAGTTTTTAAATGGTGTTGATAGGCCAAGTAGATCCAAAGTTATGATAAGTTGTTTATGCTGTCTTTTATGCTAGTTAAAATTTCTCATTTCTCAGTTTCATTCTTTGTTTGTAAGGGGAGTGTAACCGAGGCTGATCTATTATTGGTCAACAGCCTACACCCTACGTGGGGCACAGATCAGATGGGGGCTGGGTGTGAAGCACTCACACTGAGACGTTTGCAATTGCTCCTTAAGAATGTATTTTAAAAATTCACCAAAAATTGAAAATTGATCCGAAAATTCTGAAAATATTTTCACATGACTAGGTACATCATAATGTACTTTCATGCACTTAACATGAAAACTCTTTAAAATTAAAATACAAACGTTTATCAAAAACATAAAACTGTCTTCAAAAATTCACCGAAAATTAAAAATTAATCAGAAAATTCTGAAGATATTTTCAAATAACTAGCCCAGTGTCAGACACACCCTAGATTTTTTTCATGCCTTTAACATGAAAACTCATTTAATTAAACATAATAAACTTTTATTAATAATATTGTATAAACAATTAAACTTTTACAGTACGCACGTCACTTCACCAATCCAAATTAAAATTGAGTATTTTTATACTGGTGGTGTGGAGAAAGTCTCTGCCAAGTTTCATATCGATTAAAGTCACAGTTGTAAAGATATAAGCATGATTAGCATTTTATCATTAAGCTAAGGTTTTTTTCAGAATGTTACCAAACATTGAAAAATGATCAGAAAATTCTGAAACTTTCCTCACATGACTAGCCAAGTGTCCCATATATCCTAAATATTTTTCATGCCCTTAACTTGTGAACATTATAAAATAAAAATTCAAACATTTATTAATAACATAGCATCAACAAACAAAATTGCACAGTACACACATACATTTTGAAAATTGAAAATTGAAAGGCATGTTAATGGTGGTCCAGGGAAAGGCTCTGCCAAGTTGCCATAGCGATTGGAGTAATGGTTGCGGAGATACAACAATTGATCTGATGTACAAACTTCTTAAAAACTAGAGTGACGTATTTCGAAATAGACCCTATAGTCCAGCATATCAAACTTTCAGCATGATTCAAGGAAGGCATGTGTAAAATCCTAGCTCTGTAGGTTAAACGTGTGAGTTTCAGTGATTTTTTTTTTTTTAAAGGAAAAATTTGGTTTCTTGATCATAAGCCACACCCACTTTTTCAAATCATAACCATATCACATGGGAGGACTGGGGTGGTGCCCTACATATGAATCTGACGTTTGGTGAAAATCTGTCAAGCCATTGCTGTGATATAAACTACTCAATTGTATAGCACCCCCTAGTATTTGAAATTTACAAAAAATTGGCTTGTTCAGCATGGCATTACCAACCTCGAGCATGAATTTGGTGATGGAATCTCCTAATATGGCCGAGATATTCAGATTTTCCCACTTTGCTACTTAGCATAAAAATTTGCATAAATATAACTTGCTTGTTTTAGATAACAGCAAAAATCACCCACGTAAATTTTTTAAGCTTGCTATGTAGATGTACGTTTGGCACAGATCGCACTTTAACCCTAGGAGAAAATATTGAAAGCACGTTTTACGCTTTTTGCGCATTTGTTAAAAAACGATGCAAAATTTCTAATAAATTGTATATTTAATGAAAATCCAGTTTGTTTTAGAATTCATTTTAAAATTCTTATTTGTTTTTAAGTCGTTGAATGGTTTAGCCCCATTTCATTTGTCGAAACTTTAAAATCATTACTTCCCACCTCGCTCCCTTAGATCTGCTGACCAAATGCTTCTACTTGTCCCAAAATCAAAATGTAAATGTAAGCGTGACAGAGCATTTCCTGTCGTGGCTCCAAAACTATGGAATGAGCTTCCTCTGAATGTCAGGCAGGCACTTTCCCTTGTTTTTAAATCATGTTTGAAAACATATTTTTATTCTTTGGCTTTTCACTCCATGTGAGACGTTGACTGATTTTAACTTATTTTTATGTATTTCTCCCAATATTGCTGCTTTTTTGCTGCTTCTAGTACTGCTTTTATTTATCGTGAAGTCATATTTGTACTTGTATTTGTTGTTTTTAATTGTGTTTGTGTTTGTGCTTGTTTTTAAGTGTTTTTAAAGTGTACATCACTTGCTGTGTTAAATGTGCTTTATAAATGAAGTGGGGTGGTATGGTATTGTATGATTAAGCTTGTGCCCAAAAAATAAATGCAAATATACTGTATTAAGTAAGTGTTGTGAGTTAACTTAAAGCTAATTTTCATCAGCAGTCCATGGGCAGGTCACAAAAACAAGATAAGACAAATAATTTAAAGCAATCAAAGGACAGTTGCTTATATTTGAATAATTACTTTTACCACACTTTTATCATCTACTTTAAATTTTTTCACGTCAACCACTGCTGTTGACTGTGTGACTGTTTATAGTACTCAACTACAGCTGAAGCACATGAAACAACTGAGTGGTTGTTGGCTATGTGATTATTAAGGTAATAATGCTGTAAATAAGAATGCAGCCTTCTTTCTTTCTAGGGTTCACTATGCTGGTCTAAATGTTACTCGTCCAGAGGGAGAGATCGGCAAATACAAGTCAATTCCTCATCACCACAGAGGAGAGGTGCAGTTCCTTGGGAGGTAAGAATCCACAGTATAATAAGGTCTCAGAACCAAAGAAGACACAAGTTGTCCAAGTTTTCATTTGCATTATGCCACTTACACAGTGCATTTCATCTGAAATACAAACTTTTTTTTATACAAAAACTATACACCTCATAGCAAAAGGTAACACTTTACAATAGGGGTACATTAATTAATATTACTTAATCCATTAATAAGCATTAACTAACAGGTAAGTAAGGTTAACTAATGCATCTACTAAGCATTTACTAATGTATTTATGTGAACTAAGGCATTAATTTATACATTAATTAATGTTTATAACAATTTTTATTAGCCTTGCTTAATGTAGTAATAACTGTTAACTAATAATTGAGCAATACACTAAATAATAGTAAGTATCAGTTCACAAATTTCTCTTGTTGAAATGTATTTAGGGCTTACATGCTAATTCAGGTATTAAGTAACATTAATAAATGGTTGATAAATATCTTAATTAAGATGAGATCAGTGAACACACCTCTCTTCATGCAGACATTCATTTGTTCACTCAGCTTCATGTAGATATTAAACTTGTCAGTTCAATACAAAAATCAAGTAAAACTTGCCCAGTAGTGCCTTACTTAACTGTAATTATCATTTATTAAGGCTCTTTGTGAACCTTATTGTAAAGTGTGAGCACATTTGTCTTAATATAACACTTCAGAAATTCCCAGTAGAGCATAATAAGCCTTATTTAACTGTAAATAACATTTATTAAAGCTCTGTGTGACCCTTATTGTAAAGTGTAAAACATATATGTCTTAACTAACACTTTGTAAATCCCTAAGAGTGCAGAATAAGCATTTGCAGAGTGCAGAATAAGCATTGTTTGTGACTTTTGTTGCAAAGAAGAAAACATGTATACCTTTAGTAACATTAAAGTGCTGAATAAGATTTATTTAACTGTTATTAACCATTTCTTAATGCTCTTTAGAACCCTTGAGAACAAGTGTTCCTTGTGTAACACTTACAAAATGCAGGAATACAGGCAATGCATTACTTAACCATAGTTAACAATGTGCTAATGCTCTCTGCTACCTTTGTAAATTTGAAACATGCAGATATTAAACATTAGTGAAACATTTCCAGGCGGTGCAGTGGTAGCACTCTCGCCTCACAGAAAGAAGGACCTGGGTTTGAATCCTTATGCTCTTCTAGGTGGAATTTGCATGTTCTACTTTATGTTGTTAAATGTTAAAGAAAATGCATATTTTATTTTATAAGTGTAACAATTTTATATTTCGTTAAATAGAATAACAAACTCTTGTATGAAAATTACCAAAAGGTTTTTGTCACTAACATGTTAATTGTCTTTCAAACTTCCCCATCGTTTTCTCCTTTCTCTTCATCGACAAAGCAGAGCTATCCGAGTCTGACTCAGTGTGAGTCCTGTATGGAGATTACACTCCGATAGTCTTTTCAGTTCTAAATTTCCATCACAATAGTTAGCTGTGCCCTCCGCATTTTTCCCTTCTGCACCGTCCAGTGGGTTCTAATGGGAGAATTAGGAGGTGTGAAGTCAATTTTGCCACTATAACTTAGCGCTATCCAGTGCTAGCTAGTACTGTCTGCACAGCATCTCATTTGCTGGCATCCAAAATGCATTGCGCACTGCCTGCATGTGACAACACTCGGAAGTAGGGAAACGCTGGCGTACATGGATCCAGGACACATCTATGAAATCTTTGGCTGCTAATACTTAAATTACAATCTAAGTAAAAGGATTTTGTGTATTATATGTAGTAATATATTTTATTTTATGGCTGTCACTGCATACTTTCACCATTACTATTTAGTTTGCTAATAATGTCTTAACTTTAGTCAGCATTCATTCAATACTGTGATGATGTATATCATGCTCCCTCTGCACCTATGTGCTAGTATAATCTTTGTCTTCCAAATTGTTATAGACTTTATCAGTGGAATTGCATTGATAGGGAAGTTTATTTCATGTCATCTGTTGATAAGGGGGTGTTGCAGTTACTTCTATTCATGTGTCAGTGTTTGTATGTCTGTACCCAAGTCTCAGATGTATCTCAAAAAAGGTTTTTCAAGCACTTTCTCCAGTCTCCAGACTTGAGAAAGCCCTCTGGAATGAAAGGGTGAAATGTCGTCAAGGAACTAAAACAAAGTTGCCATTGAAAAAGATAACCATGACCTGGATGACTGAGAATCTTCACAGATGTGTCTCAGATGTATTTATGAAGAGAGACACTGATATTTTGGTTCTGAGAACAATCCGGAGGGGTGGTGTAGACTGAATGTGCAAAGATATATAGTTTGATAGTGGTTTTAATTTATCATATGATGCAAAATTACAGGAATGTTAATGTTAATTTATATGTTAATGCATCAGCATCAGAGCTATCTCTTTCAAGTCACATTTCTTCCTGAAATTTACTGAAATTAATCCATATTTTTCAGTATGGATGAAGATGTTACTCTAACACTTGGTGCAGAAGAAAGTGGGTGTTTGGGATTTTGGTGTTGGCCCAAGGTGCAACAGATCCATTTTGAAACTGGTTCATCTTTCCCAACCCCTGATCTTATTGGTGCTAAAGTTGGACAATGTCACATCTCCATTACCAAAGATCCTCTTTATACAAAAAATTTTCCTTTTAACGTCAACACACACACAGCACATTGTTAACTATGGTTAAGTAATGCATTGTCTGTATTCCTGCATTTCGTAAGTGTTACACAAGAAACACCTGTTTTCAAGGGTTCTAAAGAGCATTAAGAAATGGTTAATAATTAAATAAATCTTATTCAGCACTTTAAAGGTATACATGTTTTCCACTTTGCAATAAAAGTCACAAACAGCCTTAATAAATGTTACTTGTGGTTATATAATCCTGATTCTGCGCTCTTAGGTATTTACAAAGTGTTAATTAAGGAATATATGTTTTACATTTTACAATAAGGGTCATACAGAGCTTTGATAAAATTTTATTTACAGTTAAGTAAGGCTTATTATGCTCTACTGGGCATTTTTAAAGTGTTACTTAAGACAAATGTGCTCACACTTTACAATAAGGTTAACAAAGAGCCTTAATAAATGTTATTTACACTTAAATAAAGCTTATTATGCACTACTGGGCATTTTTACTTAAGGGATTTTTGTATTGAACTGACAAGCATGTAAGCCCTAAATACATTTCAACAACAGAAATTTGTGAACTGATACTTACTGTTATTTAGTGTATTGCTCAATTATTAGTTAACAGTTATTAATTAATGTAGAAATTAATGCCTTAGTTACCATAATTACCATTAGTAAATGCTTAGTAGATTCATTCGTTAACCTTACTTATCTGTTAGTTATTGCTTATTAATGGATTAAGTAATGTTAATTAGTGTACCCTTATTGTAAAGTATTACCCAGCAATAGTAGTAGTAGTAGTAGTAGTTCAGTGGTTCTTCAAGACATTTTCAGCAGCAGTGCTGTTTTGTGCACATCCATGTGTATACAACACTGGAAAAACTGAATAGCTCTGAAAGCTGTTATAACAGTTGAAGATAGCTACAATAGCACAATGTTCAAAATATTAATTAAAGAACAGAACAGAAGCTCCGGAGCACAAAAAGTGGTATTTTGGGACAGCCCCAGTATATGCATGTACAGTCTAGATCTTTTTAGAACCGGTATCATCAAAAAAGTGCACACGGGAACAGAAGTGCCTATTAGCAGTCAATACATAGTTTTCAGGTTAGTTAATTATAACACATAGCACATTCATACCGGTCTTGTGTCCTCTGTCTTTAGGTAGGAAGGACCTCTGATTTCAAGACACATACTTTTGAGTCCTTGTCATCTTATTTGACGTTCTATACATGTCTACAGATAATGTAGTCATAAGCAATTAGTGACTTGTATGTTTGTAGTTTCTCACAGGTCTACACGCTAGGTTTGTTAATCATTGAATAATGCCCACTAACTAATGTCTTCTACCCATTCATTAACAGTCAACAATCAACAATGGGTATTTCTTACACAGTATTTCTACAGCAGACGGGCTTCTTTGTTCAGACGCCATGACTCCTCATCCACACTCTTGATTAAAGAAAACCTTAATATACTTTATAATCTTTTTTTATTAAGTTATTTATTATTTAGTATTTTATTTATTTTTTATTTACAGTAATTGGGTTTTTTAATATATATATATAGTCTATATATAGTGCAAAAACACTTCTGATCAGATTATATTTACAGTTATATATTGTTTGTGAATTAATATTTAATTTGAAGCCTGGTTGTTTGTCAGTATGAAATAAAAATAAAAAAGAAGCTCCAAAATGAACTGAAATTCTGGTTAGAAGGGCAAGTCTCACTTCACAAACATTTAGAAGTGAATATCTTAGAATTTACAATTAATAATGCTCTTATTTTGAAGGGCGGGAGCCACTTCCGGCGGGACAGCGGAACAGATTGTTGTATTTACAGTTCTCCACTATTAAGTCCGTAGTATTTTGCACTCACTGCAAATATAATGGGCGCAGGCTGATGCTACAGCTCTGTCTCCTCTTGCCCCAGTTCACCGCTCTCTCCTCCCTCTCCCACTGACATAGGCTTGAGGATGAGAGGCCCATTTTTAGAGCGGCAGTTCCATCTAGTGACTGACAGCATGCACTACACCTTAAGTTCTGAATTTCTGACTCCCATAGAGATCCATTGAAAAAAAAAGATTTAAAAAAATATATATTTATAAAAAATAAACCATAAAAGATTTTACTTCTGAAAATAATAGCACACCATTCCTAAATAAGATTCAATTTTTCAATTCAATTCAATTTAATTTGTATAGCGCCAAATCACAACATGAGTTATCTCAAGGCACTTTACAGTGTAAAGTCTATGACCTTACACAAAATATTTGGAGAAAACCCAACAGTCCCATTTGAGCAAGCACTAGGCAACAGTGGAGAGGAAA
>JAUBNQ010000020.1:61661-77526 GCA_032353495.1 Ctenopoma kingsleyae | reverse complement strand
TCCATGCCCACACGTGACCACCTGGGCCGCTGTTGATGTGCTGCTGAAGTCAAACAACTGAACCATACATTAGTTTATCTGTGAACTATGTTGACGAGCAGTCTGAACTGAAAAGTCGCTGCCTGCAACGTAATATTTTACCGGAGAGAAAACAGCTGTTGTCCTGCCCATATCCTCAGGAGTGAGAGAGGCTGTGTCAGGTCTTTAACAGAACCAACAGTTTTAAAAACTGTCGCGCTACACTACAGTATTAGTGCGAGGTTAAGTTACCTTCAGTACCAATGAACTACATCCGGTAGGTTTACAAAATAAAGGCTTTACAAATATAATCTACCATAATGCTCTTCTTGTGAAGGGCAAGCGGAAACTTCTGGTTGAATGATCGGTTATTATAACATATTGACCACTAAAGTCCGTATTATAAATTAAATAATCACAAACACCACATATATCATTGAGGGCATTTCTGATAACGCAGATATTAAGTTAGAAACATCTTAAGGACTGTACATGTGGCGAATTAAAGCTAAACCAAGCAGTCTGTTCACTCTAATGAACCAAATAATACTGTAGTACTCACGCAGAATCAGCAGCAGTGTCCAAGTTACCTGGGAGTGTACAATCTCTTCGCAGGTCAGCTAACTAGTTAGCTTTAAATACTGATCCAAAAACAGCTTCTTCTTCTTGAATGACAGCTTCTTACTGTCCTGAAGTCCATTAGGTTGTAGCACACATAACAGGAGCTAAAAGCACCAACAACACTGTGAAACTAAACTTTTTGTTCTTAAAGCCTCTATGTAGTTATCTTTTATCATTTACGAGCGCAGCCTGTTGTTATGGCATTGTCTCGTCTCCTCTTCTCTTGCTCCAATTCACCTCTCTCACCATCCAACACCCCACAGCCAATCACATTAAAAAAGACAGTGATGTGGGCGTGTGTATTGGAAGCCCATTCTTAGAGCGTCAGTTCTATCTAGTGACTGACAGCATGCATTACACACATTTCTGTGTGTATTTTCTCTCTCACATAGAGATCCATTCAAAAAAAAAAAAAAAGCTGGCGAAAAACGGCAATAATAATAAAGAGAAAAAGAGGATAACATACTTGGGAGAGTTTTACAGCTCTCCCACAATTATCTAAGCTCTTGAAGACATTTTGGCAACGGTGTATGAATGTGTGTGTGCTTGTGTGTGCGAATGGGTGAATGAGAAGCAGTGTAAAGCGCTTTGAGTACCAGTATAGGTAGAAAAGCGCTATATAAGTGCAGACCATTTACCATTTACCATTTTGCCTCCCATCCAGAAGGCTTAACATTTTTTGAAATAACCATGACCTGGACAACTGCATTTCATGTCTCTAATAGATTTTCCCCAGCAACACCTGCTGAAGAAAAATCCCATTCTGTCCCAATTGGGCAGCATGTGGAACATTTCCTTTGGTCTGGACTAAGCTTAAAACAGTGGTGTCGGCACCACCCCTACCTTTCACTGGCTGTGGATACTGTGTCAGTAAGGTGTAGAGAAAGATGTCCGGTCCATATAAAAACACCATATAAACAAACATTACCAAATGTTTTTGTCAAGCCTACTGTCAAAAAATAACAGCATTACAATTACTGTGAAACATAAAACCAATTTATAAAACCACAACACCACCAACAAATTTATTGCAATGTTAAATGGCAGTGACTTTGTGTTAGATCTTACACACGAAGCTCACCTTCACAAAAATGAGTTACATATAGTTATACAGTTTATTATCTGATTGACTAGAGAACGGCTGTAGTCCTATTGTATAATTTTTGTTGCTTTAGCTTTACTATTTATGTGTGCTGCATTGTAAAGGAACATATTTGCCATTATAATGCATTTCATGAGCCATATAATTAAATAACCACTGAAGAATAACAATAACCAATACAAAACAATATTTTGTTATTTATGTTTTCTCAGGTAGCTGTTTTAAGCTATCTCCCAAAACTCAAAACAACAAAAAAATTGTTGTTTATGGTTTTGTCTTTTGGGAAAAGTAACTTACTTCACAGCTGAAAAACACTTTCTGTGAAACATATCAAGTGTCTGTATGAACACATGACTGCAGAATTGTGCATGGGATTATGGCTATGAATGGATATGTTGTTCATTTGGATCCCAGTCTTTTTTGTACAATGCAATAGGCTGACTGTTTTTAAACTTAGCATCAAGCACCACTCACAACTACAGTGCTCTTTAACATTGTTTTGGGGCTGAAGTTAACTGCAAGCAAAAGCTAGTGAATTTAGTCAGTTATTTGTGCACAGAGGAAATTGTTGATCTGGAGACCTAGGAAGAATTGAATGTGGGTCAGAGGTCAACTGACCCTGTGCTAATGCTGAGTGGGTTATTCAGTATGGCATGTACAATAACGTGCAACACCCAGAAGCTGAGTCATGGCACTTGGACTCCTTTCTTGTTAGGTGGAAATATTTCATTATTTATCCAAGAAGCCAGTCCTGTCTCCTAAAAATTACGTTTGTATACAACTAAACTGCAATCCCGATTCCATTTTTGTAGAGAATGTAATTGTGACCCAATTACGTTTTCTGTTAACATGATGATCATATGTTCACAGTTAACGTAATTTTGTCTTCCAAAATATCTGATCTGCATCCAGATCAGAGAAAGACTGTGGGCTGGTTAATGGATAAAATGTCACTTCATACATTCGTATTACACATACAACGTCTGCATAAAAGATTTAAGCAAAACACAATCTTTTTTCCAACCCTAAACTCAGACCTGCACAATAAACGCCCTCCATCTACCCCAACTATTGGCTATAAATCGGCTTCAAAACATAGTTTTGCATATTTAAGATATGATTTGGCCTCAAACAGTTGATATGCAATATAGGACAACATGAGCAAGCATGCATGCAGCATGCAGCAATCTGCGGGTAATGAGAAGCTTGAAGAGTAATGGAGAAATTCTCAAAATTACAATGTACAGCTCTGGAATAGGAAGAATTACTTGATAAAGTCAGGGTTAGATTAAGAATAGGCTCTGGTTAAGCATAATAATAAACTACTAGTCACCAAAAAAAGGGAGTTTGTCCTCTCCACTGTTGCTTGTAAGATAATACAAGCACTATTGAATTTATTACATAAAACTCCAACCTCCCCTGTAATAGTAAATGTGACACACCATCTATTGCGATTCTTCAGAGGAACCAATATTTGGATTTTTTCTAAGAATAAAAATGTAGCAGCTGCTTTGGTGGAGTTGAACACACAGCACTGGTTCTGTGACAGATTAACTGTTTGCAGAAAGCATTTTGTAGCTACATGACGTATATAATTAAAATTAAACTCTCAATAATTAATTAATAATAAATACTTTATTGAGAAGCAGTGTCCAAGGGAAATTGTTGTTTGGACAGCTGCTAGACCTGTGTCAGCGCTACTACAGGGTTTCTGTGTTTTGTCCAAGGACACCTCGACATGTAGCTTCAGGGGGACTGAGAATTGAACTGCTGACCCTTGGGTTGGAAGACCTACCCGCTACCCACTGAGCTATCATGCCATGCTTGACTACTGTGTAAGTGACTACTGCTGTGCCACACGTGTAGTTAATTCAATTCAATTCAATTCAATTCAAAAAACTTTGTCCCCGAGAGGTAATTTGTGGCACATATAGCAGTGTTGCACAAACACAGAACTAAACAGTTGAGAGTCAAATAAAAATAAAATATAAAATACTAAAATAATGACCAAAATATACATAAGGTGCAAGATTGCTGATGGGCATAAGTTATAACATTAGTATGATAAATATTTATATATATATTATCTAAGACTCTGAAGCTGATGTTTCTGATATTGCCTTGGCCTGATATTGGCTTGAGCACTGTTTTTTTATTGATGATGATGGTCATTCAAGAAAACTTAAAAATCTGCAAATTCAGCTCCTGTTCAAGCTTGATTCCCTCATTGTATTATCCTTGATTGCCATGGTGACAACAAGTGTAGAGTGTAGGTCATATTCCTCACCTCTGATTTTTCAAGGGTGGGTATATTGTCATTGATGTCGAGCACCCTGATCTCCACCGTTCCTGTTCCTGTTAGACCCTCTGGTGCTCCTCCCAAATCAGTCCCTTTTATAATCAGTTTGTAGTAGTCATACATCTGTTGGATAACAACAAACTATGAAACACATAACATTGTTTAAAATGTGGTCACATTGTGCATGTGTTCACAAAAGCTAATTAGAGAACAGATTCAGAGAAGATTTTCTCCCATTCATGTTTTCTCATTACACTACAGTTCAAATAGTTTAAATGTAATTAGCTGATCATTGTCATCTACAGGAGGAGACCATAATTGGAAAGAAATGGGTTTTTGTCTGTCTCTTCATTGGGTAATTGTCATGAGTGACTCAGATTCAGTGAGTAATGCAAACTACCCATCAAACTGAATGGCTGAATTAAATGAGTAAATTCAAGAGAAAATGCAGTATTTGTCATTCATTTCAGGTTTCAGGAAAAAAATATAAAGCTGCCACAATGGATATTATTGTATTTATAATACACTCACCTCTCTGTCCAGTGTGGGTTCTTTGACATAAAGTTTGCCTGTCTTTTTATCTAAAGTGAACATGTGGCCTATGCCTTCAGGCTCTTGGCTGATGATGCTGTAGGAGATCTCTGCATTAATTGTTCCAGCTTGGTCATCATCTTTCCCCTCAATCTGCATAACAAAGGTTCCTGCAGTGGATCACAACAGGACAAGGCCATCTGAAAATAATTCATCAAATGAGTTTTAGTAATAATGTTTTGTGGAACTGTTTGATCCGGACAGCCACAAACAATATATGTGTGCATTTATACACCTCTTATACATTCACACTTCGCCAGATTCTCTGGTTTGGACAACCTGGTCTTCATGCTCCCTGCCTGTTACCGGTGCTAGTTTTGCTACTTTTATAGTTTTTGGTAAGATAACCTGAACTCTTCAGTTTTTTTCTTAGGCTGGTTCATGGACTGAGTTTTAGTGTTTTTGTTTTCACTCTGTTTTGTGTAACACTAGAAGGTGGTAGTCCAGTCACTATAAATCCAGGCTTTGTTCATTATAGGGAGTTGTTAGACATCTTACAACTCAACAACTGAGTATGGCTATAGTGTTACATTATCTTTTATCCAACCATGATTCCTGCAGGAAGCACTGAATATTCTGACAACATTTATAAAATAGCTGTGAAGTGTCATTTAGCCTGGAGGTACTGGGTATCAAACTGCTCACCCTTCAGTTGGTAGACGACTGCTCTACACACTGAGCTACTTGCCACACCTAAAATATTCACATCTCAGATTCATACTAATTTAAAGGCAACATGATGTTTAATTTGCTAATATTACTTTGGCTTAGGAGATGTGCACTTCAGATGGCTGTGAAGCTTCTGTAGTGTTCATGTAAAAACCCACCACTCACAGCGTGAGACTGATAAAATAGAAAAGTGTGAGTTTCAGGTCAACCTCTACCTTCTTTGCTTCCTTCTGTAATGTTCCCAGTATGCAGCTCAAAATAAGGAGGGTTGTCATTCTGGTCCAGCACTGTGATTGTCAGTGGGATATCATCCTCTGCTGTGGTTCCATCTCCATATTTAGCAATTCCTGTTAGCTGCATGAGTGAAATGAGGAAATAGAACAGCATTATATGGTCTTTTTTGTAAAGGTGGAATACACAAATGAATACAAAAATGTTTCTACTGGCTCCCGGTAGCTGCTCACATTGAGTTTAAATCCTTGATGCTTGCCTACAGGGCTGTAAATGGAAGTGCACCCTCTTATATCAACACGCTAATAGTAAGCTACACTACTGCACATCCTCTCAGATCCACTAATGAGAGGAGACTAAAAATTCCCTCTTCACGGGGTCTCCGATCCCAGTCAAGTCTATTCTCCTTTGTTGTCCCTAAATGGTGGAATGACTGCCCTGCTCCATTCGACTAGCTGAGACTATCACCACCTTTAAAATACATTTGAAAACTCACTTGTTTAAAAAGGATTTCAAATGAGTCTTACACACACACACACACACACACCACAAAAAAAAAAAAAAAGTCTAGCACTTAACAATTCCTAGCATGTTTTTCTTCTTGACAAGTTTGGGTCTTATCAGGGTTCTTAGTTTGTAATAACTCATAATTTACAGAACTTGAATGGTAATTGCTTGTGTCTTCTCCTTGTAAGTCACTTTGGATAATTTTTAATAAAGATTTTAATGGTAAACAACCAATGGTTATAGAAAAACAATATGTTTAACCACTTTACCAGAGAAATGTGTGCCTTGTGCATGAAACATCTATTTTACATTTCTAGCACATGTGCAGGCCTTGCAAACACAAATATTTCATCAAAAGGCAGAAGTCCATAGAAAGTGTCTGGTCCCTCACACACTAGGGACATAATGAAAAAACACAGAGGATTCCAAACCCAGTCCTTAGGCCCCCCTGCTTGCTTTCCAGCTATCTCTAACCCTACCCACTGCTGATTTCCTGGAATGTTTCAGTAGTAGTAGCAGTTGTAAACAGCAGTAGGTGGCTGTAAAACAAGTAGGGCCTGAGGACAGAGTTTGGGAACCACTGCTCTAAGAGGTTTATGAGGCGACTTACATTGAAGAATGGGTATTTCTCCCGGTCCAGTATATTTGTGATGCGTACAAAGCCAGTGTCGTGATCCACCACAAAGAGGTTGAAGGGTGGTTTGTCAGCTCCTGGCCCAGAGAGATAATACTCCACCTTTGCATCTTTGTCTTTATCAGATCGAATCTAACAATAAAACGCAGATGTTGTTATTAAGATTAACATTATGATTATCTGATTACCATCACAAAATGAATCAAAAATACAAAGTGAAATTATTTAAACTTTTAAATATGTGTCGTTTTCTTTTTTTTTTTGAACCAGTAGCGTTAGAGTAGAGTTGGCTCAGGGAATCTGTGTCCATAAATGCCTTTTTCTGAGCTTGCAATGTAATAATGTCCAGTGAAAATAAAAGACTGTCACAAAACCTAAGCTAATTGACCTAATGAAATGGTCATGAAAATAAAGAAAACATATTGAATGAGAAGGTGTGTCCAAACTTTTGGCCTGTACTGTATAATATAATGAGATACAATATAGTTTGTGATTTCATGAGAAACAACAAAATTGACATGTGCCTTAAAGCTGAGAAATCCTGTAGATCAGTTGTTGTTTGGCTTTGCCATTCTCACAAGCCGAAACTGTCAAGTTACAATGAATTTCCAGACCCAGAAATTCAAACGGAAATTCACCGCGACCTTTGTGTACTATTGGTGATATGTGGTTAAAGCGCAACTTAAAACTGACTTGCCAAAGTGCGCCCCCCCCAAAATAATTTCACCAGCCACCACTGATTAGGACTGAGTTTCTTTAGCCATGTCATGTTCTGGTCCACAATCAGCATTAATGACTCCTCCACTCTATTAGAGAGACACTGTCTAAGCAGGTTTTCTTAGCGATTCTCCACTGCTCCACACCTCCACAGGCGCAAAACAATGCTGGATCCAAGGTAATGTGTGCCTCCCTGACAAAGTCACCAAAAGTCTTCTCACAAACACAGGGGTTTAGAAATATTCCAATAAGTTCACTTCTGCCCATCACCTCAGAAAAGTACACAACATGAGTTGGAGAAAGATAACCAACAAAAATTAAACAAAACTAACAAAACAGCACAAAAAGAGAGAAGCTACTGCAACTTTCTGCCCTCCAACAGGTGCCATTCTAGAATAAATCTAGAATCAAGAAAACCTACAAAATGGGTAGGATTATGGCTCTCCAATTCCAATTCCAATTCAATTCAGTTTTATTTACATAGCACCAAATCATAACAGAAGTAATCTCAAGGCTTTAAGGTTTATCACCTTACATGATATAATTACATATAGAAATATACAGATATAAACAAATATACTAGAACTAATTTTAATGCTTTTTTTTCTCGAACAATTACAATTGGAAACTGGCCTCTTCACTGCGGGTTTACTTGCACACAAACTAATGATGTGTGGGAAACCAGTTCTCTGGATTTGAAAGCTCATTGATCCAGACTATGCACAGAGTATGCTAACTGTGAGGAAACAAATATTTTTATTTCTATTAAACCCATGTATATTAAAGTTACCTTAGCAATAAATTCCTTGTGGGTGTAGTCGGTGTTCTCCAGCAGCTTGGAAGGAGGAAGGATCCACTCTCTCTTCTTCCTCTTCAGGGCCTGAGGCCTATTCTGTTTTGCCTCAGCACTGAGCATCTGAAATCATATAGCAGTCATAAAGCTTGGTTTGCTTCATTGGAGGCTGTAGTATGCAATGTGATCATTTTCAGGGGTCTATGAGTACAACTCTATCTTAAGAAGTAATAACATTTGACTGCACTTAAGTGCACTTGACTGCACCTGACACAGTGTACACAATCTATTTTTGCAGTGTTAAGATACTGTATTTAAATATATGTTTTGTACTTAAAGTAGATGTGTACTTTAAATACTTATGTAATTTAAATAAAATTATTTTTTTATGTATTGTGTGAAGTAGTTGTATGTTGTTTTCATGGTGTTTTTACTGCTGTTCTACAATATTATCAAGTTGTTAGTCATTGGTAAAACTTTCAACTGAGCAATAATCAAATAAAGTTGATTTCCTAAAAGCATAAATTCCAAATGTATTGTATTTTATCACCTAGCTTGTGTAAACAACTTGTAGTAGTTGTAAGAAGTAGGTTTCGATGTCAGCAGCAAGTAGTCACTGAATAAATGTAACTGGTGTTTCTATTGAAATTGCTATAAGTTGACTTGCTAACTGCCCTGTCTCTGATCTTGGTACATTCAACACATTTGTTGTTAGGGTTTGATAGGCAAAACAAAAACACCCCCAAACATACATACAGTACATACCTGGCACAAACTTCACTTTGAACCTGCACAGACTAGATATAAACTATACTATAGTACAAACTATAGGTGGAAGCCCTAAGGGCTCAAACTTCATAAGGTGCTGTTCCAGTTTGGCCGGTTTAAGACTCATGCTAATCTGTTCCCCTCTTCAGGTTATGTGTTAAAGGTGAGCATACTTTTATTGTGTGGGCCTCTAACAGTAAAATCTTCTGCTTGAGCAATTATGTCTTCTAAAAATCATATATACACTACCAGTCAAAAGCTTGGACACACATAGAAATTGATTTTAAAAAAAAACAAACAGTACAAATAGAAAAAAGGCTATCATATCAGAAATACAGTCTAGTAATATTATTATAATATTGTAAATGTTGTGGGATGTAGCAGGAAAGAGCTGTTTTTTAAAGGAATATTTACACAAACGTACAGAGACCTAATATCAGCAAACTTTAGTACTGTCATCCTTTAGAACGTTATGTTTGCTAATGCACTTTTATTACTTTAAAAGGATAACTGATCATTAAAAAACCCTTTGGCAATGATGGTAACACAGCTAAAGACATCTTTTCATGAAAAACATGGTAAATTCTATGTGTGTCCAAACTTTTGACTAGTAGTGTATCTGCAACAATTTTTTTGAATGAATGATAAACTAAATAAACATATTTGTAACTGCAGTTCAGTTGCTTTTGAGGTGTGCATGTCAGACAACCAACACACTCCTTTTTTAATCAGTCCAGCTGTTTACTCTGTTTCGTTATATGTGTGTAAATGTGATTATGCACCTGTGTATGTACTTGGACTCTAAACTGGATTCTGCATCTACTGTAGATACAATTTTACTTAAGTTACCTATCTAATCAATTTCTATAGGGTATTTCTACATTGCTGTAATACTAAATTTTAATCCCTCAAAGTTTGTTTGCAATTGCAAAGGTGAAACAAGGTTAAAATAAAATTTAAATTGTTGTTTGAAATCAGGGTTTTAAAGTGTACTACAGTAGTTGTACACATATACATAGTACTTCAAATACTTTCTTTTTTAAATCAGAAACTCAATCAAGTGGACAAAGAGGAGCACGTGTGCGTTTACTTTTAGTAAATTCAAGATCACCTACTTAGTACAGTACTTAAGCTAGTGACTAGAATTTGAATATATACTTCTTGTAATGGAGTACCTTTTTAGCTACGTACTTGCAATTTTAGTTAGTGCGTTTAGTGTACTGCTGGTACCTCTGGTATCATTACAATTTCATGGTGCCCATAATGTGTAAGGCTATGTTTTTTAATAGATTTTACATTTGTTGATTAAAGCTAGCCCATCTCCGCATTTTCTTCTTCTTCATCTTCTTTTTAAGAAATGTGCTCCACATTGTGAAGCAGTGTTGTCAAAGGTTTCTGCTGTTGAAACCTTGAATAACCAGTTTCATTTAACAGCCAGGCAGAATTTCCCAGCAGAATTTCCCTTCTGACGTTTTTGATTGAGGCTTGCACTTATACTAACTAATGAGATAATTTTAATTAGTTTTGCTGTACGTTAATAATGGTATAATTTTATACCATTCTTATATATTGCAATTTCACTTATTACTATATAACTACATAACTATATATAGTTTCTGTGAAACTACTAATATCTGAAGGTGTGGTAGGAGCAGAGTATCACAATCCCAATTTTGAGTCTCATGCTACTGCTAGCTTGATTCCCCATAATTGCATATTCTTTAGATTTATTTGTTTTGTGTAGTTGACTGGAGGCCATGAGTTTAAATATAATTTTCTTTGTTTGTTTCTTTGTTTTTCTATGTTTTCTCATCATCAGAGAAATGCAAATTAGAAACACATTCTAGTTTTTTTAGACAAACATATTAGGGTATAATACTATCTGAAGACAGAACATGTATGCTTCTCCTGTAAATATTTAACTGGGTAAAAGATTTAAAAAAACATGTAACATGTACTGCTACAGCAGAAAATAACATTTTACCCATTAAAACGCCCAACAGCATATAACATTCTGTGAAACACATTTAATATTTTTGAAAGACAAAAACGACTTTACTGTTCTCTGTGGGACAATTCACACACACCAAATGAAACTGGGAGTCAAACCATTGACACTGTAATTAGCAAACCACTCAATCTACCTCCTGAATCAGTCTTCATCCTTATCCATATCTTTAACTGGAAAGTTTATTTGGAATTTACAGCACAAATGTGAAATTAACTGACAAGTAACATTTTCCCCCTTTAAAAGGTTGAGTTTCATTGGTATCTCCCAGTACTTACTTTGCTGCTAACTAAAGGGTACATTTCTAAATAAAAGAAATTAAATTTTTGATTTCATTTATCTAATAAAATTCTCAGAAAAAAGTTTCTGATGTAGTAATAATAAAGATCACTTTACAAAGAGTAGAAAAAAATCAAACAGGGAAAAATATAGAGCAATGTTCAGTGAAAAGACAAGTTCTCTCCTTGAGTCTGGATATTAATTAAATGTATATTTAATGGAACATTTAATTGTTTTAAAGGCTTTAATCTTACATCACCTAACAGTAGTTTATCTTGTTGTTTGTATTTTATTGTGTAGTATAAATAGTTTGAGGGCATTTGTGAGCACTGCCGAAATAACTAAAAGTTAATAACATTAAGACATACGTACTTAAATCAGTCCTATTAAACTGCAAAAGGGCAGCTTTTACAAACAGACCAAACTGAACACACTTGCATGCTTCTTTGTACTGTGAATTACTTAGGCAGACTGTAGAATAAGTAGATTTGTTTATGAATGCTGGACACATTTGTAATTGCAGTGGAAAAAGTAATTTAAAAAATGCATCAACTTTGTATTTTTATCAAAGTATATCAAAGTATTTTATTGCTGTAATGGAAGATATTGTCTTCCATTCATGTTCTGCAGCCCTACAGCTAACCTAGAAAAACATATCAATTTTGTATCTACTTTTTAAGTTTTATCAGAAATTACAGTTTAGTCAAGTGCAAGTTAGTCCAGTAAAAATCATTTCTTCACTTAGTATATGCATCATGCCCTGGTGTGTCAAGATGAAAAATATGATTAGCTTTAGGGTGAATACTCACCAAAGCCACCACTAACAGAAGCAGCAGGTTTGCAAGGGAAAGGTGAGCCATGGATCCAGGGAAGCCACAGCATATGCCAGCCAGTCTGTTCTGAAACCTCCAGCCAGGTAGTCCGAACAGAACAAAGTGATCTGCCTTAAGTGATTTCTGTCACAACCATGTCAGTTTTATACCCCTCATAACAACCACCACACCTGAATATGCACCCCCCCCACCCCCGTCCCCCTCCCTCTCTTTTCCTCCTGCTTCATGTATGTTTTCAAAACTTTCAACTGTCATACGCATGCATGCTTCTCAAAGGTGTGTCTGCTCACTGCTGCATAGTTTAAAAGGTTTAACTAAGGCCTCTGGGTTGAATACTGATCATTCTGAAAAGGACAGGTGGTAGGCACTGTAAAAACACTTTTAAGTCACTCAGGAAATTATCTACCACCATGATATTTAAATTGTTTGCTATGTCTATTGGGATTCTACAGTACATTCAACCTATAGTGTATATAGAACACCATAGTGCAGTATTATTAAGTTCTTCCAGTTAGGTTACAACACTTGAAGTTATGAAAACTTCCCTTTGGCAGTAATTACAGTCTGGAATCTGGGTAAGTCTCTTCAAGCTCCTCACAGCTAGATTTAGGCAATTTATCACATTCATCCTGACAGATCCTCTCAAGTTTCATCAGATTGTATGGGAATTGTCTCCGCACAAATGTTCTATTCTATTGTGTTTAAGTCTGGCTACTCTACTTTGGCTTCTCCTGAAATCATTCCAGTGTTGTCTGGCTGTACGCTTCAGGTCATTTTTGTACTGAATTATCATTCTAATCTCAGGTCTCATGCACTATGGATTAGATTTTCTTGAAGAGCTTCTCTATGTTGCCTGGATTCCTCATCTTTCAGTTCTGGGCAGTTTTCCTGTCCTTGAAGCTGATACTACAACCACCACGCTTCACTCTAGGGATGGTATTTTGTCAGATGATAAGCGGCGTCTGTAGAGTTTTCCAGAAAGAGTGCTTGGGGTTCTGCCCAAAGACTTTTGTGTCATCAGACCACAGATCTCATGTTCTCAGTCCCTGTTAGTTATATTATAAACAGCTCCTTCTGTCATTGGGTAAGACAATGACAGGAGGTGTGAGTGTGTTTGTGCTTTTGTGTGTGAATGGGTGAATGAGAAGCAGTGTAAAGAGCTTTGAGTACCAATATGTAGAAAAGCGCTATGTAAGTGCAGACTATTTACCATTTAACAGTTTAATCAAAAACTGAAATCTCATCTATAGAAAAAGCTGTGAGGCAACACTACACCACCATCCTGCTGTACTAAAACAAAAAAAATTAATACCAACACTTTGCAATGTGATATTTAATGCCAGACTGCCTCATAATCAGGGGCCAAGTGCAAGTCCAAAGACTTGCTCCTCTTAATAACCATAATGCAAGAAGTTAATATTTGGCGTATATTTGGCAACTGCAAAAACAGTGCAGCAGTGCCCTCACTATTCCACTATTGATGATTGTGTCACTTTTCTGTCAACAGAATAATTAGCAGTTTCACAGTCTCAGTGTGTGTGTGTCAAGTTAAAGTCATTTACATTATGCCACTTTTAAAGTACTCAATATATTTTGCAGAAATATTACATAAAATAGTATCAATAATTAGAAAATTTCTTGATATGCAATTAGGCCTATGACTTTCACTGCCCATTATCAGTAAGTGAACATTTTTATTCACATGTAAGGAGACAGGGATCTCCATTTTATGTCATGTGGCCATGGGCCGAAGACTCAAAAGACCTGTGAAACAACTGAAGGTTTTGGATAGGAGAGAGATTTTATTGTAATTATTACAATAGGAGAGGGTAGCGATGACTGAGGCCGGGACAGAGGAGCGGCAGAGTCCGGTGCTGTATCGGGGGGGGGTTTGTCTGCACACAAAGCAGAGTTAACAGGAGAACTGGCGATGAGTGAGAATAATCGTAGGTGGTAGGAAGTCAAATACTCACAGATGAGGAGGTTGAGAGCGGGACTGAAGAGGAACGTGAGCTGGAAGAGAGGGGAGGCTTTAGCCAGACGGACCAGGAATTGAGGTGGTGGTAGGTTGCTGGGTAATGTAGTTGTGAGCACACGTGGTGGGGGCACCAGCGCTGAGTTGAGGAGTGAAGTGCTGACTGGGTAGTGAGAACGAGAGGCTGAGGGGGAGAGAGATCAGGCAACAGTACACAGGGAAGACAGCAGGCGTGGGTCAATACCGTAAGTTCATGCACTCAATCCAAACACAATCCAGGAGACAGGGTCCGAAAACACAATCCAGGGTCAAATCCAGAAATCACAATCCATAATCCGAAATCCAATATCCGAGATCCAGAATCCAATAACAGCAGTCAGTAAATGGACAGAGGTACTCACAAGATGGGTCGAAGGCAGAATCAGGGTCAGGAACTCAGGCAGGGTCATACACACCAGGTCCGGTCTAAAAAGAGTACTGGAAAGCTTCTTCTGAGGATCAGCAAGGCAGACAATCTGGCAGCAAACCAAGTACACAGAGCTGCTTAAAAAGGAGGGGGAACAGGTGAGTTGAGTTGGTCTGATTGCAGGCTGATTAATGCGACAGAGGGAAGAGCAGAGTGAGGGGAGAGAGATGGCAGGAAATGACCATATTAGGCACAGACTAGAGAGCAGAGCTGTGGACCGTGACATTTTATGGCAACCCCCATAGATCATACAGCAAAATGAAGACTGCTCTATTTATATTTACATTACCTGAATTTAAGACAAATTGCTACTGGAACCTCAGTCATAATAGTTACATAAACCTAACAGTGCTCTTAGCAGCATTCTCTAAAACCATATCCCACATCAGCCTACGCCTAATCAAAATATAACTAATTTAACCTACACACTCACAGTCCCACTAATACTTGAACTCGGTGAGAACACAACACACAGCAACCAACACCTACTGTGAAATTCTTTTCTCATGTGTTGTGGGTGTGGCCCAAGTTGACTGACATGACAGTTCTAACTTTTGGCAGCAAGCATCAACAGACTGCGCACACAGCATTTGTTCTTTTTGTTGATGGGCTTCATTTATCCTTCAGGCACTATGAAAGTATTTGCCCAAATGCAGTTTTTATGCATTTATTATTTTCCTTGCCATTCTTTTTATTTTTTGTTTTCCTGGCACCATATAAAGGTGCTTGCAAAGGTGTGGGTGAAAAGCACAACTCATTTTGGAACTAAATAGCTATTGTACTAGAACCTACTCAAGCCCGCCTTATTCAAAATGCAGATGCAATGCAATTTCTGTAGCATTACTTTGTTCAGTTGCCACCAATAACAATAATAATACATTTAATTTATAGTGCCCTTTTCATCACAGGATCTCAAAAGGCTACAGGTTAAAGGCAAGTAGTTTGAGAGGGCTAGAATGGGGCAGAGTTTGGAAATGTTCTGGAGGTGGTAGAAGGAGGTCTTGCAGAGGTGGTTGATATTCAATTCAATTAAATTAAATTCAATTTTATTTGTATAGCGCTAAATCACAACATAAGTCATCTCAAAATATTTACACAAAATATTTTTAGAAAACCCAACAATCTCACTTGAGCAAGTACTAGGCAACAGTGGAGAGGGAAAACTCCCTCTAGACTCTAGAGGAAGAAACCTCCAGGAGAACCAGGCTCAGGATGTGTGGCCATCTGCCTCGACCTGTTGGGGTGAGTGGATAGAGGAGAGAGAAAAGAACAGCAGATAACAGATATCAAGACAACAACAACGAGCAGCAGACAAGGCACTGGGCAGGTCGGCAGGACCAGCAACCACAGCTCC
>JAUBNQ010000020.1:46459-61561 GCA_032353495.1 Ctenopoma kingsleyae | reverse complement strand
CCTCTAGAGGGAGTTTTTCCTCTCCACTGTTGCCTAGTGCTTGCTCAAGTGGGATTGTTGGGTTTTCTACAAATATTTTATGTAAGGTCATAAACCTTACACTGTAAAGTGACTTGAGATGACTTATGTTGTAATTTGGTGCTATACAAATAAAATTGAATTGAATTGAATTGAATAAAAACCTTCAAATTACAATATTGAAAATGCTTTTGATAGAGTTAACTGGAATTTTTTATTTGCAGCTCTACATAAATTTGGTTTTGGAAACTCTTTCATAAACTTTAAAAATATTATATAGTTCTCCAATAGCATGTGTCAGGACAAATGACAAGAGGAGCACCAGGCAGGGATGTCCCCCGCCCTCTTCCTCTCCTTCTGTTGACTTTCTCCCAACTTGTTTTTTTTTTCTTTTTTTCCCCTTTTTTTTCTCTGTCGTTATTAATATGAACAAAAAAGGATTTAAGATTTAAACCAGCTTAGTGACAACTAAAGACAACTGTTCCTTTAATTCCAATGACATGTTCCACTCTGTGCAATAAAATGTTGTGATCAATAGTGTCAAATGCAGCACTAGGATCTAACAAGATGAGCATAGAGACAAAGCCATTGACTGAAGCTAAGAGAGGATCGTGAGTTTTACCAGCGCTGTTTCTGTACTACAATTTACTCCAGACTGAAAATCTTCATAAAGATTGTTCCTGCGCAGGAGGTCACATAGCTGCTTCACAGCTACTTTTTCAAGGATTTTAGAGATAAAGGGCAGATTGGATATTGGTCTATAATTGGCTAAAACCTCTGGATCAAGAGTAGGCTTTTTGAGTAGAGGTTTTACTACAGCTACCTTAAAATCCTGCACTACATAGCCTGTTAATAAAGTAGATTTATGTGCTCTAATATGGACGTGCTGATCAAAGGTAAAAAATCTTTGAGCAGTCTAGTCGCGATGGGGTTTAAGAGACATGTCCACTCCACTCCAGGATATCAGAGTTTAGGATGAAATTCTGTCATATTTCTAGAAGTAAAAGCTGCACCATCCGAGTGGGATGGAGTCCGTCTCTTCTAACCAGCTCAGGTTTTCTCCAAAATGTTCTCCAATTATCTATGTGGCCCACGTTGTTATCGAGCACCACCTAGACAGCCAGCGATTAAATGACGACATGCAACTAAACATCAGATTAGGAAGGGGACCAGAGACACTACAGAGTCCAACATTGTTTTAGCATAGTTACACACCAATGCAACGTTAATTTTTGACACCTCCGACTGGCGTAGACGGGTGTCATTACGTCCTGCGTGAATTATGATCTTACTGTACTTACTTTTATCCTTAGACAGGAGTTGTAAATAGGACTAGATGTTGCCCGCTCTGGCCCCGGGAATACACTTGACTATGGTCTCTGGAGTCTCTAATCTCACGTTCCTGACTATGGAGCTGCCAATAACAAGAGTGGCTATGCCTCCTTCGGACCGTCACCCAGCCGGCCTAGATTCCCTGCTGCATGGGACCTGCCAGGTGAGAACTAACTGGGGCTAAACTAGAAGCTTCCGCAACCTAATCTTGATCCAGGGATTTTAGCCAATTAGAGACCAATATCCAATCTGCCCTTTATCTCTAAAATCTCTGTAAAGGTAGTTTCGAGTTTCGAGTTATGTGACCACCTGCACAGGAACAACTCGTATGAAGATTTCCAGTCAGGATTTAAAGTAAATCATAGTACAGAAAGAGCACTTGTTAAAGTTACCAAAGATCTTCTCTTAGCTTCTGACAACGGACGTCTCTCTATCTTGCCTTGTTAGATCTTAGTGCATGCATGTTATTAACTTTGTGTCTGCTCTCTCCCCTAGTCGTGCTTCATCCTCTCTCTCTCTGTCTCTCCCTCCCTCTCCCTTTCTGCAGGTATCCTCGACCTCAGAACTGTGATTCCAGTTTGTAGCCACTGGTCCTACCAACCTGCGCATTGCCACGTCTGCTGCTCCTTGTTGTTGTTTGTGATCTCTGTTGGCTGCTGTTCTTTTCTCTCTCCTCTGTCCACTCTCCCCAACAGGTTGAGGCAGATGACCGCTTTCCCTGAGCCTCATTCTGCTGGAGGTTTCTTCCATTAAAGGGAGTTTTTCCTCTCCACTGTCGCCTAGTGTTTGCTCAAGTGAGACTGATTTTCTATATTATTTTGGATATACTTATATTGTGTAAGGTCTAAACCTTATAGAATAACAAATGATAAAGCACTGTACTATCAGAGCAAAACTTTATGACTTTAATACAGATTCAGCACATCAACTGGACAAGTTTTTAATCAGACATGATCAACGCAAGACGCAAACATCTGATAAACCAGGATATCAGTCACATTAAGCCAAGTATCCCCATAGGAACACGTTAACAGCTAGCAGCAGCAAGGCATTGACATTGCATACTCTTCTCCAGATTGGTTCCTCATGCAATGAATTCAGTTCACTGATTTCAGTAAATGGAGGTGCAGAGCTAGTGGCTGGACCAGACAGACCACAGAGCCAGAAAAAAGTTCTTTGCCACCAGGAATCTGGCACACTGACAGGGCCAGGGTTCAGGGCACAGTCCACCTGGTACAAAGTCATAGGGGGACCTGAGAGGTTGGTTCGAGGCTCCTGGCTGTATCTGGACCACCAGGTCAACCTGTAAAGCTTGATAGGAGAGTAGGAGATTCAGCACATATCTCAGTTTTTCTGCTTTACCCTCATTTAGCTTTCAATCAGAAACTGTCTTCATAAAGTACAGTACCTAACTGAGAATATGTAGAAAAAGTTGAGAGTCTGCCATAGCCCTGTTTAGATGGCAGTAATTTAACATGTATACATTATGGGGGTTGTGCTTTTGGTTCTACTGTTCTCCACCTGTGTTGTTCCAGGTCGAGATTAGAGTTCTCTGAGGACCAGCAGTACAGGTGCTTGCAGTGTGTTTGGACACTGACAATTACTGACAGGTGCACAGATGTTGATGGGTTTGCCAGCAAAAGCTAAAGTATAGGACTTCTAAGGTTCTGTTCTGTGTATAATTGAAAAAGGTGCAGCTGGATGCAAACATTTTTTAGGTCATGTACAGTATGAAAAATATCAGTAAAGTAATAGTAATAGAATCCTTAATGTACAGTAATCATTTTCTGTTTCTCATTTCAAGATAAAGAAAAAAGAAAAAGAACTCACAATATTTCTTACATGTTCTTTAGGTATTGGGGCAGTGGCCAAGCTGATAACAACAATGATAAGACAGGTAAGAGCCAAGAGGATGATAGCAAAGTATAGGTAATGGACATCAGTAAGGACAGCAGGTCGACCATCAGGCTGACCACAGGAAGGAGCTGTGTAGGAGAGCTCCAGAACCATGCGGATCACTCCTACTACTAGTCCAGTCATCAGACCCCAGAATGCACCCTGAGAGACACACACAAAACATATTAAATGCAAAGTAATATAGAACTAGCAAAAAGCAGATGAAAAAGGTCTCTGCATTTTTAATGATGTGATACTGTCTTGAAGTGAAGCCCCAACTTACAATCTAATTTAAACACTGTAATTACGCTTGCTTTAGTAGTAGTGGTATGCTATACTACACATTTGTGTAGACCAAGCAAAATGTAACTGACTGACTGTTTTCTCATGTTTCTGATACAGTTTGAAGATAATAAAGTTAAAGAAAAGTTAAGAAAGTTAAGAAATCATAATAAAATGTACTTGATAAAATGTATACAATGTCTTCTGTCTAGTGTACTATAAAAAGGGTGAAATTTAATTCTACCCACACTGCCACAAGGAAAGCTGAGACCACCCAATAACTGGGAGAAAGTAAGTCCTGAGGAGTAAGTTGAATGGGTTTGAAAGGCACTGAGACTCTGTGTTTTTTGCTCTCAAAACACAGGGTCTTAGTGGCTTTCAAACCCCAACACATGCTACGCCAAAGATTGGTCCACCCAAGGATCAGGTCCCCCAGCACAAACAGAGTAATATAGTTTACGCACTTAGTGCCAGGAGGATTGCTGTGAATTATACATCGAGGAAACCAAACAGCCACTGGCTAAGCGTATGGCACAACACAGAAGAGCTTCCTCGTCAGGCCAGGACTCTGCAGTCTATTTACATCTACAGGATAGTGATCACTCCTTCAGAGATGAAGAAGTACACATCCTAGACAGGGAGGAATGCCGGTTTGAGAGAGAAGTCAAGGAGGCCATTTATGTGAAAAAGGAACGACCATCTCTGAACTGAGGAGGGGGTCTAAGGTACATCTTTCACCATCTTACAATGCTGTGATTGCAGCCATTCCCCAACTCTCTGTGAATGGTACACATGTACCCATTGTTAGTCGATGGTGCTAGGTAGTGTCTATAAGGTTGGGGAAACCTGCAGTCAGCTGAGACCTCTGAGGAGGAGACTTGGATGAGTCTTGAAATATTTCTCCCACTAAAAAACTTGCATGCATTGAGACTTCTAAATAAGTTGATATCTGCCACTGTGACCTTTTTAAAACTGGGATTCAGAAACAAACATCAGTGATGTTAAGCTAAAGACAGATACAGTAGTCTTCAGGATAGAAATTAAGTCATTTTGTCTGTGTAACATACAGTATGTGTAGCTAGACTGTGGTCAGTACCTTCCATCTTATGGAATTGTTATGTTTAATATGTAATACATGCTAACTGAGAGGGACAGGTGATGTTGTCTGAAGCCAGACTGAATTTTGTTCAAATGGCCATTTACATTTAAAGAGTTGTAGAGCTAGACCAAGGCAGACGATTAGAAATTAAATATATATAGTTACAATGTTGTGATCAAATTTTCTTTTCTTAACAATGTCACAAAAACCCTGAATCTTATTTCAGAAAGTGTGTTGATTCCATGGAGTGTCCATTTGACCTACCTGCTCATTAGCACGTGACCAGAAGATAGCCATTAGAAATACGGCAGTAATGGGTGGAGCTAGGAAGCTGGTCACTGACTGGATATAATCAAACAGCTGTCCACTATTGGCTGTCTGAATGACTGGAATCCACAACAGACTGAAACACACCATGATGAGGATGAACACCCTAAAAATGCAAACAATACTATGATTATGTTACCTTTGGGTGAGAAAAAAAAGGGAGTTACAGGAGATCTATTTAAAGTAAATAAAAATAGCTGAATGAGAAAATTATTTGATCATTATTTGTGTTTATTTGACAATATGGCTTACTCAGTTAACCAGCCAACTGATGTTATAAAAAATTATAAATTCAGAAATTCTGAATGAATGTAACTTTAAAAACAAGAATAGAAACTCCACACCAGAACTGAGTTAGAGCTGTTTAATCTCTACTAATACATCATTATTCATTTTTTCTTTTCTCATTTGCATCTACAAAAACTATAAATAGTAAATTTTGTAGATTTTGATTTGTTTGCCTCTTGACGCTTCCTGATTTTGACTCTTGCTACTGACCTGTTCTCTGCCTAAGCCCCTCTATTCCTCCTCCCAACCATCTCTGCCCAAACCCTCCTCATTGAACCATATTAACCACTTTCATCATCATCTGAGTTCTCATTTTACTTCTACTCTGTGATTACTTCTACTCTACTTTTTCCCATTCACCTCTGCCGCTAATCACACAGAATCAATTTCCCATCATCCCTGGCTGACCTTGCTTCCTGATTCCCTGGACTCCAGTTCCCATCATCCCCTTCTTCACCATCACATTTCCTGTTTCTGGTTCACCAGTCTCCACACACCTCATCTTCTGGTAGTTTTACCATCACTAACCATGATTTACTACTGCCACTTCCCAGCAATATACTTTCCAGATCATCAGAACACAAACTATAATCGGTGTCCAGGTAACAGCAGACTTAACAATCCTGTTTTAAAACAATAATTTTCGTTTTAAAAATTAACATCTTAACCTTTTAACTGAGTCTCTGACTTTCCCCTAATTAAGACTGTCACACTGGGAGTCAAACCACTGACCCTGACTTAACCAAGTGAATCACAGCCACTCCTAGCTTTTTCAAAATTTCATGATTTTTTTTTTGTTGGGTCTTTGGCTGTATATATTTATATATACATATACAGTATATATATATGTTCTGTGTAAGGTCTTAAACCTTACACTGTAAAGTGCCTTGAGATGACTTATGTTGTGATTTGGCGCTATAAAAATAAAGTTGAATTGTATTGTACATTATGTATATTATGATTCAAGTGGCCCTACCAGCCAGCGAAGTGTTTCATTTTCTGGTTGTTGTTATTGTTCTCTTGTTGCCTGCTGTTCTTTTCTCTCTCCTGTTTCCACTCACCCCAACCGGTTGTGGAAGATGGCCACCCAACCTGAGCCTAGTTCTACTGGAGGTTTCTTCTGTTAAAGAGTTTTTGCTCTCCACTGTCACCTTGCGATTACTGTATGAGGTGACTGATGACTGAAGTAAACTGTATTGAATATTTGTGTGAATGTAGCAGAATTTCTGACCCTTGTATTAGTTTCCAATTGGTTAATCTTTGTCAGAGGGGAGAATTGATGTTTTGTGTGACTCGTGGCGATCTTTGTTGTATGTTTGGTGACTGTGTTGATCTGTGGTGATTTTAAATTGCATGTTCTAGGTTGTTTTTTATGTAATTTTTATATTTTGATAGCATGGATTTTTTTTATCACATTTGCATGAATTTGTTTACTGCATGTTAGTGAAGTCCAGCTCTTTGCAAAGCTTCAGCTCTTTTGGCTCAACTCCCTTAGAAGAGCCGACTCTTACGGCTCCCAAATGGCTCTTCGTTTAGCATTTAGCACTATTTAACATTTTAATCAAACTTTTAACCGTACAACTGAACGCAGAACCACAGCAAACAAATCAAATAAATGAACATTATGACTCAGTGGCATCGTCCCAGCAATGCTCAAATCAGCCATCATAAAACCTGTTCTTAAGGAACTAGGTGCATTTCAGTACCCTTCGACCCAAGTTCTAATCTACCCTTTCTTTCCAAAATTCTTGAAAAAACAGTGGCATCTCAGATCCATAGACACAATAATCTTTATGAACAATTTCAATCTGGTTTTCTCCCTCACCACAGCACAGAAGCAGCACTGGCCAGGATTTCTAATGATCTTCTCCTGGCAGCTGATTCTGGTCTCTTATCTATTCTCATTCTACTCGATTTGATCATGGCTTTTGATACAATCTCTCTCAAATTCTTCTTGATCGGTTACCTTCCATTGGCATTACTGGCACTCCTTTGAACTGGTTCAAATCTCTCTAGCTACACTCAGCAAAATCAAAAACCTTCAAATCTTACTCCAATAACTTCTGGAGTTCCCCAGGGTTCTGTCCTCGGTCCCCTCCTAGTCATCATCAATGTAATTCCCCTTGGCCACATATTCCGTAAATTTAACATTAATTTCCATTGCTATGCGGATAACACCCTACTCTACCTTTCCATGAAACCCACCTCTCCCCTACCTCCCATTTCACTTTCTGACTGTCTGTCTGAGATAAAGATATGGTTTTCATATTACTCCAGTTCTCCAAGAATTACACTGTCTTCCCATTAATTTCCGCATTCAATTTAACATTTTGCTTCTCACTTTTAAGGCAATACACAATCTTGCACCTCCTATTTATCTGAGCTCATTCATATCAATACATCTTCCTTCTTTCCTTCCCATTCACCTATTCATCATCCAACCTTCCGTCTCACCACTATGGGTGGCTCTGCACCCCGGAACTCTTCCACCAGACATTCGTAAGATAGACTGCTTAGGCACTTTTAAATCTCAACTTAAAACACATCTTTAGAATCACATTTGCTTTATGATTCCTCATTTAATACCTTATATTTTACTGCTTGCTGACCTTATTGTTTCATCCAGGGTTTTAATGTACTTTACTTTACTAAGTACTTTTATTATATCATGTTTGTAAAATGACCTTGGGTGTCTTGAAAGGCACTTACAAATTGAATGCATTATTATTATTATTTTGTTGCATTTTATATTATTTATATTATATTATTATATTTATATATATACAGTATATACAGTATATACAGTATAACACCTCTTACATCTATATATATACATCCCTACCTTCCAACGACCATGAGTTCCCTCTCAGAGGCTTTAGGCCTGGCTCTGTGGTAGAGGTCCAGTGTAAACAGAGTGGAGCTGCTGTTAAAGATGGATGTCAGAGATGACATCAGAGCAGCTAACATCACAGCTAGCATTAGACCACGAAGACCTGGAGAGATAAGGATCAAAACCATGGGTAGTCATGGTGGGATTTTCATGGAACATGGAACAGATTTTTAATATAACTTGTATCACGAGGCAAATAATCATGGAACATAATGGTTTTTATTTGTGTTGCGTTCAGTTCACAAACAGTAGAAAGTTAATGTAACATGAAGTTTACATAAAGTTCTAAACACCAAAATGTAATGACCTTAAAAGTCTTTAATGATGCTCAAAGGAAGCAGCAAGGCTGAGCAGGAGGAGCCTGGAACAGTGACACTGGTGAGTAAGAGATCTATTAGGCATGAGTCTCAGGTAAGAACAACAGAGAACTGGATTTATACTTACTACTATGTCCAGGAAAGAACAAGGGAATAAAGGAATGACAGAACGTCGCAGAAAATTTCAAATAAGGCCTGGAAGTTCAGGTGTGGATCATGCCAGTACTTCCCCTTCCATGGGGATCTTACAGCCTTACAGGTTGCGCAGGGTGAGCTGGGCAATGAGCTACCTTTATCTTTGATCTACCTTTATCAGAACATCCATATTAGATCAGATAAACATGTTATCTTTAATAACAGGCTTTGTACTACAGGCTTTTATTGTCATTGATTACATTTTTTACATGTTACAATGAAATTTGGTTTCTGCATTTGACCCATCACCCCTTGGGGGGAGCGGTGGGAAGCCACAGGAGGCGCCCGGGGAGCTAGCGCTGAGTGTCTCGCTCAAGGACACACCTGGTATGGATGGGCTGGGAGTCTGGCTGGGATTTGATCCTGCCACCTCTTGCATCCCAGTCTGATGCTTATCCCACTGAGGTACCAGGCCGCCTGGTAAGGTGGTTAAGGTAGCTGTTGTCAAACCCCTACTCAAAAAACTTACTCTTGATCTAGGAGTTTTAGACAATCATATACCTACACTACCAGTCAAACGTTTGGATGTATTTCTGATATGATAGACTTTTTTTTCTATTTCTACTGTATTGTGTGTCCAACCTTTTGTCCAACCCCTGGTAGTGTATATCCAATCTACCCTTTATCTCTAAAATCTTTGAAAAAGTAGTTGTAAAGCTGTTCTTTGACCACCTGCGCAGGAACAATCTGTACAATCATCTGAACAATCATAGTACAGAAACAACACACAAAGTCACTGATAACAAATGACCACCAGTGATCTTCTCCTAGCTTTTGTCACAATCTGTGTCCCTTGGTTCTGTGTTTTGTTTTTAATCACGTCCTTGTTGTAATGTTTTGATTTCTCCTCATGTTATCTGTGTCACTCTTTGTCATTTTCCCTGTCTCTTGGTTTTTCTCCCACACTCTCCTGGCCATGCCCCCTCCCGTCCATGCTCTCAGTTCTCTGTTCTCACCTGCCACGCTCCCGCTCCCAGTCACGCTCAGTCATTGCCCTCAGCTGTTTTCACTCACCTGATTACATCCTGCTCCTTATCACTCTCCCAGCTGTCTTCTCTTTTGTAATTAGTTTATAGTCACTTCACACTACTTCACTATCAAGCTCCTCTGCTAATCCAGGTTTGAGAAGCAGACACCCTCTCTACCTTTAAGACTAGCCTTAAAACTTTCCTTTTTGATAAAGCTTATAGTTATAGATGGCTCAGGTGACTCTCAACCATCTCTTAGTTATGCTGCTATAGATTTAGTCTGCCGGGGGACCTCCCACATTAGACTGAGCTCCTCTCCTATTCTCTCTCTGTCCACTTTTATGCCATCATTGCATGTTATTAACTTTGTTTCTCTCCCCTAGTTGTGCTTCGTCCTCTCTCTCTCTCTCTCGCTCTCTCTCTGCACTGCATGCTGGGAGTTTGGTAGTGGAGAGTGTGCTGAAGCGGTGAGTGTGTGTTGTGAAGTTGTTTCTCTGACTTTCTTTTCTTGCTGTATTTTCTTTGTTTTGACAGGTGAATGGTTTTTGTGTTTTGTTGTTATCGTACCGGTTTTGTTAGGTGGTTTGTCTGGTAGTCAGCTGTGTTTTCTCGGATGGCGTCCTCTGAGATGCCATCCCTGTCTCTGAGACACGGCGTGAGAGTGGTGCCCCAGTCCAACATCACCGTGGAACAGGTGTTGTTGGCCGCAGGTGATCGGGTGGGGCATGGAAATATCTCATACGCCTCACGCATGAATTAAGCGGTTGTGGTGATTTCTTTAAGGATCGGGTTTTTGTGAAGAGACTCATAGAGACCGGCTTACACATTAGCGATGAATTTGTTCAGGTTTCCCTGCTGGCAGTGCCTTCTATCCAGATCACTGTGTCCAGAGTCCCTCCTTTCATTCCCAGTGAAGTACTGGTACTGATGAGCGGGACAGCGGCCAGCAGACGCTGCCTGGGGCCACTTTGCCAGTGGGTAGCGGGGCTGTGGGCGGCTGCAGGCAGTGGCGACTCTGGACCTGGGGCTGCTGGGGAAGGAGGCTCTGTGCTCGGTGAGGCCAGAGTGAGCAGCTCTGTGCCCAACGCCATGGGAGCACAGCCTGAGTCTATTTACAGGGCCAGGGAGTTTGAAAGGGACCTGTCAGGGTCAGATCAGAAGACTAGGACCTCTGCTGTGAAGGGGACTGAGCAGCAGCAGGTGAGAACTGAAGGACAGGTGGAGGAACAGATGAGGCCTTGTGGTTGCCGTGGTGACAATGTTACTGACGTAGAGTGTGAATCTGATTCTGATACTGTGTCTGTGGCTGACAGTGTTTCTCAGAATGCTGACCTATATTCTTTGGAGGAGATAAATTATTTTCTTGATGAGATGTTTGGTAAATCTGTGAATGTAAAGGATTTTTTTCCAGATATTGAAAAGTTCATTAAGTCAGTCTCTGCTCTTCAGAAAGTCATTGGGCTGGACTTACTGGATGAGAAAAAGCGTTTCCGTCTGAAGAAACATGTCACTGGTCTGAGGAAAGGTTTGCGGTTACTGAATGCTAAAAAGAAATTTTAATTATCTAAATAGTTTCATGACAGTGCAACACTGGGTGTTTCTTTTCTGCTGGTTCATGGTGCTTGTCTTTCTTGACATTATTCTTTTACTGGAAATTCACAGTGATGGTGAAAATGAAATAGACTGGGGCTTATGGTGGGAGGGGCTGTATGTCCTAAGCCATGGGACCAATTTTAGTGCAGGAGTAGCAATTTTATTTGCTTCTACTGTTGCTGTCAATATTGTTTCTAGCATGGAAATAGAGAAGCGCAGAATTCTTAGGGTTAAAGCTGAAATAGCAGATTTTACTTTTAGTTTTATTAATGTTTATGCACCAAATCAGGGCTCAGAGCATGTTGAGCTTTTTAAAATCCTGAATAAGAAATTAGGTGAAATTAGTCCAGGGGGGATTGTTGTTATGGTGGAGACTGGAACTGCTGTACTAATTTTGTTTTAGACAGAACTGGTGAAGAGCCACATCTTCAGTCTTCCTCCTGTCTATCACAGTTTTTAATGAAAGCTAACTTAGTTGATGTGTGGAGGATCAAAAACCACGCAGACATACAGTACACATGGGTCAAGATATTGGATGGCAGAGTCAGTGGTGCACGATTAGATAGATTTTATGTTTCCAGCTCTTTTCAGGCACGTGTTTCTCATTGTCAGCTCCTCCCTGTTGCTTTTACAGATCATCAATTAGTTTTAACAGAGCTGATTTTATCACTCACAAAACCAAAATCATTTTGGCATTTCAACACCAAATTATTACATGACCATGATTCTTGTGAGCATTTTAAATTATTTTGGGCCTACTGGAGATCTGTTAAGAATTATTTTAATTCCCTTAGTCAGTGGTGGGAGGTAGGAAAGGCAGAAATCTGAGTTTTATGTCAGCAGTTCACTTTTAGGTCAACAGCTAAAATTAAGAAGGCTGTTTGGGAGTTAGAAAGGGAGATCAGAGACTTGGAATATGTTTCCACTCTGCATAATGATCAGCAGTCTCATGACCTCATACAGTCCAAAAGACAGGAGCTGAACTCTTTTTTGCAGGAGAGGGTCAAAGGTGCTTTGGTCTGAGCTCGATTCACCAGACTCCAGGACATGGATGCGCCAACAGCTTTCTTTTTTAATCTGGAGAAGTCTGTGGCTCAAAAGAAACAGATGATGTGCCTTTGCCTCCCTGATGGGACGGTGACCACAGATCTGTCTGAAATGAGGAAACTTGCTGACTTGTTCAGAGTGGAGAGCTGTGATGGAGATGCTGTGGCTGAATTATTGCAGGGACTTCCTCAGCTCAGTTCTAAGGATCAGGACACCTTACAGTAAGATCTCGCACTGGACGAGCTGACTGCTGCTGTGTCTGAGATGGCTTCAGGCAAAGCTCCTGGAAACAATGGTTTACCATCAGACTTTTTAAATAATTTCTGGAGTGTTTTAGGGTCGGACCTTCCGGATGTTTTTAAAGAATGTTTTAGAAAAGGGACACTTCCATCCTCCTGCAGACATGCTGTTCTCTCTTTGCTGCTTAAGAAGGGGGACTTAACCTTTTTGAAGAACTGGAGACCAGTGGCTCTTCTCTGTACGGACTATAACATTCTTCCAAGGTGCTGTCAAATAGACTGAAGACTTTTATTGAGCTGTTGATTGACCGTTGATGATGTTAATGTTTTTGTTAAGGATCAGGCAGACGTCCAGGCATTAACTGACAGCCTGGTTCTGTACAGTAAAGCTTCATCAGCTAAGGTCAATTGGGGAAAAAGTGAGGCCTGTTTGGTTGGTCAGTGGGGCTGAATTTTTGATATGTTATTGTTGTGTGTGCGTGTGGGTGAGGGGGTAGGGGTGGGGGTTTGGAGTTGTTATGTTGCTTGGTGAACACCTATTGTGAATGCTTTGTTTTTTAATTGGCTTTAAATAAAAGTTGGTTGAAAGTCTCTCTCTCTCTCTCTCTCCCTCTCCCTGTCTCCTGTTGCATGCTGGGAGTCTGTATTTTCCTAAACTTCTGTCTGTTTTTTCGGCATGATCAGGTAAGATATAAACCTTCTTGGATTTTGGCTGTGGGTGGAGGTGTGGTGGGATGGCGTCTGCTGAGACACCGTCCTTGTCTATTCAGCCTGTCATACACATCGTGCCGGATCCAGCAGTCATTGTGGAGAAGGTTCTCCTGGCTGTTGGGGAACAGGTGGGCTATGACAATCTACAATCTACACCTCCCATTAATGAGTTTTTGGCTGATACCTTTGGAAAAGTCAGTGATTACTTTCCTGACTTTCCTGAGACATTCGTCAGATCATGAGTCACTCTGCAGAAGATTATGGGTTTAAATCTTCTGGATGAGAAAAAAAGGTTTAGGTTAAGGAAACATGTCACCGCTCTGAGGAAATTGGCCAAATCCAGAACACAGAGGAATGTAAAGAAACACACACCAAAGTAACAATGATCATGCCTCACAGGTGTTATCTTCTTCTTTCTGTTTGTTCCTACTGTCTCTCCTCTCACTTTTCTTTATGCAGGCTCTACGAATAGGGACTTTAAACATAAATGGTGGGAGGGCAGGGCATAGAAGGGCTGTAGTAGGTGTAATGATAAATCAAAAAAAGTTGGGAGTAGTCTTCCTTCAGGAGACTCATAGCAGTGAGGATAATGAGGTGGACTGGGTCTTGTGGTGGGAGGGGCAGTCCTCAGCCATGGTACTAATCTAAGTGCTGGAGTGGCAATTCGGTTGTCCCCCAGACAGTCCTTTCAGCTACAGCTGAGGTGGTGGAAGGGAGGGTGGTGATAGAAGGAACAAGTTTCTATCTCGTTAATTTTTATGCTCCCAATGAGGGTGCAGAGAGGCTGGAGGTTTTTAAAAAACTAAAGGCCCATTTATCTCAGTGTAGCCAGAGTGACTGTATCATCCTTGGGGGGGGGGGGACTGGAATTGTACAACAGATTTTACAATTGATAGGATTATCATCTGGTGAATATTGAGCTTGGTTTCCCTTCCATTATAAGACCTACTTCCTTTTGGCATTTTAATAAAAACTATTGCACGATAACAGATTCACTGAAAAGTTTCACTTGTTTTGGGAATCCTGGAGGGCAAAGAAGAACAGTATTTCCTCTCTTAGGCAGTGGTGGGAGGTAGGCAAAGCTCAGATTAGAGTTTTCTGTCAACAGTATATAGCTTTCACTTCAACTAAGATAAAGAAAGTTATAAACACATTAGAACAGGAAATAAAAGTAGCAGAAAACACAGTGAATCAGAACAGTTCAGAAGCACAGTTTGTGTTACAGTGCAAAAATTCAGAGTTAGGGGCTTTATTACAGGAGAGGGTAAAAGGAGCAATGGTGAGATCTCGCTTTACTGGTATTAATGATATGGATGCACCCAGTTCGTTCTTTTTTAATCTGGAGAGGACTGGTTCAGGGGAAGCGAATGGCGTATCTAAGGTTACCAGATGGACGGGTGACCATGGACAGCAGAGAGATGAGGAAGCATGCTGTGGACTTTTATACTGCCCTCTTTGCCTGGGAACAGTGTGATGTCTTTAGTGCTGCTGTACTTCATGAGGGGCTGCCAAAGCTGCAGGACAACGAGAGGACTGCATTGGACCTGGAGCTCTCCTTGGATGAACAGCTGTGACACAGATGGCGTCTGGGCGTTCACCTGGGAATGATGAGTTGTCTGCTGACTTTTATAAGCAATTTTGGAACTTCCTTGGTCCTGATTTTCATCAGGTGCTGCTGGAGTGTTTACAGGAGGGCTCCTTGCCAACATCATGCAGGAGGGCTGTCATCTCTCTGCTTCCAAAAAAAGCATCCCAATTTTCCTGGGAATGGATGAAAGGGCAGCATTATAGGTTGAAGATAAGTTATGTCTTCTAGTGTCTACTGTTTGACTCACATCACCCACTACAACATAAACTAGGAGTAATCAGGACTCTGTACCATAGAGCAGAGAACATTCCC
>JAUBNQ010000020.1:24164-36907 GCA_032353495.1 Ctenopoma kingsleyae | reverse complement strand
GTCACAGCCTCCACCTTCTGGGGATCCATGGCCACGCCCTGCGGAGAGATGGTATAACCCAGGAACGTGGTGGAGCGCTGGTGGAAGGCGCACTTTTCCAGCTTGCAGAACAGTCGATGGGCAAGCAACCTCTGAAGAACGGCCCTCACGTGACATATGTGGTCTTCTTCTGACTGGGAGTACACTAGGATGTCGTCCAGGTAAACGAACACTCACCAGCCCAGCATGTCCCGAAGTACATCATTGATGAAGTGCTGGAACACGGCGGGTGCATTGTATTCCTCCATAGGCGGAACCGCTCCGGGCAGCAGGTCGATGGCCATGTCATATTCACGGTGAGGTGGGAGGGTGGTGGAATCTGTTCGAGGTTGGCGGGCTCAGGGGCTGAGAACTCTGTGGAGTACGTGCCGGTTCTGGGGACCAAGCAGCGATGATGGCACTCTGGTCCCCAACCGAGGATTGTGCACGTCGACCACGAGAGATGTGGGTTGTGTAAGCGCAGCCAAGAGAAACCCAGGATGAGGGGCGACAAGGCTGCAGAGATGACCAGAAAAGAGAGCTGTTCTGAATGGGTGCCAACAGACATCTGGACTGGCTGGGTCTGGTGCTGGATTGGATACGGCTGGAGATGATGTCCGTTGACTGAAGTGATTGGTAGGAACTGGTTGACTGGCTTCAGGGATATTCCCAGCCGGGAGGCTAAGCCCTGGTCAATAAAACTCTCCGCAGCCCTTGAGTCCAGAAGCGCGTCGAGCTTGACCCGTCGGTGTCAATAGGGTCAATAGCATCATCCAGGGACCTCGGCTCCTCCTTCCCCGGCATCTCATCCCGTATGTAGCTCGCTAGCCCCTCGAGAAAAGTGGAGCGGAACGCATCACCTGTGAAGGCCTAGTGCTTCTTAATCACAAGTTTTATATAAACATTTATAATTGTGTTTTTAAATGGTTTATATTAAAAGTTATGTTTTACAGTTAGTGGTTTTATGTAAAAATAAAAGTGTTATTTTGAGAGGAGAACTCTGTCTCTGCCTATTTTTGACTCAGTGTATCAAATTGTTTCAAACCTGAAGTAATTTAGGTTTTGAGTTGAACCCGGAGGTTTAAGAGAGAAAAACCTAAAAGTTGAATGTGGGGTCACATTATGTTTTGGTATCCGGTCTTTGGGATGGACGAGTCTCTGTCTCGGTGTGTTAGTGGGTTTGAAGTGGACAGGTATGTGGTGTTTTCCAAAAATCCTTTTCAGTCTTTCAGACACACCAGCCATGTATGGAATAACCAAGTTCTTCCGTTCCTGCCTACCTCACCTGTATACTGACAGGTACATGCTGAACTCTATCCACTAACCACATGATTTCTGACTAGCATGTGTTCTTAGGTCTGACATAATTTCTTTAAGAGAACCTGCAGAATACTGCCAAAATCTAGAGTATCTTGTGTCAAAGTGATGCTGAAAAACTAATGTGTTACTAATTACTTACTAATTTGTTAGGCTGGATTACTGTAATTTCTCTCTAAGAGGATGTCAAAAATAATCCAAAATGCAGCAAGGTATCATAATTCTGTTCTATTCTCTTCTATTCTACACAATTTATATCTCTTTAACGCTGACTTCTGCTACTGCTCTACAGTAAGACTGCTTGGGGGATCTCCTTGATTCACTGAGCTCCTCTTCTCTCCTCTTCTCTCCTCCCATCGTTATGCTTCTTGCTCTCCTTCTCCCCGTCTTTGTACATTTCCGCAGGTATCCGTGGGTTAGGAAGTGTATGTTTCCAGTGTGCAGTGGCCCTAACAACCTCACCAGTGTCTGTTTTGTGACTTATTGTTGCTCTTCTATTTTTGCTCTACTTTCCACTCACTCAAACAGTCAATGCAGATGGCCCTCATCCCGAACCTTGCTCTGCTGGAGGTTTTTCTGTTAAAGGGACTTTGTAAAGTGCCTAGAGATTATTTTTATTGTGATATGGCTCTATATCTTCTAAATAATTAATAATTTAATTAGATTTCCAAGTATCAAATGGAAAAAATTCACTTTTGGCTGATTTGAGACATTTGACAACATACAGTATTTTTTGCACCCAAACTGTACGGTAAAAAACACAAATATCTAATACATTTATCTCCTGTTCTTCGCATTTTAAGTTTTTTTTGTGTGTTTGGATGGGGGTGTCCTCATTAAACAAACAAGCATGATATCACAGTTATATTGATCAATGATCAACAATGCCACTGTTGGTGTAAGTTGAAATATATTTATTATTAAATGTATTGATGAGACTTTCCTAGGTTTCCTACTGTTACGTGCCTCCATAGACAGGTGGCACTGTTGGTGTTGTGTGTCTCTGTAGGACCTGTATCCTGTCTGATTGGTCCGTTTGATTCCTGTTGGCGCACACCGGTTGGAAGTCCCAGGCGCCCTGGACCAATCACAAGCGAGGGAACACTACATGAGGGACTGTTCACCGGGCCCTCCGGCGGCTCTCTCCCTCTCGTCTCTGCTAGTGTTCTGCCTCTGCACACTGTTTTGCTGAGCTGCCTACGGCTCTTTGTCTGCAGCGGTGCCCCGTAGCGTTCTTGTTGTGTGGTATATCGTGGCAGGAGGTCGGACAGGAAAGTCCAGGGTACCCTATACACATGCAGCACGTAGGTGAGTCTTTGTTATGTACACTAGGTGAAGCGGTGGTGTCGCCCGTGTACAGGTTTAACCGCTCTTTATTAGTTAGACAGGTAGGCCTTTCCTTTGTTCTTTTTATTGGATTACCTAGCGCTTAGTGAAGCTGTAGGCCACGTTTTGTTTTGTTACTTTCTTTGTTTTGACACCACTGCCGGGTCCGCCTCCCCCACCTTGTCACATGTATGTTGCTCGTGTTGAGCTGTGGAAAGTAGCTCTCACTGTAATAAATACTGTGTAAACTTAATACTCCGTCTCCGTTTCGTCTCATCTGGTTGTCCTGTGTTGCGTTTCTCTCCGTCTCCTGGTGTTGCCGGAGGAGAGGGCGTAGCACAAATGGGGGCACCTTTTTCCTGCGGACAGCCCGAAGGGACGCTATGGTTGCTTGTGTTTATCGCCGTGAGGTGAGTGAACTACTTTCGGTGGTGTTGTGTCTGGGTGCCGGAGCAGCTGTGTGGGGATGGGTTTTGACCTGCGTGATTTTATCAGCCAGCCTAGTGTTGAGAAGCTTGATTCGTGCCGTAAGGATGATCTGTTGAGCATAGCCGCACACTATAACTTGAAGGTATCAAGGCAGGATGTTAAGAGGAACATTAAGCAAGTGTTGCTGGACAGGTTGACCGCGTTAGGAGTTTTTAGTGGGGTTGATGTACCTCCTCACGAGGCTTCTGGGGTTTGTGCGTCTCCTGTTACTCCCGTTTCGCTTGGCGGAACCGAAGACCAGGCTGTAATGGCGACACCTCTGGGTGCCCACGCAGAGCCGCCAGCGGCTCCTCCGACTCTACCCCGGTTTGAGCCTTTTTCCCCTGGGTCTCTTGGTCCCTCCGGTGGCGATGCGAAATTAAAAGTTCGCTTATACCGTCTACAGTTGGAAACCCAGGAGAAAGATAGGGAACGACAAGCGGAGTTTGATCTGCGGCTGCGGTTACGCAAGCTCGAGCTAGACGCGGAAATACAGATAAAGCAGTTGGAAGTGGAAGCCTTAAAAGTAAAGTCAGGACAGGGGGCACATCCGCCTGAGGCACAGGACCACCTACGGGATACATTTGATGTTGGTAAAAATATCGCGTTGGTCCCCACCTTTCGTGAGTCCGAGGTGGATTCCTATTTCAGTGCATTTGAAAAAATAGCCATCAGTCTGAATTGGCCAAAGGAGATGTGACCGGTCCTGCTTCAGTGCAAACTGGTAGGCAAGGCACAGGAGGTTGTCTCCGCGTTCTCCTTAGAACAGAGCATGAAATTCGACGTGCTTAAAGAAACAATCCTGCGTGAGCTGGTCCCGGAGGCGTACAGGCAGAGGTTTCGGACCCATAAAAGAACCGGTAATCAAACGTTCGCGGAGTTTGCCCATGAAAAAGGGGTTCTTTTTGATAGGTGGTGTTCTGCTACTGGGGTTGGTAATGATTATGCTTCTCTCCGTGAATTGATGTTGTTAGAAGACTTCAAAAACGCTTTACCTGAACGGCTGGTAACGTTCCTGAATGAACAAAAGGTGACGTCGGTGTCGAAAGCAGCAGTGTTGGCAGACGAATTCGTGTTGACGCATAAAAACGTCTCAGCGCCTACGTCCCGGTTAGAGCGGACTGCTGCAGAGCCGCGTCCCTCAGTCAGTACTGTGAATTCGCGCTCACCCCCTCGTGTTCCGAGGGAATGTTTCTATTGTCATAAGAGAGGCCACCTTATTGCGGACTGTTTAGCACTGAAGCGAAGGCAGCAGCCCCAGCAACCAAAGGGGATGGGTCTGGTTAAGGCGAATAGAGCCGGGGCGCCGCCTACTACTACTCCCCGGCCCGACCCGTGTTTTGAGCCTTTCATCTCAGAGGGCGTTATATCACTAGCGTGTGACTTAAGTACCCAACGGCCAGTCAGAATCCTGAGAGACACGGGCGCCTCACAATCAATTGTTAGAGACGGTGTCCTACCTTTTTCTGTGGAGTCATATTGTAACTCCAGTGTAGTCATTCAAGGAATAGAAATGGGGTTTGTGGCTGCCCCTTTGCATACCGTCCACATCCGGTCTCCCTTGGTCAGCGGAGCAGTTAAGGTAGCTGTTTGTACGACTTTGCCCTTTTCAGGTGTTGACCTCCTTCTGGGTAACGACCTTGCCGGGGGTAACGTTGTCCCGGTTCCGGAGGTGTTGAGTTGTCCCGACTTGACTCAGGCATTTGTAACAACTCAGGAACAGCCTAGCGTCTATCCTGCTTGTGCCGTTACGAGGGCTCAGTCCAAAAGGGATGATTTTGACTTGTCTGAGACCTTCATGGGTGTGGAGTCTGGCGATAATCTTCTCGAGCTTGGCGCTAAGAGCCATACCAGGGCCCAGCCTCCTGCCCCACAGCCAGACTTGCCTATGCCGGCCTCACAAGAGGCGTTCATGTCTGCACAAAAAGAGGACGCAGCATTGTCAACCTGTCACTCCTGTCATTAGTTCGAGTGAGGCAAAGCAGCAGAAAGTGGCGTATTTCAGTGACGCTGGTCTACTAATGCAGAGGTGGTCGGGTGGCGTTACTGGTGAGGAGGAGTCATCCGCAGTTTATCAAGTAGTTGTGCCTACTGTCTTCCGTGCCCCTATCCTGTCCTTAGAGCACGACCATCCGTGGTCAGGGCATTTGGGAGTGAACAAGACGTATAGTAGAGTCCTAAGGCATTTCTTCTGGCCTGGACTAAAGTCAAACGTAGTTCGGTACTGTCGCACATGCCATGTGTGCCAATTGGCTGGCAAACCAAACCAGACGATTCCTCCAGCACCACTTCATCCCGTCCCAGTGGTGGAGGAACCGTTTGCGAAGGTAATTGTCGACTGTGTGGGACCCTTACCAAAGTCCAAAACCGGGAACCAGTATCTATTGACCCTGATGTGTGCCTCAACTAGGTTCCCCGAGGTGATCTCCCTGCGGAGAATAACTGCCCAAGTGATTGTAAGAGCCCTGGTGAAATTCTTCTCGACCTTCGGCCTTCCAAAGATCGTGCAAACCGATCAAGGCACCAATTTCATGTCCAGAGCATTTGGCCTAGCCTTGAGAACACTAGGCGTTAAACATGTGACTTCTATCCCCTATCACTCCGAAGCCAGGGGGCATTAGAGAGGTTTCACCAAACTATGAAGTCAATGTTACGTAAACACTGTGTTAGTTCTGGGAGGGACTGGGATGACAGCATCCCTTTTGTTTTGTTTGCGTGCACGGAAGCTGTCCAGGAGTCATTAGGGTACAGTCCTAGTGAGTTCGGGCGAGAAATGAGGGGCCCCTTAAAGGTCCTCAAAGAGAGCCAAGAACGAATGAAACGACACTTCGATAGGAAAGCGGTTAGTCGGTCATTCCAGCCAGGTGACAAAGTCCTTGTCCTGCTTCCTATTCCTGGCTCGGCCTTGGCTGTTAAGTTTTCCGGTCCCTATGTGGTGGACAAATGGCTAAGCCAGACCAACTACGTTATTCAGACCCCTGACCGCCGGCAACCAACTCGGGTATGTCATATTAACATGTTAAGGCTATATCGGTCCCGTGAGCCTGCTAGCATACAGGTAGCGACTGTGACTATGCCCTCCGTGGAAGAGACAAGAGACACGACATCTACAGGGGAGGATGGGTTGGTGCTACGGTACCCGTACGAGTCCCAGAGTCCCCGCCTTAGTAATTCTATGTCCTTGTCTCTGTTACCTCAGATCCTGTCCCATCTCCCAGCCAACGGTCTGACTTGACGGGGCTCATACTTGCATTTCCGTCCCTGTTTAGCGATGTCCCCTCTCAAACAACAGTCATTACACATGATGTTATCTTGACCAGCTCCATGCCGATAAAACAGCGAGCCTATCGAGCTAGCCCCGCCAAGAGGGAACTTATGATAAAGGAAGCAACCTATCTGCTCGAAAACGGTTTTGCTGTGCCAAGTGCCAGCCCTTGGAGCTCACCATGTCTCTTGGATATGAAACCAGATGGAAGCCCACGGTTTTGTACGGATTATAGAAATGTGAATTCTGTCACCGTCCCAGATGCTTTTCCCTTGCCTCTGATTGACGATTGTATGTACGAGATAGGTCCGGCTAGATACATATCCAAATTGGATATGTTGAAGGAGTACTGGCAAGTGCCGTTGACGCCAAGAACGTCTGAGATATCAGCCTTTGTGACACCCGATCACTTTCTACAGTATAAAGTCATGCCGTTTGGGATGTGTAATGCGCCAGCCACCTTTCAGAGACTGGTCCACAGGGTGTTAGGGTCAGTACCTAACTGTAGAGCCTACCTAGATGACATAGTTGTGTTCAACGACAACTGGCCAGCCCATATGTCCACTTTAAGGGAGGTTTTTGCCCGCCTAGAAAAGGCAATCCTCACACTAAACCTGGCCAAGTGTGAATTCGGCAGGGGCAGCGTTCTCTACCTTGGCCAACAGGTAGGACTAGGGCAAGTACGTCCGGCTGATGCCAAGGTCTCGGCTGTCCTGGCCTTCCCCAGGCCAACCACCAGACGCGAAATACGCCGCTTCCTAGGTATGGTTGGATATTACAGGCGGTTCTGCAAGAATTTCTCATCTGTTGCAGCTCCTCTTTCAGCTCTGACTAGCCCGTCGGTTCCTTTTGCCTGGTTGGAGGACTGTCAACAGGCCTTTGAGAACCTTAAGGGCCTACTGTGCTGTAACCCTGTCTTGTCTGCTCCTAACTTCTCTCATCCTTTCAAGCTTGAGACCGATGCCAGCGCACTCGGGGCAGGAGCAGTGCTTCTCCAGGAGGATGATCAAGGCATCGACCATCCCGTAAGCTTCTTTTCGCGAAAATTCAACAAACATCAGGTCAAATATTCGACCATAGAGAAGGAGACACTGGCGCTGTTGTGGGCTTTACAGCACTTTGAGGTGTACTTCGGTTCATGTGTCGGTCCGGTTACGGTCTATACGGACCACAATCCCCTGGTTTTTCTTTCCCGTATGTACAACTATAACCAACAGCTCATGCGATGGGCGTTGGTTATGCAGAACCATGTCCTGAACATTCAGCACAAGAAGGGCTCAGAAAACGTCGTGGCAGATGCCCTGTCTCGAGCTGTATAGTAAGTCGGCCTAAGCACTAAGCTTGGTCCCTTATGGGTGGGGGTGTTACGTGCCTCCATAGACAGGTGGCACTGTTGGTGTTGTGTGTCTCTGCTTTTGTTTTGTAGGACCTGTATCCTGTCTGACTGGTCCGTTTGATTCCTGTTGGCGCACACCGGTTGGAAGTCCCAGGCGCCCTGGACCAATCACAAGCGAGGGAACACTACATGAGGGACTGTTCACCGGGCCGGGTTCACCTCCTTTTTGTTGGATTACCTAGCGCTTAGTGAAGCTGTAGGCTGTTTTGTTACTTTCTTTGTTTTGACACCACTGCCGGGTCCGCCTCCTCCGCCTTCTCACATGTATGTTGCTCGTGTCGAGCTGTGGAAAGTAGCTCTCACTGTAATAAATACTGTGTAAACTTAATACTCTGTCTCCGTTTTGTCTCATCTGGTTGTCCTGTGTTGCGTTTCTCTCCCTCTCCTGGCGTTGCTGGAGGAGAGGGCGTAACACTACACATTACAATTATTTGATTATTAACTATTCATTAAAGTCTATATGTCTATAAATAATTAATCCCGAGTTAATCATTTATGAGGATGATGTATAAAATATATTTTGTGAGATGTTTCTGAATACATCAGAACCTACATAATTTGATACACTTGTTGCACATACAGGATTGTGTGTGTTTGTGTTTACCTGCCACAGTGTAAGCAGCAGTGACCACCAGTAGTATGCCCGTGGACAGATAGAGATCCCAGCCCAATGACACTTGGATGAACAATGCCCCTGAAAAGATATCTGTCTGCGTAACACAAATGCAGACAAATGTATTTTTGATTTGACCTCATTTGTATGTTGCTTTGGACAAAGGAGTCTGCCGAATGTAAATGTGAGTGTGTCTTACAGATATTTTGGTGAAGATGTAGAGGATGAGTGACAAAACAGACATATATATGCGTATCCTCTGGCCTCCGAAGCGTTTGGCCAGGTATTCAGGCATGGTGACCACACCGGCAGAGATGTAGACAGGGATAAAGATCCAACCCAGAGCCACCAGCACCCATGATGCCTACATAGACATGATCAAGTTAAAAGAACACCTTGTCAATATTGTCTGCTATTGTACCATTATCATGCCTCTGTGCTGATAGGCTTGGCCAGAGGCATTGTTTTTGGGTTGTCTGCCCAGTTCTTGTGAATATAATATCCAAGGCAGTGGTCCCCAACCTTTTCTGCACAACGGACCGGTCTCACGCATGACATAATTTGATGGGGTGGGGGGGCGGGGCGCTGTGGTAAAAATTGTGAACTTTATTAAAGCTTGTCCAGTCAACAAATGAATAATTGCACAGCTGTGTGAGGACAAGACCCACCAGACATTCCTCCTCCATACTGAGGTTCGCTGGTTGTCCCAGGGCCAAGTGTTGGTGCGTTTCATCGAACTTCTAAAGATAAGATTCTACTTAAGAGACTTCCTGACCCTCCATAACCAGAAACTACTGGAGGAAAGGACAATTGAAATTCTAATTAAGACGTCATACCTGGTGGAGATATTACATATACATGGAGCAGCTTCAGGAGAAGATGAAATACTGGTTTTCAGATGTAAATTAACATGCAAAAGACGCATGGATGATTTTTCGCAAAAGAGAAGGATGTGGAATATCCATTGTCAAGCTTGATGTGCACAATGACTTTCGTTTGGCCCAAGAGTTACAAGCCCAAAGCTCACATTAAATGCAATCCTATGTATGAAACAGAACAAGTTGTGTCACAAGACTGGCTGATACATTGAAGTCTTCATAGGGAATAATCTGTTAAGAAAAGTAATACGCACTCTTGCACATTATACTCACTGTTTGGCTTCAATGAACATATAGCCCATTAATTGTTCTGTACTGTTAATGTTATGTATTGAATATGAAAGATCAATACAATCCAAAAGTACTAGGCCTAATTTACTTTTCTTTAATAAGGGGAGGTGTCCCTTGGGAAAAAGGTTGGGAACCACTGATCTAAGGAACGCCTGGAGTGAATTCCTTCAAGGCACAACTCTCAACTTTGACTCAGTGATGAACTAATTACATTTTTGTGGCCAAAGGTCAAGATCATACTGACTTCATGCTCATCCAATTCTTGTGGCCCATTCTCGTGATCACTGTCCAATTGGATTCAACGATGAACTGACTAGTTTTTGGTGGCCAAATGTCACCTCACCTCACCTGTGACCTCACCTCCATCTAATACCTGTGAGTTTCCTCAAGTTTACTACAACTGTACAATGACATGGGAAGTTGCAAGTTGGCCAAACCCATCACTGAACAAACCCACATTTCACTTCTTGAAGTGCAAAATGACATAAAAAGAAAACCAGCATCTAGTGATTATTATAAGTTCCAGACTTCAGGCAGTCAATAAGATTTTGCAAGTATTAAGATTGGCTATTTACAATAATTCATGATTTCTGGCCCTCAGACCAGACCTCAAACTCAGACCATAGCTTGATTCATTCATATACTCATATACCATTTTGATGGTAAATTGTCAGGTGATGTTGTGATGAAGCTTGTCTCCACACTCCCAAAAGGTCAGAACTACAAGGTATTTGCAACAACGAGAAGATGCTGCAGAAACTGTGATAAAGGATATATCAAGATGCTGTGCAGCAATGTCTGTCTCTGCTTTTCAGATGACAAGAACTGTCTTTGGGACTTTCACTGCAAATGAATACTGTAATGGCAATTTTCATTTTAGTTGATTTCAGTTTTAAATACAATTTCATTCTGTTTTCTAAATTATCATTATAAATAAATCAGAATTGATAGAAGTGCTAATTTGTACAGGTGTTAGGTGTTTATATTTGTTTAGAGAGTTTAGAGAGTGCAAAACGTGGAATTTCTACTTCCACCTAAGCCCAATGTTGCAATATTACATTTTCCTAAAAACTAACTAAAACTTAAAAATATTTAAAAATTTCTGCATCTGATGCCTCTTACAGCAACATCTGAAAGGTGAAAAAAAATGTCCTCACTTTATTTTAATATTTGGGTTTTACAGAGTTTTAAATTAAGGCTGATAGTCTACACATACACTACAACATGATTGTTTCATTTCAGATTCTCTGGTTGTGTACAGCAAATTGAAATGTGTAGTTATAGTTAGTTATGCCAGACCTGGGTTTCCCATGGTGGTAACAATTTAATTGTTTTGTTAGCTTTCCACCAGGCTTTCAGGGTTGGGGAGATTGCGTTGTTTGTCATTGTTCTGTCCTTGTTTTGTGCCTTTCTTTCCATGATTTTCTGTTCCTCCCTCACCTTGGCCACTCCCCTCTGTTCACTCTCACTCCTTGATTGCTCCCAGGTGTTTCTTGTTACTCATCAATCCTCTCACTATTTAAGCCCCTGTACTTTCTACATTTCTTTGTCAGTTCATCCTGTTGTCCCACCTGTCATCATCCTGGTCTATGGTCCTTCTACCTGTCATTCATCTCCTCAGGTTCTCTATTCACTCCTGTAAGTTGGTTTGGGTTTGGTTTCTATTCTATCCCCTATCTCTTCCTCTCTTTTGTCAGTTTATGTTCTGTTCCTGCTCAATAGTAATGGAGAAACTGAGGCTTTCTGAACCACTGAAGCAATGTGAAGCAATTGTGTTGAAATGGTTTAGGGTTCGAAGCATTTAACAGTTAGAAATGTCGCCATTTGCTGGTCAAAGACCTGATATTACATTTCAATGGGTGAAATAACTAAGATCAAGATGACATAACTCAGAATAATCTATATGCTGCTATTTGTGTTATTTCGATGACTATATGCTGTCTTATGAAATCAGATCACTTTAAATTGGGATCTGAATAATTAGAATGAGAAGAACACCTGACGTTACAAACCAGCGCAAAACCTCTCGATACGTCTGTGACGTAATGAAGCTTCATTTGGGATGGTCACGTGATTTTTCGTGTGGTGAAGCGAGTCATCCAAACAACAGTCGCAATACTTCTGCTTCAAAAGGTCAATACTCATTTGAACCATCTGCTTCGAGCTTAACATCACTACTGCCCGACACTTCTTCCCCAAATGCTTCTCCATTTTAGTGTCTAATTCCTTTCTCCACTCTTCAATCTCCCTGTCTTTAGGGTTTATTTTAGTGTAGTAGTTTTACCTCCTCCAGGAGTGATTTTCTGTTCAGTTTATTTCCCTGTATGTATATGTCTTTGTTATTAAAGTTTCCTTTGTTTGAACCCTCTCTTGCCCTGGTCTGCGTTTGGGTCCTTACAGTATATAATTTGCTTTGACTGTATAGTTGTATATGTTTTCCATATAATTCCGTAAGGTCTTAACCATACCAATATCAACTGCCTTAAGATAATGTGGTTGTGATTTGGTACCATATAAATAAATTGAATTAAGAGAAAAAAGGTGATTTTGTGATTTTTCTCAAAATTATATGTTCAGCAGATCATGCTCCTTACATTCCATTCAAATCCCCCAACAGCAAGTCCTCCAGCTGCTCCTGTTCCCGCAAGGCCAATAAACAAACCACTGCCAACATTACTGGACATCAAAGAGGCTCCAATCTGTAAACAAAAAAAGGATTGCAGACTGAGTGAAGAGAGGAGGATCCCTGTGTTGTAGTAAAGTCATTAGTAAACGTAAGGGGTCATACATGGCGCAGTATGCAGAAGAGCTTATAGTTAGAACTCATATGCCAATACTGTCATTAACTGTTAAAATTAACTTCCTCTCTGCAGGAATCCCCAGCTCAGAGCTGTATGACTTCCAGTGTGCAGCTGCTGGTCCTACCAACCTGCCTAGTGTTTTGTTGGCTGCTTCTTGTTGTTGTCTTTCATTTGCCTGTTCTTTTCTCTCTCTCCCACCATGAGCCTGGTTCTGCTTGAGGTTTCTTCCTCAATAGTCTAGAGGGAGTTTTTCCTCTCCATTGTCGCCTCAGTGCTTGCTCAAGTGGGTCTGTTTGGGTTTCCACATTATTCTGTATTTACTTATATTTTGCAAGGTCTTAAACCTTACAATGTAAAGTGCCTCGAGATG
>JAUBNQ010000017.1:29159123-29170036 GCA_032353495.1 Ctenopoma kingsleyae | reverse complement strand
TCATGGTGAGTGTGGATACTGCTCATGCTGCAGTTCTGCATGTATCACTCCACTTACAGAACACTTCATCATCTGGTGGAATGAACCTGATCAAAGCTGTAGTGCATCACATCTTCATTACAGTGTTACACGTCTATGGAGTAACTTTCATTGTTGTAGTCCTGCAGGAAGCCTGTCACGGGACAGAGGTGGAGAAAGGCTGACACAGTGAACGCAGTGTAGTTTTACACCACTTCAGAGCAGACACACACAGTGATTTGTAACCTGACACGCATCTGCACCACACAACACCACCACCACCACCACCACCACACAACACCACTCACTCTTCTCATGAAAGCTTCTTCTGATCCATCCTTAAAGTTCAGTGTCTGAGAGCAGGTCTGCTGCTGTCACCTGTGCTCACACACTCTCATGATTTCTCTTCTTGCTGTGGAGCAGCCCCCCCCCACCCCCCCACCCCCTCCGCTCACCTGTGTTCCCGTCCACTCTACACATCTCCCCGGCGGATGAGTAAGATATCCGCCTTCTGCCCGGGGGCCTTTCGTGCTCCGCGTCCGACCAGGAGCCATAATCCCCGGCGGCCCCGTTCACAGCGCGGGACAGCAGGCTGTCTGTTTCCATCCAGGGTATCTACACGTTTCTCCTCAGTGGAGAAAATGAAAGTAGCACAGACGGTGGGTGACCGAGGCCAGGTCCAGCAGAGCCGGTGTGGATCCAGTCCTGAACAGTCCGAGACTCCACAAACTCACCGAGATCCAGACTACACAACCAGCTTCAAGCGCAAGGCAGAGGAATGTGTTTTTAGGAAGTGTCTCTGCGCTTCCCCCTCCCTCCCTCCTCACTTTACACTGACTTCACAACAACACACACTCCACCTACTGCACAGTGCACACGCTGCACGCTCACACACCGCTGACCTTTGAGCACAGCTAGTAAAGAGTGAGAGTTAAAGTGCATGTTCAAGTTCTTTAAGCATGACATGAATGAATATCTGCCCCACACGTGCATCATAAGGAAGGTTTCTGCACAAATCTAACATGATCACTTTACTTCAGCAGATTAAAGGAGAGAATCAGCTTTCATTTCCTTCTCTTCACTAACTTACCTTTTACTCACCAGCAATAAAAAAAAACAAAAAAAACAGGCTACACACCAGAGAAACGTTTATGTTTACAAATGATCAAAAATGAAGTAATGAAATGAGGAAGAAATAAAAGTTAAGGAGGAGGAGTGGCAAGAGGTCTAGGCGGGGTGGCAGTGCTGGACCTCCTCAGTGAAGTATGTGAAAATCCCCTATATGTAAATGGAGCCAACAAAATGTCCACAAATACACTTTTAAACTATTTATTGTATCATTATCTCTGCTAAGAAAACAAAGACAATTTTTAGATATAAAAGACAAAAATGATTTTAAGGACATAAGGACACAAAAGTTGGGGGGGGCAGCTAGAGGTACCTGAGTTCAGTGGTCAAAATTAACACACATTTCCTAAACAATCTGACTGAATAATAACTGAATATTATTATATTACTTCTGTTAAAAGGTAATAACTGCTATTGCTTTAGTGTTACTTTATATTTCACAGTCCTGATCTAAAGACACATTTTTTGACTAAAGACTAAAAGATGATTTTTTACTTCACATCTGGTATTTTTACCAGATAGTCTGGGCCCAACAATCCCAGTGGGTGTACATTCCTATTAAAACTAATGTGCATTTTGAACAAGCTTTGTAAGCATGACTATCATAAATAATATTACTGTAGTGCTGTATCTACCAGTACGTAGATGACAAAAATAACATCATTTACTAAAAGGATGAAATGTCATTTACACCACTGAGGTCATGAGTCACCCTGTACTCACACAGTTTCTCTCAAGAGTGCAGGAAATCTTTCAACCAAGAGTTAATAATGTATGTTTTCTTATCACATTCTCTCTAAAAAACCATCCACCTACTAAAACCATCAGACTCCAAATACAAACCTGTGTAGTCCACTGGCCTCAGTTATTAGAATTAAAGTCTCCACTGCCCTAATCTAATGTGTCATAGTTCATATAATGGAGAACCATAAAAAGTTGCTGACTCAAAAACTGTTCCAGTAATAAAACATCACCTGACGTCTCAACCGGTGAGTAAAAAATGATGAGAAAGCTCAGACTTTCAGTCAATGCTGAAGTGTGTGTGTCCACTGAGAGGAGTTATTACCTTAAGCCAAGCAGCATACATTCACACAGTGCATTATGGGTATTGTCTGGATTCAGAATCTTAAGGCTCACACGTAGACCAGATTATGTCCCAGTCTGAACCTCTGACCTTAAACAATAAATTCACATTTATTATTCAAACTCAGTACCATAATCAGATTCTTACATGTAGCCTGACTGGTTTAAGTGGTCTGTATGGGCAGAGGGAATGATTACAGCCACAAACTATGCTTTCAATGCACCTCCAGGCATTGGAAAAATGTGAATGTGCAAATTGAAATGAAGGAAAAAATAGGAAAACACTCTGAAGTGTTGTTTTAACATGTGGGTTTAAGTAACCTCACCAACTATCGGATAGAAGGTCATGAAATACGGTTCCATCATCATAGTATTCAAGATGCTAATCTTCACATTTATTTCATGCTAGCATTTAGTTAAACATGCAGCATGCATGTCTGACTACGGTTCTGCATTGCGGTTCGTGAACAACTTGGAACAATCCCATCCAATCCATAGCAACTTCTGGGAATGAAGACATGTAGTCAACTGTCTCAACGGTTGTTTAATGACGTGGACTCATGATTCATGAAAATGATGAATGAATGAATGAATGAATGAATGAATGAAGTGCAGTGTCATACGCACATTAACAGGCTTCACTGACAGCTGTAGAAAATCACACTGATTTTTTTTTTATTCATCTCAGGTCTGACAGATTTTCATGGAAACTGAACATCTCTGGTTGTTATTGCTTTGGGACATTTGCCGCCATCTGGGACACCTTTGGGAAAGAAAGTGAAAAGCAGAAACTTAACTTACAGTGAAAATCATCAGTTTGTTTACTTCCAGCTCTAACAAACCACCCTTCTTCACATTCCTGTCTAGTCCACCATTGTAACATGACAGTGGAGTGAAACAAATGTCACGTCTGGAGCATTGATTGCTACCTGGTTATCGATGCACCTGAACTGCCAGGTCCAGTGCGTGTTATAGAGGAAAGGTCGGAGGTCAAAGCGGTTGTCGTCAGGACTGTAGCTCTCAGCGTGGTAGGACGGCGTCACCGTGGTCATCTTGTGGCGGTTCACGGAGTACATCCTGAAGAAATGCTTCACCTTCTGGGCCACCTGGAAAAAATATAGCTGGTATTATGATTTGTACTAATGAAAAATGAAAAAGAATTAAATATCATCACTTTCATGTCAGCACACTGATTCCATTCTTTGAGGATTAATTCATGTTGTGAGACAATAACGCTACTACAGATGAAATGAAAATCTTGCTTCTTCTTTATTGTGTGGCTGACTTTGTTGGAAAAACAGACTTCATCACTTCATTTAAGACTTTATACAGAATATGAAACAGCACTAGTGGAGAATTACACTCTGCTCCTTCACAGTCTCACACTGTGACAGAGCTCACTGACCTCTGCAGGTGAGAGCGCGTCCTTCCACGTGTGAATGAGTTTACAGAACATACTGAAGGGCCCGCACTTGGAGATCTTCCTGAGTCGCCCTATCACGGATAACTCCGAGTAGGTCATCCCCATGTCTGCCTGAGGGGGAGGAGTGCTTAGGGTTAGACAGATGGAAGAAATCCGGACCAGCAGAATAAGAAATTAAGCAAATGTTCCAGGTGCAGAATAACTGAGCTGCTTCCAATTCTCTGTCATTTGTGGACAGCACATACTTCTCTACAGGCAGTGAGGTGGTTTTAATCCTCATCTCCCTTGAGAGGGGAGACACTGACATTGTCATTGGTATTGTATTCTACTGCAGTCTTATAAGATGCAATGTAATACCAGACTTCTTTTATACTGAATGCTTAGTGTATCTAAATACCTTGACAATTACAAAGATTTCACATAATATTGGATGTGTGTGTCAGTTTTCTTCTTAGCTTCACAAATGCTGAGAATTATAATAGAATTTGGCCTCCACGTGATGACAGTCACCTACTTTTTCTGATATCACTCACAGAAATGGTCCTCAAGTCTAAAAAACTGAATCAGCTTTGCACTGCATTTCTGTTAAAAGGAGGTTCAGATATATTTCCCACCTCATCTGTCTGTGACACCTGTCCATCTGTCAGTGGCTCCAGTTCAGCTGTGGGTGGAGCTTCCAGTATGCTGCAGAGGAAACCAAAACCACTCATAAACTGAAAAGCACACAGCATTTGTGGCTCATTACATATGAGAAACACACAGTGCTGATGTTTAAAACCACTGAGTGGTTGTAATGCAGCTACTGATCGCAGCGCCATTACCCTCTGAGGGCTGTGAGCTGGAAGTGTTCGACACAGTAAAGCAGGAAGCTCTTCAGGTCTGTCTTGCTGATGCCTCCTATTGGGTTGATATCAGCGCTGGAGCAGTCGTACTTGGTGAAATACCCTGTCAGACTGAACAGGAACAGTGGTTTAATGGGCAACAAGGGAGGCTGTAATTGCTCTCCATATAAATGTGGTCTGTCTGAAGAACAATTCATTAAGCAGTAGTTGTTACTGTGTTAATCCCTGGTAATGGTGAATTCACATACTGATGCAAAAGACTGAAAACAGAGCTCGGTGCTGAGGGGAGACCAGTTGTGGTCACCACGTTGGTCACATTAATAGATTATGGAACACTCACAGTGGAGGCATCAGAGTGAGGCAGCAGTAGTGGATGAACCTACATGTGACAACCACCCTTTCAGTACTCACTGACAGGTTCACAGTAAAGATGTTAAGTAAGGTCGTTAATTACAGTTTAGATAATAATTATGTAGTGAATGTGCTACAGTATAGACAAAATCAATTAGTGTTGAATAAGCTTTACATTTTAATGCAATTACCTAACACCTTGTGCACTGTTTCATCTAATTACTGTGGAAAATATTCATTTTAAGGTAAATTTCCAACTTTATAAAATCTTCATACTAGACACACTAGTATCAAGATAAATAAAGTTAAAAATGACCTTAAATAATAAAGAAAACATTTGATTTCATGTACAAACAGATGTAGTTGTAAATATATTGAAATTACAACTATTTGGTGTGAAACCAGTTTCATTTCATCACAATTGCGACTTAATTATCAGTTAATTCTGTCAAAATGTGCAAGTTATTTCACACTAAGCAAGCACAACTACTATATATAACAAAAGCTGAAATATAGCTACATTCTTTGTGAAATGACCGGCACTAACAGATGGTTTAAGCACCATGTATGAGTGTAAAGCGGCCTTTAGCCTGCGTCATGAAGGCTGTATAAAGTGTAGCATACAGTTTATTTCTGAAAGAAATGTAATATATCGAAGACGTGTCTGTGGTCAGTTAATAGCTCCAGTAATACCTCTCATCTACGTTGGCTGAGCCCAGCACCAGTAATCCACCTGGCTTACCCCGCACCCACAGACTCAGCTGGGCGAAGAGATAGGCGAGAACCATCCTGACCCGAGCCTGGATATACACACATACAGAGGACGTGCTGGTAAAAAAAGATGAAACACTAAACCGTGACAGTTGTGGTTCAACAGTCAGTGTGAAGACTGTGGTTTATAGAAAGAAGTGTGATGACAGAGACACAGAAAGGAGTGCTGAAAAAGTCATGATGACTAAACCCTGACAATGTGCGAGTGAGGGTCTGACCTGTACGTTCTGCAGAGCCAGGTTTTCTCTGTGGCTTCCTCCATTTGCACGAAACTGAGGCCACCTGCCAGTAACCGCTGAGAAAATACCCAGAATGCCTTTCACTGCCATGTCTATGTTAATATTCATGTGTGTGCTGCAAAGCAAGTGAGAAATAAAAAGGATGAAAAGATTTTTACTAAAAAGGACTTTTAGATTAGAGATAGAGTAGATTATCTTAATGCAGCATGATACAATGTCCAGCCTCACTGATCAAGATCAATCCTGCGTACCTGCCAACCTGATCGGACAGGTCTTTGGCCCTGTTGCAAGTGTCCTTGGAGGAGTTTTCACTCGCCATGTAGCAGGTGGTGAAGAGGTGACCACACAGCTCCCTTGGGTTCTGAGGATAGTAGGAGTCATCTCCGACCACCCTGCGCACATCCTTCAGTACCTGGCTGTCTGAAAGAGAGAGAGAGAAATAAAGAAAACTAGACTAGACTTACAGTGAAGTAGTAATGTAAATCTTTATATCTTCTTTATATATGATTTTTTGCAATTGTGAGAATTAACTCAAATTCAGCCCATCCCTGTGAATCCTGCATGACCATGTAATATTGTCCTATCATGACAACGTCAAATATAACCTACACTCTGGACTGTCCCTGAACGTCTCACACATATGGCAAACGAGAGCTGGTGATGAGCACTTGCTAACTCTACGTAGTGTTGCTTTCTAATGGTAAAACCTGTGCACAGAATGTTGATGTTCTGCATCAAAGCAGAGGTAAAACATTTTGCACTATGTGGAACATTGTGTTTGGCTTGGATATTTAATGAATTATAGAAAATAAAATCACAACTATTTTGTCTTGCTCCTGCAATCTCCTTACAAAAAGAACAGAGAGAAACACTGCAGCATGAATCACCAATCTCCACAACAATAACAAAAAAAGTGGTACAGTAAAAAAAAGGAACAAGTCGTGTCAAGTGTGCCTCACTGTATTTCAATAGTTTCTGAACGATGACGGTGCTCCATGACACAGGAGACATTTGGTTTGCACATGGAATATATTGTCAGTAGTCACATTGAAGAAAATTGCTGTGTGTGAATACACTCTCTCATACTCACTGTTGTCCTCTATGGCCTGGCAGAGCAGCACACACATAGAGTGGACAATACAGGCGGTGGAGGAGCTGTCGACACCTCCACTCAGAGGCAACAGAAAACCAGCCTGGAACGCAGAATGACAACCATCAGTCACCAAACTAAGCTCACCAAGACACAATTTAATTCTTTTATCTTTCACGTCTTCCTCCGAGACCTCTCCTCACCTGTCCACTTCTACGCAGGTAGTCCCACAGCCAGCAGGCCGGACCTAGACTAAACAACACAGCTGTCAACTGCTGTGTAAAGGCTGTTTTTGATTTTCCAAAGCTAAAAGATGATAGTGGCTTTCTGTCAAGAGAAATAAATGAAATGTAGTCCGTACCTGATCTCTTCCTCTGGAGTATGGAAGTGCCATGTTATTGGCTGGTGGGTGGGGAGGTAGATATCATCACCAGTGGATAAATAGAAGTCAACTTTCACCCTGTGGCATGGTTTGGGTTCACCTCCCTGTAACAGACAAGTGTGACAGTTAGAGGAAACAGACAAATGAAGGAAATGGACTCAAGTGTTTTCTGCTGCAAAACTCTCACAAACCAGCAGGATGTACAATATGTGTGGCTGTGAAACTGAACAAACTAAAAATGCTACAGAGCTTTACGGAAAAGACTCATAAGTTGTTTATAAGCATGATTTGACAGTCAGAAAGAGACAATCTGAGTCAACACAAGGTTCCACATAATCACATGATCTGTTGATTAGTGCAGTTTTTCTTCAGACTGTGTTCCAGTGACGTGGACTTTGAGGTCTGACCTCTAATGGCAGGGGTCTGATGTGAAAATAACTTCCAAAATGTGATTCAGGACTTTGAGCTCTGTAGCAGACTTGCAGACTCAGAGGTCAGTAAAGAGAGACGACATCTCACCATGAAGACCATGATTCCAGGGCAACCACTGCTGCCTCACTCTCATTAGCTCTAACATGTGACATACACATATCAGGAGTGTTATTTTCCCTCTCAGTCAGTAAAGACATACAGTATTTACACTCAGCTGTAAACACAGCTATGAGTCGTTTTCACCCCCACTGCAGGAATAATTACAGTCACACTGTTTTGTGAACTGGCTGCCCCCTCATCTGAGTTGAAGCCCATCTAAAGCTGCTCCTCTTCTGAAGTCATGTCGTGTACATGTGTACAGTTCAGAAACTGAGATATGTAGTTGACTTTGGTTGTTATATGTAACAATTCTGTCTTATGGAACCACGGCACAAGACCACGGACCTGTGCGTCGCAGTTTCACCCGTTACACCCCTAGAACATCTGTCTGTTTTATCATTTTCATCTGTTGTTTTGAGAGCTTCAGCAACACAAAAAACATTAACCCATGATCAGAGGGTGGCGCTGTCTCACCATGTGTGGCTGGGACAGTTCTCCTCTGTAGCTACGCACGTCCTCGAGGTCCACTGTGGCTGTGATCACCTCCTACAACACACGGACGCACAGATGAGTCTGTGCTGAGAAGTACAAGATGTTGAGATGCCTCCAAAGGCATAATGTGTGTACACTGTAGTGTAGTGTTTTAGTGTACCATACACTGTTACCATTCAGGCTACCAGGGTGCTCAAAGAGAAACTTGCAGGTACATTTTACAGTTTCTGTCCATACGTACCACATCGTTCAGGGAGAACTGTGCTCCCTGTGCCACAATGTCCCCGTTGATTGCCACCATGGCACAGCCATCGTAGTAAACACGGTCTCCATCACAGCCCCTCTGGTTGGCATACAAATAGATACCTCCACTCTGGAACAACACCAACAATACGCTGAATGCAGGACTGACTTCTGCATCCTCAAAGTAGAACTTATTAGAAACACAGACCTACAATTGCAGTACAATACTGCCCTCTGGTGGCCCCTTCTTTCTTTGCACAAGCCAGTTCTTTCTGACCAATACAGTAACTGTGATTTTTTTTAAAGACACGTTTACTTGCAGACATTTATTTGCTGCTATTTGTTGCATAAGCAACTTCGCAAATGTTTCATTTTTTTTACGTGACGTGACAAATGGGCTCATAGTTTTAGAATACCTTGGCAGTGGCTGATTTGACCAGGTTTACCCTCCGGCCAGCTTTGCGGAGTTCATGATGGCTTGCAGATGAATTAGTAAAGATCTCAACCCCATCCAGGCCCATCTGAACGTGTGGGCTGAGGAAATAGAAAGTATTCAGTCATTGTGAGTAAGGACTGTTTACACCCAAGCAATCCTTCATGCAGCCCTCCTCCTTTTGCCGCCCTACCTATCCCCTACCCCCTAGTTACTGGGACGGCATGATAGCACCAGGGGTAGAGCAGTCGTCTTCAAACCCGAGGGTGAGCGGTTCCATTCCCTGTCCTGGCAGGCTACATGTCGAGGTGTCCTTGGACAAGACACTGACACCCTGACCCATGCCACCTCACAGGGGCAGTCTGTTCACAAAGGCATTTTTCCCAAGGGGATCAATAAAGTTTCAATTACCTTCTGGGGTTCCAGAGCTCCGCACACATCTCCGTACCGATGCAGGTGTCCTTTGTGGACAGCACACAGTCACCGAATGGGACTGTCTCCTGACAAACACAAAACACAGAGGAATAAAACACACCGTCTTTATTTACTGTGGAGAATCAATGGCCTTCTCTCCACGGATCAAATATCTTAGCTAAATGTAAGTGATATAGTGGTATCAGGGGTTTTTACCTGGCCTGTCACCTCCTGGATCATTCTAGGCAGGAAATATTCCTCCACTTTCCTTAAGGGAAGAAGCAAAAACACTTCTTTCACTACTGTTCAAAATCATTTCCAAATATGAAATTACACCACATTAGCGGTAAACACATGTTTTACTGTTACACATTTAAACGGAGGCAGTATAGAGAATGAGACATTGTGGTTTGCATAGCAGTAAGCATTAGTTATTCCTGTCCTTATAGTGAGGCTGCCAGTTTGATCACAGCTGAAAAAAACGCAACTAAATCCATTGTTAATTGGACTACTAGCTAACAAACTACAGTACATCACGTAAATAAAAAAGCTTTGGAGCTGCAGGCAGTTGGACTTTAAAGCACAGTTGTCCACAGCTTCCAGTATCTGTGCTAAGTCATGTTAAACTATGAGACAGTTTCACCTGAGCCAGGGTAAGACACACATTGTGTTGCTGCAAAACCCAGCGAGTTCGTCAGGATTCTGTTTTCGTCAATTACACCAAGTTGCTCTGACACTGAAGCAGCGAAGCATCCCCACAACATCACAGTGCCACCTCCATCCTAACCTGTAGGTCTGATGTTCTCTTTGTGGAATTCTGGTAGTGTTACTACTATTATTGTTACTACATCACCTTTCTGCTTCAAAACATAACATGTGAAATTCATTTTTTTTTATTTTCCATCATTTTTGCATTGGATCAGGATGGTTTTGTTTTTGTTCAGATTTTGTTTAAGGATTTGACACATTTTGGTATGAAATACCCACAAAAAGAGAACATGTACCCCTTATGGTCCACTTAAAACAGGTGTGTCTGATTTAATGAGGATCAGTTTGTCTTCATAAAAACAGAGAGATAAAGAGAGACAACATGACTGCCACACATGATGTGATAAACGTCTGAGTGACGACCAACCTTAACTGGCTCCAAGGTGAGAACCAGCGCATCTCTCTGTAGTTCCCATTGTTGGCCATCAGCATCTTTGGTCTGATCAGCAGTATCTTTCTGCAGGATGTAAGAAACATGAAGAGTGATCATTTCATTACCTGCCAGCTGAACAAGAGAAATATTCTGTCAAGCGTAGTTATAAAAGTGTAGAGAAAAAACAGCATGTCATTTATGAGACTGGACTGGTTTGGTGACGTACCTGTTGAGGAACAGGACCCGACAGTTGTAGCGCACATTATGATGCATGATGGGCCTGAGGGGAACAGAACCCAAAACACGTGTCCTCTCAGTTTAAACTCTGAAGT
>JAUBNQ010000017.1:29126899-29140131 GCA_032353495.1 Ctenopoma kingsleyae | reverse complement strand
TGCTTGTGTGAAATTGGACATTTTACCACTTGACATGTGTTTTAATCTCCAAAATACATTAACCTCATTGCTTCCATTAGTCTCTGTCAGAAGCAGAATCAACACTGTCTGAGAGGGACAGCATTGACTTCTTGATTTGCTCTTTTGATTCTGGGTCAAATTTTCTCTTCAGTTGTGCCACTGTACAGAGTATTGATGCTTTTGTGAACTGTTTAGCAAAAAATGTTTAGCAAGATGTTCATCTTGTTGCTAATTATTTTCTTTTTCCTCATGTTCAGATCTTTGAATGTGTGACCAGAACTTGCAGAATTAACAATTAACCTAGCAATGTCATCTGCAAACATCTTAATCTCCAGGAGAGATTGATTTGTGAAGAGGTCATACTCCCCGGTCAAATTCTCCCAGTGTCCGCGAGATAGATGTGCCTGTGGTGGACCGAAGATCCTCCTCTGAAACTGCTTTCATGTCAGTAAGAAGAGATGCATGAGATGAACTCCAAAAGCAGCTCTGCTAAAATAATTTTTGTCACTGTGTCAGGCTCACCGGATTGTAAAAGTCTCCACTTTTCTGGTGTCATCCTTGTGAAAAAGTGTTCAATGAGTGGTTTAACAACTTCCACACTAATCTTCTCTAACTGTGCATGTTCTGTTGCATCCATGGGGGTTAGATAGATAATGCTACCCTGACTGCCATTAGGTATTGGGATGCAATCCTTAGACCCATTGTCAGACCCTGCGCTGGTGGTCCTGCCAGTGGGTCCTGGGTTCCTCCAGGTGCATGATGCCCAGTCTCGTGTGTGCAGGCAGTTCCTGGAGGATGGAGGAATTGATACCATTGACTGGCCTCCACACTCGCCTGACCTAAATCCAATAGAACATCTCTGTGACTTCAGTTTAGGTCCATCAGACACCTCCAGGTTGCACCTCAGACTGTCCAGGAGCTCAGTGATGCCCTGTTCAAGAGCTGGGAGGTGATACCCCAGGACACCATCTATCATCTTATAAGGAGCATGCTGCGATGTTGTCAGGCATACATACAAGTGCATGGGGGCCATTCAACCTACTGAGAACCATTTTGAGTTGCTGCAATAACATTTCAGCAAATTGGACTAACCTGTCACATCAGTCTTTTTGTTTAAATTTCTTGGTGACCTCCAGTGAAGCCCTCTGTAGGTTGATCATTTTCATTTTCATCAAATGATGTGGCATACCTTTGTTCGTAACACATTACCCATTCCATATCAGTATGGAAAGTGTTCTTTTAATTTTTTTGAGCAGTGTATAATTGATGTGTATTACTTTGACTAATTTGTACCAATAAAAGTGCACAAAGTGTAAACTATCAACTAACAATGTTTTTTGTTGTAAAATAAAACTTGTAGTTTCTATCTAAAAATATGAGTTAGTACTGCCCTGGAACAGCTCCCAGTGACTGATAAGTTCTTTGAGCTTGATTTATTAAAGATTTGCATGTACAAAAACATGTGCAAACTTGATATCACCTACAAAAAATGGTGCAAACTGATCTACTAAGGACTGCGTCTTTCAAATGAGCAAAATAGTGCATTCTTCATTCTTTACAGTCATAAAAAAGCAAATTGTGCAAATACGGGAAGAGAAAATTCAAATGTGTAAATTGAGAACAATATGTGATTTATTAAGTCTGAAAGCAACTGAGGTGACTATGATTTCATCTGTATTCAATACATTTGAAAGGCAGGTGCACACTTGCACAAAGATGGCTATAATGTATTTGGAGTGAATGCAGAAACAATAATACAAACATATCGTCTGACCAGCAGTTCAGTTTAGGAGCTGTTACAGCTACAGGCTGATTTATCACGAGGTTTTATTTATTTATCAAGAAGGAGTCTGGAATAGTTCAACTTGTGCCATGTGCAGGGGCTTGTACAAGCAGGTTTCCACTATGATGGTTTTTCTTGAAACTACAAAAAAGAACAATATTTGATGAGATTTAACTCTCAAACAATGTATGATTGGAAGTCCTAACATGCTAGTTGTGTTTTAATCAACTTAATTTAATGAGTTGAGTGAAATGAATTCCTTCATATCATCACTTTAAGTTAAAAGAAAGCGTGAACAACTTGTGTTTATAACAGTAACACTTTACAATAAGGGTGCATTAATTAACATTACTTAATGCATTAAAAAGCATTAACTTACAGGTAAGTAAGGTTAACTAATGTACCCTTATTGTAAAGTGTTACCTATAAATTCTAATAACTGAAACTAGAAAATTTAGGTTGAATTCACTTGGGGTGGGGTAAGTCATCTTCCATCCCCTCTGCTGCTACAGTAACCACCTGCCTCCTTATGCTGCCATGGTAACCTACCAGCCATCCGGTTGCCACAGCATCATAATCCGGCGGAGACAGCATTCTTCAGTCTGACATGGACAAACTATGTAATGTGCTACAGCTGAGAAGCTAATCAGCCATCTAGTTTACAAACGGCCATTAACAGTTTCCTCTTCCCTCGCTGGATGTTTACAGCTCGATCAGTAAGCCCAGGTGTAACACACAATCTGTTTCTGTAAATAAAAAGTAAAATGGTCTGGTGCTGCCTGGCTGCTAGTGAAGCGGTGGTGACGCTTTAAATGTAGGTAATGTGTTAGAATGCAACATGTCCTCATTTCTGGAAACACATTACAGCAGGCCTGCAAAATATGATCACTGTCACTGATACGTCTCTCGTGCCTGCTGTGAACAACATATGGTGCATTTAAAATTTAACAAAACAAAACACGTTGCAGGGAAAGGAGCTTCTGATCAATATCTCACTGCTGTATTTTATTTTGACATTTTAAAGAAACTGAAATGGTTGAGGACTGCACTGAGGCTGAGGCTGATGGGAATTAACTATGGAGGTTTTTTGACAAATCAGATTTTGACCTGATGTTAGCACAAATGATGATGGAACATTTGGAACATCAACAAATTCACTTCACCCAAAGAAATTCTTAACTGATGCTTCCTGGATGTTTTTAAACTACACTATTAACAACTACTGTTAAGAATAAAATATCAGGAGGATACAGATTCATCCTCTGGGGACCCTTTATCTGTAGGAACTCAATTTAACACAAAATAAAGTTGGTAAAAAAGATGCTTAGAGCACATACTATTTTTAACCATTTAAAAAATATGCGATAGATAGATAGATAGATAGATAGATAGATAGATAGATAGATAGATAGATAGATAGATAGATAGATAGATAGATAGATGTCCTTTGCTTAACACATTGATCAGTGGAAGGCTTTCCTGCTGGCCACTGTTTAGTGTCACCCACTCCTGGTTCCTCTAGTGCTTCTTTATATTAGTTTCTGAGACAGACAAAAGCATCTCCATCCTCATCAGCACTGTGTACATCAAACACACCGGACACAGAGGTTCAATTCCCACACATCGAGGCGAGCTGCACAAACAAGTGTGACCTATTCCGATCAGATTAGACGTGTCTCTTTCCCAGCAGGACAATCAGCTTTGAGCACAGCAGATCGATCTGCTGCTGCACAGCCTCTGGGAATGTTTCACCCAGTTCTACACAATGCCCCCACACGCTCATAATTAAAGTTTGATCCAATCTGATCTTACCTTACCTGCTTCATGAATCTTTAGTCTGCCACCTCTGCTGCGCTGTCCCAACGCCTCGAGACTAATATGTAGTGTACTGTATGACTCCTTTCAGCAACAGTGGCTCTGTAATAGTTTAGCTGCTATTTTTGGCAGTGACTTTGGCCCGCTTGCCTCTTAGATAGCAAGGTCAGTGATTCTGAGTGATCATCTGGGTGCTTCACCTTTCAAAGTGGAGGTGGAAAACACATTCAGAGTCATTTCAGTATGTCCCATAACAATTTCATTACAAGGTGGCCAGCCAGTGTCTGCTGAGTAACAGCTAATGACTAATGGCAGAAGCAACATCAGTCTGCACAGGGGAATGCAGAAAATCTGACAGAAAGTATGGAAAATGCCACACCAGCACCAGTGAACATTAACATGTCATAAGTGACAAAAACACAATTTGTAACAGCTAATCTGTATATATGTGTATGTTAACTTACATTTAATGAGCTCGTTTGCTACTTGTTGGTGTTCCTTTCTCTATTCTCTTTCCACTTCCCCCAACTGGTCAAGGCAGATGACCACCCACTTTGCCTAGTGCTCCTAAAGTGGGATTTATTGGGTTTTCATTTAAAAAAATCTAGTTGTATTGTTATACTCTGCAAGGTCTTAAACTTTACACCGTGAAGTGCCTCCAGATGACGTTTATTGCGATTTGGCTCTATGGAAGCAAACTGAATTTAACTGAATTACAGAATTGCATATACAGTACTGTCAACACAGCAAGTGAAAATACTCTTTCTATCTTCAGGTAGACAATGTCAGAAATACAAGTACAGTGCACAAATGGACATGATAGACGAGGGAGTAAACACAATAGGAGGCATCAGGATTGTCTGTATGAGATCATGCAAACATCATCACACTAACTCTGTAACTGCTTGTGTAAAATCCCAACTTTGTTATAACTATTTGAAAGAGTAGACTGTGATAAAATGTCTGTAGTCAATTCATCCATTATCTACACTGCTTATCCTGTTAAAGAGTCGCAGGGTGCTGAAGCCAATCCCAGCTGTCATTAGGTAAAAGCTGTGAGGAGACAGCGTTGTCGTGCTGCCAAAACTACTGTAGTATTTGTCTTTTTTAATTACTTCCTACACATATTAGTTGAACGCGTTGCTGAGACTCTAGTCCTGAGTATTTATAAGGTGCAGATTCAGCATTTCAGCGAAACTGTAAACATTACAACCCAACACTAGATTTGTCTTTCGCAACACTTATCAAATTAGTGTCATCTTGTAAGTGGCAGATTGGTGCTTCCACGTAGCGTATACATACAGATAGAAAATAAAGTTATCACTGACGCCTTCCTGAAGTCTGTATCTCACGCAGGTTTGGATTGATGGATAAATGGCAAAGAGTGACTCTGTGATCGCTTAACCTGACACAGTGACCTCCTCAAAAGACAAAAAAATTGTCTAGGTATAGTAGTCTATCCAGTAGAGGGTGCCACACAGTTAAGTCTCTGGCAGGTTGTTGGTTATGCCATAACCACAAAATCAGAAATAATGGTATGATAAATGTCATATAACATGACGACAGTATGTAGATGTGTCTGTGATCAGTCACTAAAGCTGTTGCAATAAGATGCCAGAATACAAGCTATTATTTGAGAGTACGCTTTCATTTGAATCTTTATATGCCTGGTGGTGAAATGTTAAATGTTAAAATTCAAGAGAGGTTTGCAGTGCACCATAGCACAGTCTAAAGTTGTATCCATCCAGACTGAGCGACCTGAATTTGCCTCCTTATAACCATGACACTGTTTCTAAAAGTAGAGAAAAGGTGCACCACATGAAGAGAAACGGTAGCACTGTGCCTGGGAGCGGCGGAGGAGGATATTGTATGTGGATGGAGCAGGGAGGTCAAAGCGCCTGCAGCCAGAGGCGCGCTGGGAGGAGAGCTGAAGCAGAAAGCCAGATCAGGCAGCTCAGGCTCAGTCTCAGAAGACTGCTAACAAATGATGCCTCCGAGGCATATAAAACACATTTACAGGTTCGTCAAAATGAATAGAGAAAACTGGATGTGTCAGAGTGGGGATTAAACTGTAAAAAGACCACTGTGCACTTAAATTAGATTTTTTTCTCTGTGTACAGACTCATACAAACTTATGAATAATTTTCTTTTTTGTTGGCAGTATGAAGGAATGACAAATAGTGATATTAGTTTGTTTGTTCTGGTCTAAATCACTGCATCATTTTGAAAATTTGATCTGTGTTTTCCCCCCAGTTCAGTTTCCTTTCACACAGACAATCCACGTACAAATCCAAGCAAAACAAAATGCATCAGTACAAGTCTTATAAGACTGGTCTTGTCTGCTCATTGGTCAATTGGATTTCGGGCTGGAAGAAGAAACTAAACAGAAAAAAAATGTTCTGTAATGTAGTGAATACATAGCGTACGTCTACAAATGAAGTGAAAAAATTGCTACGCAACTGCACAAATTGCTTGTAACCATGTTAAGTCTCTGGGCAATCTGAACCCTGCCAGTACTATGCTGAATGCATTTAAAAAATACACCTCAAAAAACAACACCAAGTCCCATCATAGTATAGTTTTGAGTCCCTCTACTTAATTAAAGTAATTCATAATAGAAACAAAACCCTGAAGAATTACTCCACACTTGTCCCACCAGTAATTAATAGTTGTAGTTAGAAAATGGCATGGTCGAAACTTTTAACAATCATTTCATGGCATCATATAGCATATGAAATAATATTGCAGTGATAAATGTAAAAAAAAAATCTCCTGGTGAGGACTATTTTACCTATACCTCCTTTGCCTCAGTGCTCCTGTTGTTACTGCACCATTCTTGCACATCTTTAATTCAACTTTTACTCCAGGCAAAATCCCCTCAATATGGAAGACTGCTCAGGTACTTCTATTACATAAGGGTGGCGACCTTAACAACTACTGACCTATATCCAAGCTGTCCTGTCTGTCAGTTTCAATGCTTGAATCACTAATGAGCTCACAGATACATGTCTATTTGAAGAATAATATTGTCCTTTCTATCACAGCAGTCAGGATTTATCACTGCTCCTATCACAATAATGCGTACACACATTTGGAGACATTGCGTAAAAGGATCCATGTGAACATTTCCACAGTGAGAACGTCTGTGCACATTTCTGCAGGCATTGACAGGGCTAACTTTATTAATTATTCATGATTATTAACTGTACTGGACACAGATTCAGGACAGGTCAGAGTGTGATAGTAAATTATTTTGTGAAGTTTTCCACATGCTGTGTTCAGGTGCTGCATCAGGAAAGTCTGCATATTTAAATACACAATAACCTACATTACTACTACAAAAACTGAATTATAACTGGGAGAACACCCCCCCGCCCAACACAGCAAACCTAGGGGAAATACTGAACTGGTCCAAATCATATCTCTCTGGTTAAGTTCAAACTGATGGTTTCAAATCAAGTTTGCAAGGATCAATATTAGGAAATATTTGTCATATATGCTCATGCTGCTGCTGCCACTAACCTTAAACCACTAGGTGCCATCTATCACGGTGCCATTATTTCCATTACCGCAGATAATGATCATGTTTTCAACTGTACTAACATAATGAAATAACAAATGTGTTTTCTAATGAGCCGTTAGCCTGCAGTTTTATAACTTTTATATCAGGCATGGTGGTGAATTGGTACAACATTTGGCTTGAACAAGTAGTATAAAAAGGGCTTGAATCATTTAAGGGAAACTGATTAATTATAGTTAGTGGAAATCCAGATCAGAGAACCACACATGTGACAATAAGATCTGGAGCATAGACATTAACACCCTAAAAATCATCCTTATTGCTGTCACAAACAAGTGTTAATGCAAGCTGGACTCCAAAGTGATCCATTCAAATCACCAGGACAGCTGTACGTCCTGTATCTCTAAAGACACCAAAGCTCCCCAATGTGTCTGTGCAGCCTTTAAATCCAACCCATTTATTCTGTGCCTGTGCCAACAGTTGAAGTGATTCTAAAGGAAATACTCTCCAGTCTGCTTGTCATGGCGTGACTGTGAAACTCATCTTGTTGTCTTACAGATATCTGTGCTGGATACGCAGAGATCAGAGCACATCTCAGACGTGATATGTGCTCCATGTTAGCTCAGCTCCAGCAGCTCTCCCTCATTCATGTGTTGCTCTTAGTTTACTCAGGCCTCAGGCAATATCTCATTTAATTTCTAGTATATGTGTCCAGGGCACTGAGAGAGGCGTTTTGTCCTTTAATAATCTTTGTGAACATTTTTAAATGCAGTATATATCTGCTTGGGGGCATCTAAGATCTAAGGGGGGTCAAAAGTAAATGTTGGAAATATTAAATACATTTGACAGTTTGTGCTCTATAATTCTCATCTCATCTCTTTGAGATGTGCCATTACTACAAACAATGTCCACGAACTGTTAAAATGTTGGTCTCATTTATTAAGTTCAGCTCTCTTCATTTTCAAATGCACACTTGTCTAAGCTAAGGAGTGTTTGGCCTACTAATCTCAAAGTTTGGAATGCATCCAACAGTTTCAGATTGTGTGAAGAATGGAAAATGTGTTTTTCTGCTACTAGCAGAGTGTGGCAAAAACTCTATACTCTACATGCATATGCTGGGTTTGTTTCCTCATACCCAAAAGGCACAGCTAAGCATATGAACAGATGGGGTGAAATCGTCTCCGATGCGATTTTAGACTTATCACTTACTGTATTATTACGTGGGGCATATTAACCATCTGAATGCAATGGCTTCATGCATAGTTGTGGGGGTTTGTTCCCTGCCCTCAGGATGAACAATATCAATCTTATTAATACAAACTTTCATTACTCTCACAGAACTGTGGCAATGTAAAAGCAGGAAACAAAAAACAGGCTGTTGTGAGGAGACATTAGAGCACTGTAACAGTAGGTACATCAGCACACACAGGGTTAGTCTGAGTCAGTGTGCACAGGGATTTGCATGTCTGGGGCTTTTTCCTTTGGCTTTGTTGTTCCTGTTGAAATAAATTAAGCATGACTTTGGTCTATCTACTCAGCCTTGAGGAGGACCTCAGCTGTGCAAGTCCTCTCTGCCCTAAGGATAGAAAGACTAACTCAGATAACCCTCTATTTACCTCTCGTTGTATTCATTGCCTCTTCTCTCTCTACATCTCTCCCCTGAGGTTTCTCCAACACTGTTAACTCACTGAGTGAAAGTGCTCACCCTCCAAGGTATCCAAAACTTTCACTAAGAAATGTCTGAGGATTATTAGGACGTCGTTAACTTCTGTAAGGTCGGGCAGCGGCTGAATGAATGAATATGAATGAGACTTCAGATACATGCAAATGCAATTAGACATAATGGCAAAGGTATCTGGACTCACTGTAACAAATAATAACCTGTACATGGAGAATAAAAATGAATTTCAGTTGTCTAAATTATTGACTTGCTAATTCATTAATCTAAAGAATCAAATAAATATCATGACTAGTATTCATTACTTTGCCACTGTAAAGCTAGTGAGGAGTTTTTCATATCCAGAGAATAGCAGCTGAATTTCACTGCGACTAAACTGTCTGCTTCACGCGTCTCATCCCAACGTATAGCCGGCAGACTGCAAGCAAAACTGGCACAGGGAGAAAATGGATTAAAAGAGCAAATGAAGAAGGACAAAAAGAGAGCGAGATAGATGACACAGAAAGAATGTGGAGGACAGATACAGATAATGAGGCAGAAAGGAAAGAAAGAGATGGGAAGAAGCAGTGCTCTGGGCAGAAAACCGCAGAGGGAGAAAGAGAAGACACAGAGCAATTAAATGACAGGGTTAGAGAGAGAAAAAGAGGGAAAATAAGACAAAGACAAAAAATTAGAGCATTTATTGTCAAAATGAAACAGGAAAAGATTCCAAAAGGGTTAGAGAGTGACAGACTGACAGAAGGAGAGTACCCATAAAAATCTACCCGACCAGATTTGGCTACCAACAACAATGTACTGTAAAATCAAATCAGTTCATTTTTTGTTAACTATTTTCAAATAAATGCGACACTGGCCAGCAGAGCCAGCTCGACCCATTTTGGCGAAATTACGACTTGGCGCCCTGTAATTAATCACCTATAATTGTGCCCCACCCTCATCTCACGTGCGCACACACTCATTCTTAACCGTAACCCATAAATCCAAGCCTAACCCTAATTTTATTTAATAATTTTACACTTTATAATAACTAGGAGAATGTGCAAACAAGACAACATAAAACACATATTTTTCAGTGCATGTGTCCAGGATAGATGTAGAGTAGATTTATTTACCTGTACAGGTGTAGACATGTACGTGTTCGACACGAGAATAATTATTATCTAGCTGTGATCAATGTTTCCAGATCTCATGATAGATACAGAAACTTTGAATAACTGTTCACCATCAGGTCTGTTCATCTGCTGTATTAAATCTGCATGATGAGATCATATTTCACACTTGATAAATCTGCAGAATGTCTTTGAGGTCGGATCCAGTCTTTCACTGCCTCTTTCTCGCTTTTTCTCCTACTCTTTTATATATTTTCCCATATTTTCCTCACTTATTGCTGGACATCACTGTCACTCTGTCAGGTGGAGGCATGTGTGCGTCTTTGCAGGCGGGCAGAGGGGGGCAACTGGATAATGAAAATAAGCACACCTGCCTGTCAACTTCTTGATAGAGGACAGAAAACATCTAACCTCAACATCAAAATTTTTGTGAGACAATTTCTGCAGCTGATCCAAAATCTGGGACTGGGAGGAGACACAGTTCGAGGAGACAGAAGACAACTCAGGAAGTGGAGCTCTGCCCACGAACTCACACTGGGAAATAATCGGCACTGACTCCCCCATCTGACCTTTTTATATCAAAGTCCTGCTTCCTTAATGCAAAGTGCATCAGTGCAGCACTGCCCCAGTGCTGGATAATCAACGGGACTCCGTGACTTTAAGGCTTATTCTGTTTGTGTTACAACATGGTGTCTTTGTAGACACAGAGTGTGTGTTTGACTGGTCTCTCTGCAGTCCACGTGTGTCTCCTGTTGAAAATGTGTGGAGCATCATGTAGAGAAGAATCACAACTTCTTGATGAGTAGGTGCACAGTTTGAAGAGTTGATAATTAGCATAACGGATGTCCCTAATCTGAGATAAAAGGTGAATATTTTCTGCTCAATTAGTTTCATTTGTTTCAAAGGTTTCATTCACTACAGTGTCAGTAAAAAGAACACTACTCGTGAGCTTGATGTCCTCCCATCAGAAATCAATATGACAAATAAGCAGTATCAGTTGTGGTATTAAGGGACCTGAAAAAATGATAAAATCATCATTCCAGAGCTGTACCATAGCTAAACTCTTGCATACAGTATACTGCAAGTTCTCTCATAATCACATAATGTGCCCGTTCATGGAGTTGAGATCAAGCTATGAAAACTAGGATTCACCCTTTCAGGATCTTGAATCTGACTGAAATCTGACTAAATTTCACTGAATCATGACTGTAAACCTCATTGTGCTAAATCAACTTTGTGGCATCTATGCATGTGAAACACCCCACAGACAGCACCAAACCAAAGTACTTCAACAGAAAATAGAGAAAAATATCAAGCTCTAACAAACAATCTAGCTTCCAATGCCTCCATTACACCTGTACTCATATAACCAGGGTTACAGTATGTAATCAACACTGTGTGTATTCTTTTTTTTATTTTATTTTTATATATTTTAAGATTCAAAGGTTTTATAGTCATGTGGACAGTATCACTCTACAATGAAATTCTTTCAATCTTTGCTGTCCACACCATATGCCACATAATAAGACAGAGATAAATAACTGACAAAGACACAAATGAGAGAAGCTTTGTGCTACACAGCATTACAACTGCTAAAATGCTAAAGATGTGATTGTACAGATTCTGTTACAAGTGTCAGTCTTCATTGATGTGTTGTTGACTTCCTGGTCCTCACCTTAACCCCAGCTATCACAACTACACCCAAAACGGCCTTTGAACTTATGGACAGGCTAAAAAGTCCTCACAACACCAAAATGCCCTCACAAGAATAGTATTTGAACAACATTTTTCCACACAAGCAAAGAAACACACACACACACACACACACACACACACACACACACACACACACACACTAAAAGACAACGATTGATTGTCACAATTTCTTCCATCTAGTGATGGAGTCTCGATGAACACATTAGTAAACAAGACACTTAAACAGAATGCTCACGGTTTATCAAGCACTAAAAATCGACATTATTTCCTACAGGCTATAGCTTTTCCATACATATACCATTAAGTGAGCTAAAACTTAAAGACAGGAAACTTTATTTTAGTAATATCCAAAGCACTGACTTCATGCTGGTATGGGACTTTCATAAGTCCCTTCAGAGAGCTAAACAGCATCATTCATCCGGCTGTGTGAGCAGCGATAGCAGAGGAGAACATTATTTGAAGTGGGCTGGTGAACAGAACCCGACTCTAATTGATTTGTGTTCGTTTCCATAATATGAGTCATGCAAAGTTGAATTCCACTGCCTACACCATCTGAATATGACTCATGTTCACTCGAATTAGCATTCATCAAGCAGCTCAGGCAGCTCAAGCCACAGGCCTATACTGTATGTGCATGGTGGAGAGGTTCACTCTGTTTAACAGAAGGTCATCCAAAATACATCTGGAGGTCATTTAGCAACACAGTCTGAAAGGATTGACTTTCATAAGTCAACGGAAAGAATCCATTAATGCAAATCTGTCTGCTTCTAATATCAATCTCCTCGTTTTAGTGGAATGATCTGCTGCATGCAGCCATGTTTCAAGACAATATTATTACCACATTATACATCACACATCACATTTCTCACTTAATTCAGGTGGTATCCAGCTGGTAATATTAGTTTTATTTGTGCTAAACACTGTGTGAGGGAAATGAGAAAACATTCTGTAATTTGAGTCAATAGATGCTTTCGCTAGCACTTGAAGACACTGCATACAAGCAATGTCAAAAACATTACATCACTGAATAAGAAGCAAATCTATGAAGAAAAATCTGAAAAAGTCATTTAAAGGACTAGCAAGGTCTGTCTGACACATAACAAGATACATAACATTATGGACAGACTGACATATCTACAGTATGTGCCTAAAACAACACACACACACGCACACGCGCACGCGCACACGCGCACACACACACACACACACACACACACACACACACACACACACACACACATTATCTCACCCAGTTTAGTCAACATGTTAAAAATCTGTGTGTTTTTTGTTGGAGTCCTGAATGGGTCCAATTTAGCTAATTTGCGCCAGTCCCTAACATGCAAAGCTTGGTATTCAAGTTAATGTACAGCAACATCACCTGGTTGGTTGGTTGGTTGGTTGGTTTTAGAGTGGCGGTGCACAGGGGTCAGCTTGGCCACTCTCACTGAGAGTGAAACTTGTGCAGCTTCAGCTTGCATAATGCAAAGTGACACAAAAATAACTGATGTTTGCATTAATCGTCTGTCCACTGAGCACATATCCAGTTACTGTCAGTCAATGTGATAAAAATTCCAAATGATTTTGTACATG
>JAUBNQ010000017.1:29093697-29109173 GCA_032353495.1 Ctenopoma kingsleyae | reverse complement strand
GTGTGTGTGTGTGTGTGTGTGTGTGTGTGTGTGTGTGTGTGTGTGTGTGTGTGTGTGTGTGTGTGTGCGCGCGCATGCATGGGTAACATCTGCATCATCTGCTACTAGAGCCAGAGTAAAGCTGGAGATAAAAGGAGCCTAGAAGAGATCAAAGAAGAGGACAGAGACTCTTCCTCTGTCTCTGTATATCTTTATCAGCCTGTCTCTCTGTGTACCACACACACACACACACACACACACACACACACACACACACACACACACACACACACAGTGATATCAGCAGAATAGCTCCAGCACACAGTTGTAACTTCCCACATACAGTATCTGCCCCTGCACACGGCCTGCAGTGGTTTTGTGGCTTTCTTTCCATTACAAGATTTTAATTCTAAATGATGTCAACATTGATTTAGTCATCAAGCCAAATGTCATGATCTCCCTGTCTCTCAGTTTCAGTTTAAATCACTGGACCTTTTATTAGCTTGAGGCAAGAAAGAGACAATTTAATTAGTTTGTCTCAACAATAACCAATAAAATATCTGTTGTCACATACTGTGAGATATTGCGCTTTAGATACTGAAAAGACTGTAGTTCAAAGACGTGTTGGGTGTTTGTCAATTCTCTGGGTTTCATAAGCATCACTATAGTGATAGTTTGTTGGAGTCTTCCAAAACACTCTGCACTGTACTTGAACGCCTCATGCGTAGATGTGAACAAAGCACTGAGGCTGGTGCTGCTACTCATTACCACTTCTCAGGAAGGAAAACGAGGCCAAACTCTTGGGGCGGCCTTTTAGAAACTGGTACTCATCATCCAGACCACTGCTATCTAATGATGAATTCCTTTTTCCAGTCAATAAAATGTGTGCTCACCTTTGGTGGCTGACCCTGCTTTGGATAGAACTAATCCAGTTTCTACAAAGAAACCTTCTGTCCACCCACAGCTTGACTCTGAGAAAGGCCATATACGCTTAGAACAACAATCTGATTCCTGACACTTTCACTTTCTTCTGATGCCTGTTTCCTACCGTCACTCTGCTACTCAGTCAGTAATGTTCTGCTGGATACATGAGGAGCAGTCATTATTTATAACAGGTGAACAAAGAGTTACTCGAACAAGCTTGTGATGAGTGATCAAATCCATGTGAGCGCCATCTGAACATGTGCTTCAGTGGAAGATACAGAACTCAAGGACACACACACACACACACACACACACTATCTTCACTTTGATTGCTGACCTAGAAACTGTGAAGAATGTGAAATGTTGTCTGAGTATTTCCACATTTACAAGAAAATATCACCAATTTTCAGACTTTTGAACCGCTGTTCATTTTCACTGGAGCTGTGCTTGTTTTTATGCTAACAAATTCATAGTTTTTCACTTTGGTGAAGGTAAAACAAATGGAGTTTTGAGAGAGTTTGATGTACTTGATGAGGCATCGCTTGAAGGCTCAGAACCTGCTGGAATGGAGGGCAACCTAATAGTGGGGTCAGTACTTGGGTTCTCGGTAGAGACTTTTTTTTTGATGAAGGTAATTCATCAAACTCTTGCAGATGATGTCATCTGGAATAGTGTTATTAGATATTTTAGAAAAATGTTACTTATTTTAGCTATGTCAATAGACAGGGGCAGAGGGAAAAGTTAAACACTATTCATATACATATACCCATCAAACTAGAACCACATGTACATTAAAAAATCACTGAAGTAGCCCTATAATTCTTCCTAAAAATAGAGGTTCTTCTTTGTACTGCTACAGTGATATAAACTGTACAAATGTCTATTTTCTGATGACTTACTGTATATTGCCACACTGCCCTCATATATCTGGAAGTTCAACAAGCTGAATGCATCCTGCTGTAGAGACCAAACAGTTATCTTACAGTAATCTCCTCATCTGACTCTGGACTGAAAAGACAAACAAGCATATTTTCTGTTCCTTTAAATTCCACTGCTTATCAGCTGTCATGCTACAACAGAACCTCAGACACACAGGCAGCAGTTGCTTTATCATACAGCCATCAGTGGCGTCTCAACATCGTGGCTGCAGGAACGTAACAGGCTGTTACTGCTCTGCATGGTGATGATACAGTTAACAACGGGTTTATTCCCAAACACAGTCACAAAAGAGAATTCACATCAGGAGGATTGTTCCAGAAACTTCAGAGGAAGTGAAAAAGATTCAGACCTAAAGGTCAGTGATCATATACACATAGACACACAGCGTCCTCACTGTCACAGTGTGACAGGCCGTGACACAGCAGCACTGACAGTAATCACACTTGTCTCTGGCCTGGAAAGGCAGGATGAAACAGACAAAATACAGCTGGACGCAGAGGAAGCACAGAGGAAACGAGGAGAGCTGCAGGGGAAAATGTGTTTGTGTAGTATGCTGGTTTTCAGCTTGTTTAATGATCTTTTTTAACCTTAAATGTTTCTTTGCTTCTACATTATGTCATCTGGCTTCTGGTCTCATCCTCCAGATGACATCACATGGAGGGGTGTTTCAGACAGAAGCAGAGGGATATTTTAGCAAAGGCTAAAACAGAGGAACGTTTCATACCACTCATTTACTTGTACACTTGCATTTCAATGCAGCATTCATTGTTTTTTTTCCCTTTAAAAGTGAGTTTTGAACAGTAAGACTGTTAATATGTTATTGATTCATCAGTGCAGAGCTGCCACGCATGTTATCCTGCAGGTCTATTTCAGTCACCTCCTGGAAAGCAGAAATAGAGAAAAACACCATAACACATGCTGCACATGTTTCCTGCTTGAAAATGGTGATGACACCTGGAGTCTGGTTCTGTTAATGCAGTCTGATCTGTTGTTGTTTAGATCTGATCTGGGTCATATTTACACTGATTTATCACAAGCAGACTCCCACAGTTGTAAACATTCATTCAGGTCATACAGACTGACATGCAGCTCATTCATTGGACAGTTCTGGTGATGTCATACAATACACGGGCCTACATGTGGAGTCAATTAGTGGATATAGTACTTTCCAACCAGAATTCTAGCAAGTAAAGTGAGATCTATATGACAGAAGAACACAGGAGAACCTACTCATACTCTCAACAATACTAACAGAAGTTTTACTTAACCGCAAATTAATATGCAAATTTATGCAGGAAGTAACACCTAATCAGATCATTTCTATCTACTATGTTCTTGAGAAAAAGTGTTTCCTCCTAATTAAGCCCAATTAGTGCATTAATTACATACGTGCTGTAGTTTATTTTGACTTAACCTCACATCCACTTCACAAAAACTCGCAGCACAAAATATGTAATAATCAGCCACTGAAAACAGTCCATGACAAATACGCTATTACCTGCTGTGAGTCGTTTTTAAAGATTTACATCTTCAGCAGTATTAAGAGATGGACTCCAGTTGTGCACAAGTAAAGTAAAGCATACCAAAGCACATTAAATGAACGGGAAGAAGAATCCTGAAGTGTCAGGATACTGTGAGGTGATCTGCTCGAGCACAGAAACTGTCACAGCTGTCACCTCGTGTAATGTTGAAAAATCCAGATTGAAGCCTGAATTCTGAACTGAATGTCTAAATAAAATCAAGGGACGGGCGAGGAAGAGACAATGAAGGCACAGGAGGACGAGGAGGACCTCCTTCCTCTCGGAGACTGTCTGACCAAAGTAAAGCAGGAGGGCAAGAGACATAGACAGACACATGGAGACAGAGAGAGAGAGAGTCCACCCTGCACTCTGTCATTTATAGATGTGGAATGTGGCAGTCAGTTGGCCTTGAGCACTAATTACAGACCATCTCTCTCTCTCTCTCGTTCTCTCGCTCACTGTCAAGGCCAGTCAACCAGAACCAGACTGCACCCACAATCCTTTGCTGCAAGCTCCAGTCCGCAGACATAGAAAAACAGAAACAGGCAGTACCCATGACTCACACACACACACACACACACACACACACACACACACACTGCTACTGCTCCAGGTGCAGCACTTGAAGCTGCCTGTGCTGATTATGATCCATTCACACAAAACCACCAACTCATTCATTTAATTATGTTGCTGCGCTTGTTTACCTGATGAGGAACTAAAACGAAAACGAGCTAAAGCGGAACAACACCATGTGACGTTGCTGAACAAGTCAGCTTAAGCAGGCTGCATAACTGATGTTCATCTATCACTATGTCGGTATAGATGTAAAACAACCAGTTCTCTTCAGTTCCACACTTGCTGACGACTGTTGCATTCACAGAAGAAGAACATGAGATGCAGATGACACAAGGGAATGCATCTCTCCAAATGAACTTTCCATTTGCTCTTAAAAAAAAGTGTCTGTGCCCACCTGACAAACAAACAAAAGCCTAACAACCCCCCTCTGTGTAGCTCTGATCTCTTAACTCCTGAAGACATATTTGAAGCAGATTCAGGTGTTCTGAGAGCTTTACAGTAAGACCAAAACTGTAGAGCTGCAGGCTGTAAAACCAAAACAATAAGCTAAAGAAGGCTAAATGTTCTGTAGAGCTGTCGAGCTGGTGATGTGGTTTTGTCCCTATGAGTACTAATACTATAAGTCATTTCTGACTGTATAAATACTGATTACTGCAGCTTTTAGACTGAATACATGAAGCCAAGTCTGATTCTTCTGCCCCTGATAAAACACAAAAGCACAAAGGTCCTTGATGCTCCGTGGTCTCTCCTCTTCCAGACAGCTTTGTGCAGTCGTACGGATCTGCCAAGGACGAGGAGGGCAACAGCGCCATTGTAGAGTTTGCCACCCAGCTGTGCCCCGCACTCCCAGCTATTCCCACCTCCACTATTTATCCTAAAGCTGTAATTGGACACTAACATGACTAATATGTCCATAATCTGTTAAATTCTCTCAATCAAACTTGACAGAAAAAGTCAGTCACTACATAAGCTCAATATCTTAGTGTAATTAAAACCTTTCATGTTTCCTGTTGGATTGTGCTGTGCTTTAAGCCGTCGTCTTGGCCAGGTCTCCTTTAATAAAGAGGCTGAGCCTCAGTTGGACCTACCCGCTTAAAAAACACATTATATAGCTGTTTGTCTGTACTGCAACAGCATTTTCACTCACAGAGAGACATTTCATCAAAGCATGTTTTTTTCTCTGTTGTAACCACTATGAGGTCTTGATCTGATATCAGGACTGAGTTGAAGTTTTGAAGTTTGTTTTTTGCTTTGTTTTGTTTTTTTCAAAACTAATGTGCCACAAAAGTGACGTTTTATTTCATTAGACTAAGTACAAATCAATTTCCCTGCCTGGTTTCTATTTCCATGAGGATGTTCTCCACTGTGGCATCAGGACAAGGAAGAAGAAATTCAGCTCAGGGGGTGGACAGTGTACATAGTGCTGTGACTGCTGATTTACAGCATGATGCCCATAGGGTCCCACATGATGACATACTATTCTCTGTCCCTAATCCATCCACCATGCTCTCTTTTTGTCCATCTCTGCTCTTGACCTCCTAAAATCCACCTGATACAGGTGACCCCCCCATACCGCCCCCACCCTCCTGTGCACGTGCATAAAAAGTGCAAATGTGCAGTATATGCAGTGAAATACTCCTTTAAGTTTCTCTCGCTAAAGAAAGTTCTGGTGACAGAACAGAAGCTGATGGAGAGGACACAACCAAACACACACACTCGCAGCTCTGACCACACAGAGCATGTGTGTCTGTGCACAAATCAGTGTGCATTAACACAAGTGTGGCGAACAAACCACAGCTCTGTCTGAAGCCTAACTGTCACTTTGTCTGCATGTTAAAACAGGCTGGGAGTTGTAATAAGCGGAAATAACAGTGCAGAGGACAAGACAAACACACACCTGTAATGTGTCATCACATTCTTTGATTTTACTCCCACGGGTTATTTTGGTGTCAGTACTCTGATCATGAATTGGTTAAAAAATTATTTTAACCACTGAAGAGTCATCTGAGGAACCCGTCAAGTCTCTCAACCTCAGCAACAGAGCTACAGAACAGAGAACATAGGAATTTGATATGTAAACCTTTAATATTAACAGAATTATTAACATAAGTGTTAGTCTGTTGGTTTTTTTCATGGGATGTGATGGTTCTAAAACCGAGACCAAAACCACAACACAAACATCCATATTTTCATTCCAACTGTCCCACAAGTTCCAGAGTCTCCTGCATATGAATGTTCTTGTTGAGGACCTCTCACTCACTTTCTGAACAGGTTTTACATAAAGAAAGTAAAACTATATGTAGATGTAGGGTATCCGATGAGACTGCGAGGCGTTCAGGGACAGTACAGAGCATTAGTCACTGCTTTTCACTTTCTTTTGAATAGTGAGCGGAAACTATTAGAATGTATATTATGTTTATTAAGTACATTGCTGGAGCCAGGAGGTAATAAGTCTAGATTAGCATAAAGGAGAAAAGAGGAACCCAAATCTACACAAACAATTAAATCAACATAGTACCTGTATAGAGACCTACAGCAACTCTGCTCATTGAATAATATATAATTTAATGAGATTGATGCACATACATTTTCATTTTTTAATGATAAAATAAGTGAGCCCCAAACATGATAATATAATACAAATACAACAGAGGTGCTGGATAATTAGCAAGAGGAGAGACTACAACAGGAAGTCTGTAGATGAACTACACAACTGCTCCACTCTCACCAATTAAACCATGTTAGAGAGACAACACTTTGTGCCTCTCTTCCTCCTATACAACATAAAGACTTGTTCAGAGCATGAGCCAATGAAGCTGCTGTCAAAGCAAATTAGAGAAGGAAAAACACTGGAGAGAACACCCCCCCCCCCCCCAACCACCACCTCCTCCTCTGTGCTGCCTCCATCCTTTCCTCATTCTTCTCTCATCCTCCTCCTCACTATTGCTTTTCCCTACCATCCACCCCCCCCATCTCACCCACGACCCCCCTCCCTCCGTTTCTCCACTATATTCCCCTCTCTTCCGTATTCAACCAGAGACTGAACCACACACATACACACTGACACACACCTATTGCTGTGCATACAGTACATCCTGTGCTAATGGATCAGTTCTTGCACTTGTCATGTGTGTCTGATCTATAGCACTAATGGTGCGTGCGCGCACACACACACACACACACACACACACACACACACACACACACACACACACTAATGCTGATCCTGTCCAGTTTGTATGACAGCTCAACTGCACACACAGCATTCACTAGTGTATCCTTGAAGATGCTCTATACCTTTTCCTCCACAGGGTCAGTACAGACACAGGCGGTAACCAGGAGGGTATTGTATGTGTGTTTCAGTGGCTAACAGTGTGCAAGACTCATCTTTCACCCTGAACACCCTCCACCCCCCACCCGATGCTCGTCTCCTCCCCAGCATTATCACACTCGCTCACTTATTACCAGGATCACTTTATGGCTGCTGAGATAACAGACACCAGCGGATCATTACCAGCTCTAAAACAGGAGCTCCATCATGAGCCAGGGAGACGTCCTCTGAGGAAAAAATGACTCTGTGATACTTTTATCAGGGGCAGAAGATTTAGACCACACAGTGACAGAAGATACCGAATAAGAAAATCACAACAGAGTAGAACAGACAAGCCAACAAATGATGGTGATTCTGTTCAGCCACACAGATGCAGTTTGGTAACGACTTGTCCAGCAGAGCTGCACATGAGGGGGCATCATGTCCCCCTGTCAGAGCGGTCACAGTCATCAGGGATATTACTGTAACACTAACAGACATTATGTTGAAACAATCTAAGTTTGGGCACTTGAGACAACTGTCTCTCTAAAGTTAGCTGAAGTGTGATGGTTGCAGGTACAGAGGGGAAAATACTGCTGTGTGGTGGAACGGAGAAAAAGCTTGAGTTCTGTTTTTGTTCTTTTAAGGCTCCAATGAAAACTCTTTTCATTAGCACATACAGAAAATGTAAAAGAACCCATTAGATTTTCTCCAAGTCCAAGTTTAAAATGTTTTCCATGTGCAACACCTACATCTGTTTTCCGAAATATTCAAAATACAAAAGTTCTCAGCCTAATTAAAAAAAAAAAAAAACATGGTTAACAACTTAAATAAACAGACCTACACTCATTTAAATACTAAAACATTAAATATATATGATATAATATGCAACTTTTATATAATAATTGTATATATATTTAATATAATACTAGAATATACAGTGTATTTTAAGATAAATATATAGTCTATCATAGAAACTTGTTTGTGGCTTTCTGCGACAGAAAAGGACTAAACTTGATGAAGATCGCGGCAGTAGAGCCGCACAGGGCCGCACCTCTGCACATGTAGGACAGAGCAGACTCTCTACCTGCGCTCAGCTCTGCCTGGTTCTTACCTGTCTGACAGCTGCGCCTCTCGGTGAGCTTCAGCGTGGCGGTGGTGCCGGGCGGGGTCCCGGCGTCTCCCTGCTCCGCTGACTCAGTCCTCCGCTCCCGACCTTCTGCTGCAGTGTTTTTCCCGGTTCTAGTCTACCTCCGTGCAGCTGCAGCAGACGCCACAGTAAATCCAGCCGGACCGGGGGCGGGGGTTTGTTTTGTATGCAGCGACAGCTGTCTGTCTGTGTGTTTGGGGGACTTGACTTGCCTGTGCCGTGCTGAGCCGTGCTGAGCCGTGCAGGAGCGGACAGGAGCCCGACTGGATTAAAAAAACACACATACACAAAGACATAACACGCCCAGCCGGCCGACCACGCTCCATCAAGACCCGCCTTTTACCGTAATACTCTGAAGAGCCGGCCGCTTCAGGACTGTCACCACAGCTCCTTCATGCTCCACCAGAGAGGACTAACACGCCATGTCCCATTGTCCTCGTGTGTGAGACACGCCAACATGTTTAATGCACAATTTTTTTCTACAGGTCTGTTCATTTGGAGCAATAATAATTCATCTCAGTGGGAAGGCTGTGATCAGTCATCCTGCTGGTCCAGATGAAGTAGATTGAACTCTGACATGCACACTGTTAACCAGCAGCAAACCACATCGACGGAGCTCACTTCTGAGAGAACAAGAGAATCCAAAATGACAGAAGCTCCATGTAATGGGTGGTGCTTTGTTGCATCATTCATTTTTCAAAGAGCCGCTCTGCTGATTAAGAGGCAACACAATAACTCTTATTTTCTGTTACGCACAGAAAAAATACTATCAACAATGAATGATGTAGCTTGACTCTGTACATCACACCTCCATTTCAGTATTTCTATTTAAACTAGGGTTTGCAAGTACTTCAGTTCAAGGGTGTAGATTTGCATATGGACAGTGGGGACATAACTTAACAAACTTATTCACATTATCGTTGGAGTGAAATCACATTCTGATGTGCTCTCTCTGGTCAGTTATCTGACCATCTATTATCCTAACCACTTTACCTCTTAAAGGTCACAGAAGTGCTGGCGCCTATCCCTGCTGTCATAGGGGGAAAGGCAGGGAATGCCTGGACAGGTCACCAGTCCATCACAGGGCTGACATACAGAGACAGAGCACACACACTCACATTCACATCTATGGACAATTTAGAGTCTTCAGTTAACCTAACATGCATGTCTTTGGACGGTGGGAGGAAGCTGGAGTACCTGGAGAGAACTCACGCAGATATGGGGAGAACATGCAAACTCCACACAGAAAGGCACCCGGACAACCTGTGGATTCAAACGTCAGCCTTTCTTGCTGTGATTGCTAATTACTACACCACCGTGTCTTCAGCAAATGAGCCACCACACTGAATGTTTAAACACGTCACCATAGAGGGCGCTAGAGCACCACCCACCTGTCCTACATGAGGAAGAAGAAGAAGACGAAGAAGATAGGAATCACTTAAAATAATTTTATAAAAACATGAAAACTTAAATGAGGGAGTTATACATTATACAGTCCGTGAGTACCGTGTACTCTCTGCATTGGAGTGATGTATGTCCTGTTCCTCTGGGGTGCAAAAATCTTCCCAAAAGATGCTCGTTATAAGTGGTGCATGTCCAGTAGACCCCCACCTCCTTTTACAAAGGCCGCCCACGAGAACGTTGTTGACTTGCAATGAAAATTGTTGATAACTGACTTAGGTACTGCTCCTCCACGAAAAAAATAATTTCACCAGAAAGATCTGCACACAAACAGAAATCTCCATGTGACTGCCTTGACACCTTAGATGCAAAGTCAGCTTTCCATTCCAGATCACGTCCACTTTAATTGGAAAGGGTGAAGTGTAATGTCAAAGGGGAACATACAGTATATACATGGCTGCTGAAATAATAGAAGTGGTGTAAGATGGTGAAGATATAATACAATTTATTTCATTTCAACCATAGTGAACTAACCATATAATAGTCTGACAGGCTATTATGCAGTTCTATTAGCCTACCTGGAGAGGTCAGAGAAGCTAACACATCAGTCGTGTAACTGTCACCACCAGCACCGTTTGCATGGGGTCAACTGTGAGAGTCAGGGGAGCTGCAGCAGTTACTATCAGAATGATAGATGAACACTCGCACTGCTGCTCGCACCGTTCGCTGAGAAATGCTGATTGGGAGCTTTCGGGCGTCGCATCAGTGCGTTACCTTGGACATGTTGGATGTGAGCACCAGCACCATCAGTCACCCTGACAGCCAATCAATTAAGTAGCCAATCAGTGTGAGAGTATGAGTGAAAAATGCGCGTGGCTGGCATGATGCTCTGTGGTTCCTGAGAGCGTACGCCCCTGCTGTGCGCCAAACAGAACAGGTCTGTCACTGTCAAGGTTTCAGCCTGTACAACGGCCCAGTTAGGCGAGATGTTCAGTGACATGTTGGTGTGGAAGCAGAACGACAGGAGGTGAACAGAATAACAAGAATGTCCCCTGAAGAAGACATGATTTTTCAGACTGATTACCTTGACAGTGTTGCAGCTTTGTTGACTGATGCGCCTGCAGTTTGCCACAGATGCTTTAGCCTCTGAGGTGCTATGGCGGTTGTCTCTTTAATAACTCATATATCAATTTCTTGTTCCAGACTAAGACTTTTTATAGTTCACAACTGCTGCAAAGCAAACACACTGTTATAATATCTACAATGGGATAAAGTTACTTTAGAATCTCTATGTGTCGACATTATTTTCCTTCTGTATCGTGTATCTTTGATTCAGTCATCAACAATACTGAAAAAGACTGCAAGAAAAATCTAAAATGTTTTTCTTAAAACCTTACTGTCATTGGGAAAAGCATCCTATAAAGTATTTAAACAATGGAATAATACAATGTCTGTATGCTTTTCATTCATCAGAAAATAAATTGATAGACTACTTACTGAACAAGACTGAGGCATTGAATGTCTCTGTATTATGTTGAATTCTCTTCTAAAACCTAAGAAACATGTGAAATTGTGAGCAAGACTGCAAAACCTACTTTACAACATGGTACAACTGAGCAATGTGTTTTCTGAATGCTGCACACGTTACGAGGTGTTAAGCTTAAAAGTAATACCTTCATATTTCAAATCAAAATGCTTAAAATGTAGGTGCGCTATATTACAAGAGTTACGGTTGGGTTAATAACAAACCATCTCTACAGTATACAGGTGGTGTGTGTGTGTGTGTGTATGTGTGTGTGTGTGTGTGTGCGTGTATGTGTGTGTGTGGGCATGCATGTATTTCATGCATGTAAGGTGTCTGCTGAACTGTATAGTGATGACACAGTGGGAGATTCACACACACACACACACACACACACATACGCACAGTCTGACATTGTTTTTCTCTCCCTCATCCACTCTCAAACACACACCTTGGCATTGGGACATCTTGGCACAAAAGATGTAGGAACTGAAGCGCAACAGAGCAGCAGAGTCTTACGAGTACACAGAGAAAACAGAGAAAACAACGTCCACAGTTTTCCAGCAGGAACCTAACACCAAGAAACAAATGCAAATATGAAAATGCTGTATCAGCTAACGCCAGCTTGACCATCCCTCAGAGTTTATGTCATAAAGAGAGACAGAGTGGGTTCAGTGTGATAGAATGGAAAACACAGTGTGTGTATGTTTTCCTGTCCAGTCCACACAAATTTGTTATGTGGGCGAATCTTTCTTCAGTACTGTTATTATGAGGACATTACTGCACTGTGAGGACATTTTGGCTGCTTCTTCCATCTTCAGAGGGCTGCTAAAGGAATAGTTTCTGATTTTTAAAGCTTGTATAAAGGTATGAAATGCACCTTTTCAGTAGTAGCAGGAGTCAGATCAGTGACATCATTTGGTTAAAAATCAACCAGTATCATCCCTCAGAGGCCACTTCAAACCCTTTCACATGGGGTCTGGAAATGAACAGTTTTGGGTAGTGTCGCATTCCCCACTTATGTATCCACGGTAACCATGCCTCTGCTCTGTAAGTGGTGTCCTGAGACCTATGTGCTACCATAGCTACATTGCTTATGAAGCTTTCTCCACTTATCCTAGAAAGCTGATTCTGTTCATCTGGAGGTTTTTACCAGATGAACAGAATCAACTTTCTCGGATTTCTTTACCTGGATTATTGAGCACGCTTCGAGACTATCTCCACTTAGCTCCTTGCCATAGGTGGAGGCTCACAGAGGGGGGGCAGGGCTATATCTACAAGACCTAAAATCCTACAATATAATTTTGGGAGCGAACTGAAAAACAAGGTGTTTGACTTTTTTTCAGACAAAACAGGTAGATTGGAAAACCACAACGTGGCGTGTTCAGTACAAAGTGACATTTGCACTCGATCACCCCTTTAATAAAGTGTTGAGGTGCCTATGCGTACATGACAACAAATCTTGGTTGCTACAAATGTTTATGTTCTGCATAGACACCGTGTGACATTTCACCCAGAATGCAACTAGACTAGATTAAGAAACTGGGGTCACCCCAAAGTTCAGCTGAGAGTCATATGCCTGTAGGCAGTGATACTGCAGCATCTACCAGTTCATGGGAGACCTGTGCAATGAGTTCCTGTGCTGTTACATCCTCTTAGTTGACTGTCACAGTTTGGGTGACTCCATCACTCAATAACTGCTATTTCCATACAGTTGTTTGAACTGATGATCTTGGAATCTGCAGTTGTTCAGACTTACAGTCCTCTTTCTCTTAAATGTGACTTCAGAAAACTCTAAATGAATTTACAATGTTCACCAAATTCTTGAGGTTCTCTTCCATTAATGTTGTAAGTTGTACAATCATTTGGCCTCAGAAGAAGAAATGACTGAAAGTATCAATATCACCTTGACTTTCATGTCCTCAATGAGTTTATGTAAATGTCTGACATTAACTGTATGTGCACCTTAGTACTGGACTAAGACCAGCTTCAAAATCCAAAACCACATCTTTAGGTTTCAGTTAGGGTTAGGTTTAGGGTCAGGTTGGGGTGAGACATACAGTTGTGATGGCTAAGGTCAAGGTTAGGAGTTAGGGAATGCATTAGGTCCTCACAACTATGGAAAGACTACAGTGTGTGCGTGTGTGTGTGTGTGTGTGTGTGTGTGTGTGTGTGTGTGCGTGTGTGTGTGTGTAAGAGATGGAGAGGTTTGGTGCCAGTGAGCTGATAAGGGTGTGATAGCACTGACACAGTGAGGCGCATGGGACAAAACACAGATATGAAGACTCGCACTGACAAGCCTCTGCAACACACACACGGACTCACACACACACGCATACCGCCGTGCACTTGTTGACACTTGTTGGGTAAATGTTGACACTCTCTTATTTGTTACATGACATGTGCTCCTTCTATACTGTCACTGCGATCATATCAAACGTGTGTGTTTTTGTGTGTGTGAGTACCAGCGCACCATAAGTGTGTGTAGCTGGTGTAGAACGTTCATAAATGGGTGTAATGGGCTCCATATGGTGAAGTCGGAGAGCTGGAGCAGAGTGCGTCTAGAAGAAATATCACCCCTGTCTCCACCTTTCACACACTGCTGAGCTAACACACAAACACACAAACATATTTTAACTTCCTGTGGGGATAAAGCTGTTGTTTCTTCAGACGGTGTATGCATGTTAATGCAGCATGTTGTCAAATGGAAATGATTAAAAGGAAACACCAAATTATCACTTGTGATGAGGAAAAGAAGTGGGGGAGGGATGGAAGAAATAATTAAAGAAGGCAAGAATGAGGGGGAGGGTGGAGCATAAAGTAATTATAAAACAGTGTATGAAACAGTGAGAGTAGGGAGAGAGCTGTTTGCAGGTTTACACTCTACTGATGAAGACTTAATCCTAAACAGTTCATGGTGAGACTGATGTACATGTTATAGGTCATGAAGAAAATGACTCTGATCATGTTCATGTATTGATTAGTTTGATAATCCCATGTCTTTGTGGTTCAACATTATAAGTAAGCTTGCTCTGATTTATTGGCCACAGTGAACAAGGTTGAATACGGCACAGTCTGTTCCATTTTTTAAAAATCATTTGTGGTAACTCCACTGCAAATATTGTCTATCTAACCAAGTTTTACAATCTTAAATCCAGCTAAAAAGTCTTTTTTATCTTGTTTTGAGAGTCATATACTAAGCAAGCACAGAAATTATGATTATGTCACTTAATTTGAGAAGATTCACGCTAGAATCAAGTGAAATGATCTGTCCATGCAGTAAGATAATTACACTTGGTAAGATTTAGATATTATCTTGTTTTGAGAATATATGTCTTATGTTTAGTATTTCAGGAAATCTTACCAAGTGTAATTATCTTACTGCACTAAGAATGCATTAAAATAATTTCTTCAAATTGGGTACAAATGTCCACCCAGACACAAAGATGAACAGATTAGATTTTGGTGGTCAAAGGTCAAGGTCACTGTGACCTCATGTATGTTCCATTCTCATCAGTGCAATAGCACAGAAATGACTGGAGAGAATTTCACAACAGGCACAAACATCCTCCGGGACTCATGATGTATTAGAATATGAGTCTGGAAACATGCATGTTAGCAGGAAATTCTAGTTTCTGTCTTGCACTAACTCTCCGCCTGTCAGTCATCACCCGTGTTCCTGCCACTTACCAAGCTGCTGCATTCCCACTCTGTAAGAGAACAAATGATAAAGATAGAAGATGCTGCTTCTTGTTATTCTTTTTTTAAAATAGTTCAGTTCCAGTTTTAGTCTGACTTTGAGTAGACTTGATCTCCAGTTTTTCTCAGTTGCCAGACACGCTTAATGAAACTGGGATCAACTGTTCACTTTTCCACTGCTTTCACACATTTTTACATCCTTTATCAAAACACTTAGCACACGTCATCCAAAGACCCTTAATGTTTCTGGATTAACTGTGTGAAACTTCACAGCTGATGGAAAATACCTGTGTAATTATGAATCTAATAATAATAATAATAATTGATACTTTATTGATGCCCTTGGGGAAATTGTTGTTTGGACAGCTGCTAGACCTGCGACAGCGCTACTACAGGGTTTCAGTGTCTTGTACAAAGACACCTCAACATGTTACTTGCTGGGACTGAGAGTCAAAC
>JAUBNQ010000017.1:29059693-29072391 GCA_032353495.1 Ctenopoma kingsleyae | reverse complement strand
TTGTGTCGACTCCATGCAGTACACCACAGTCTGCGCTGCCAAACACACCACAAGTGTGTGTGTGTGTGTGTGTGTGTTTAATGCTTTTTCTTGTTGAGACTCCTTCGTCTCATTTTCTAACACCCTGACTTTCTTACCCTCTCATGCTCCAGTAATTATTCTTCCTCTTATTTTTCCATACAGGGTATCAGTGCTCATTTCAAAAAGGTAAAAACATCTCTGCTAACAGGTCCTAAATCAGCATTATTATTTTGTATGCTAACACTGAAATACACATAGTTAGAATCACCCAAAACTGTGGCTCACTGTACAATACAGAACATGTGACAACAAAAAGTAAATGAACAGTTTGCAATTTCCTGTTCTTCTGCAAAAAAAAAAAAAAAAAACACACAAAAAGTCACAATCTTTCATGTCAATGTCTCCATTGAACATTGCTCCACTCAACACACAGAGTCGTTGCAAACCTGGAGTCCAATCAATGAAAAGTTTATACCTTTGATTTGACAAACAGATTTCTTGCCACTGTGTATGTTTCTTATTGTTGTTCAAAACAGTTAAAACACACAGTGAGCTACAGTGTTACAGTGGGTAACATGCTCCTTCATTACCATGAACACACACTGTAGTTATCTATTTTCACTCAATCCAACCTACAGTACCATACAAAGCACATCTGCAACACAGACCACTTAACCACCACTTAACACTGACCCCAACTCCTTGTTTGAGGAAAATGAAGTCACACATTATTGATTGTGGTCTTTTTTTTACCTACTTTCCAAATGAAGGTCAATACTAGCCATGAGGAGGACTACTCTAACAGAGAAAACTGAAAACTGCTGTATAATGTCTTCTGTTGTACTGAAGAAGCTTTGGCAAGTCAGAGAAAATAACCATGGTGATGTGTTCAGGGTTATTGTTATTTTAGCTTGGGCTCAGAGACCTCAAAACTGTAAGATTAATCTACTGGATTTCACTAAGCAAACAGAAAAGAGCCTTTCACTGGATAAATACTGCAGTGATAAATACGTTTCAGCTGGTAACACAATGTGTGCTGGAGCAGTACGATCACATCATCAAGACAAGTTCTTGTCAAGAAATGAATGCAACTCTGGACAGAAATTTGTGACAGTGGCTCAGCTGATAGGGCAGTTGGGAATAGTCTATGAACCCCAAGGATGGTGGTTCACTTCCCGGTTTGTGCACCGATTCCTGGAAGTGTCTCTGGACAAGACAGTTAACCCTGAACCCTTGGCGCCTCAAAGGGGCAGCCTGTTCATAAAGAATGTCCCATTCCTAAGCTTATGGAAACAAAGTCATTGTGAATGTGCGCTCTCATCAAAGCAAAAGGCAGTTCACGAAACACTTAGCCAGGCTGTATATTCTGGTATTTATTATGCAAAATGCTAATAGCTGCATTGTGGAAACTAAAGAATTTTTTTTTTAAGTTTAGATAGATGTTAAAGCTAGAATCTGGGCCCCTAAATTAATTGAAAATGGAATGAATAAGAGTGTTAATGAGAGGAGACTTTGACAGCACAGAAACACTTGCCTTACTAGCCACTTTTTAAATTAATGAACCAATTAAAAATAGGCTAAGAAGAGTTTTTATGGTCACAAAAAACTTTTTTTTGTCTCCATATATTCATGCTAAAAACATATACATAAAGTTTTTTTTATTAACTGATCTTTTAAATTTTAATCTAAATGTGTTTTCATTTAGACCAGGGGTGTCCTCGGGGGCCAGTGTCCTGCTTGTATTGCAACCATCCCTGCACTTACAGCTTCTGACTGGCTGAACACACCTGAACCAGGTAATCAGCAGTGGACAGGGCAGGGATAGTTGGAAAACAAGCAGGACAATGGCTCTTGGGGATCAGGATTGGACACCTACGATTTAGACAAAGTTTTCCTATTAAGTTTGCTGAACTGAATCTTTTGTTCTTAGCTTAATGAAAAACATTCACAGCACTAATCACTGGTTTTAGTATTGTATGTACCTGTTTGTGTTTCATGTCTGAAATTATAAGTTGCCATCTTGGTCGTGTCTCTCTTGAGACATTCCCTGCTATTCTGAGTTGGATCTACATGGCAAAAAAATAAAATAATGTGATAAAACATGGCTAAATATGCACAGCAGAATTCACTCACAGGGAGCCACTGGCCCACCACCCTATCCCCAGTCACCCTGCCAAAACCTCATGCCACCCCTATCCTCCCCTTTCTCTAGATGCACCACTGCTTTAGGAGACAACTTTGCTGTTTGTGGAAAGTGTTCTACAAAATCAAAGATGTAAGTATTTGTGAAACAATATGAATAGAGAAAAAAGACAGTGACTCATGTTTCTTTATATGTACAGTTGACATTTATTGAGATAATACAAAACCACTGCGGTACAGATCATTTATAAAAACTAAACCATAACAACAATGACATAAATAGTTCAGAATCCTGATCAGTAAAAATATCTTGGTCCCCTTCCAGCATCAGAGTTGAGGCCGAGGCAGAGAGTGACTGTTGGTGGTGGTGGAGGATTAATGCATGTTTTCTTGCTTCTATCCACTGCTGGACTGGAGCGCTTTCACAAACAGGAGATTTAACCCAGCTAAGTTTACACAAATAAATTAACTTTTCAGTCCAACACCCAGCGTATCCAAAACTCCCCCTTCATGCTGATTACACTGGGCGTCTTAAGGGAGCCTACAGGAATTTTACTGGCCTGGGCTTCAGTGAGTCTTTCCCATGATGGTCTAAATGCTGCTTTGGTGGCTCGTCCACCCTGACTGAATCAAACCCTGAGGGAATTACTGAACATAAATATTGGGATTTTTGGGTGTTTTTCCCCCAAGAAAATTACAATATTGCAAAATACTGAACATCGGGACAAAGACTGCATATCTGCCAGTACTATATCACCAGTCTAGCTACAATTGCACAGACTGATAACTAGCTCAAACCTTAACCAAACCTAAAGGGATAATGTTCAGCTTTAAATCTCTTCCTTGTAAAGCACAACACCATTGAGCTCTAGCTTTCGAATATGCATCTTTCAATAGAGTTCAGTCTGAACTGAAGCCCACTCACAACAGAAAGAAGCTCAAGTCCTGCTGGGAACACACCACATGAAATGATCAGACTTAATACTAACTAATGTTTTCACTGCTTTTTGACCCTCAAACACTTCACAGTGTGATGGAATTTTAGTTTTTACGTTCATTCATTTCACTCATGTTTAAAATTGATAACCATCCTGTCGGTTCAGGGAGACCAATGTAGAAACTTTATATTACTACTGGCTCTGCAGACAATGTTCTGTTCTCCTCCTCAGACGAGACTGAAACATTACACCCCAGTTTACAGGTTAGTGAACAAACCTCGTAATGTGTGCTTCCACTAAAACTAGTTAGTAGACATGGTGGTTTGGTTTATTACTGGTGCCAGGTTAGTTCGTTTTTATCTTCTTATATATATGATTAGTCCTAGTGGTTAAGGTGATGGATGGATGGTCTTAAGTCAGGTCCAGGTCTCACATCCTGCAAAACAAGGCACGTTTACTCTGGTCTTATCTGAAAAGCCAGGGTATGAGCCTGCTTTGGTTTTTGCTCTTGGTTTTGGGGCTGTGACACACCAAGCAGACCTAGTTTTTGCAGTTAGAACCCCGGTGGTCTTGCAGTTGAAGGTTATCATTAACCATGTTTGCTGTGGAGCAAAGTGGACTCCTCTCAGTTTGAGCAGAGACTGATTCGCGTAGTGACAAACAGGAAACAGAGATGGGAAGAGGAAGCTTCTGCTCCACTTGAGCTGTTGCTGTAATTCCATCTGACTGGTAGTTTTAACAAGGCTAAAAGTTGTGTGGTGTGTTCCCAGCATGGGTTATGAACTTTCACATCAGTTAAGACTCTGAGTCATACGTATTTGAGAGAAAATGCTCAATACAATACTGGCTAAATGGAGCAGACTATTTCAGTAACGTCAAATCCTCAAATGACTTCTTTTGTGACATACTTTACCAATAAGCTTGGGGGAACATTTCTCATTGCAGGCAGCTCCGAGGAAAGTATTAATACTGGTGGCAGAGATGTTGGGTTGAGGGTTGTGTGGATACAGTAGCACAGGTCAGATGAGATGGCTGTAATTCTTGTGATACTATGAGGTAAGAATGAGTGAGTATACTGTACTGTGAGGATGATACATGTCGCTCTCTGCTTGTGTAGTTTGATGGACATTATGGAAAGATTCTTTCATTCAGCATTACACTGTCCAGACATCCTGTTAATGTCTGTCACACTCCTGCTGGCTCTGATCTCACTGTGTGTCTAAATATGCAGGTTTGTCCAAGCGTGTGTCAGTTTTAGTGTGTGTCCTGCGTAAGGATATGGTAGGTATGTGTTTATCATACTGTGACTGGGTGGAAAAGTCACATCAGCTGAAACTCCATAAGAACACTCATGTGGTTTCTCTACGTTTCCTGAAGAAAAACATTGATCTTCTTTACTTTTATGAAAAACAATATTATATATACTGATTGCTGATCATTATCATGTTTGGGTTAAGAAACTGCTTCTCAACAAGGACATGAATGCACAGGGATACTGTAAAAGTGATACTAATGTTTTGATCTGAGTCTGGATAACTTCCTGTTATGTCCAGATTCCAGTGCTGCTGGTTCCTGCTGCCTGGAGTTGCAAAGTTTTTCCCAGCAACAATATTTATGTGACTGGTGATGTTTGTGTAAAAGTATTTTTTTCATATGCTGTATCACTGTATGTTTATGTGTGTGCATGTGTGTGTGTGTGTGTGTGTCATGGGATTTGGAGCTGCAGTTCCTCGTCTTCTTCGTCCATATCGCTCGCTGGACCGTCTGGGTTTTCAGGACTGAACCGAGTCGATCGCATCTTCCCAAACAGACCAGGATTCTGCTGCTGCCGCCTCAGTCTGAGAGAGGAGATAATATCACAATGTAATATGCTAAAAAGTATGTTCAGTATGTTTCAAAATCTCACTCTGCCTGTTATTTAGTGATAATAACATCATTAAGATGAAATGAGAATGTCTATAGTCACTTTAGGCACAGTGGTGCTTTGCACTAAATGCAGATGTCATGCTGCTATTTAGCAAGTATAATATTCACCACGATTACCGTCTTCTCTGGAATTCACAGTACTGCTGCACAGTAAAGAGGGAGACATGGCTAAGAGCCTCCAACTGAAGCCTACACAGCCACCAGAAGGCCATTGTCCATGGACACTGAGCTAGCTTGCTAGTTTCCAAACGTAATTCTGCACTCAACCAGAAAATCCTGTCTGCTGAGTAAAAAACTGTTAACTATTAACATATTACTCCATACAACATACATACTAGACAAAGAAGAAGAGCAGTGACATGGTGATAGAGCAGTATTATGAGTATGCCTGGTAGCTCAATGGGATAAGCATCAGACTGGGATGCAGAAGGTGGCAGGATCGAATCCTAGCCCAGCCCATCCCCCATACCACGTGTGTCCTTCAGCAAGACACTCAGCACTAGCTCCTTGTAAGTCACTTTGGATAAAAGCGTCTGCCAAGTAAAGTGAAAAAAAAGAAAAGAAAAAGGAAAGTATAAAGAGGAAGGGGAAAATAAGCTAGAGGGAGTCAGAGAGAGAGAGAGAGAACTCTTCCTATTCAGCTTAACTCTTGCCATGAGGAGACTCCCTGCAGAAACACAGACTGATTAAAATTAAAATGCAGGAATTTGTTTATGAGGGAGTTTGAGGTTGTCAACAGTCAAACAACTTTTTTTGCTATGCTGTTTGACTGAACTGTTCTGCTTGTACTTCTGCTGACCAATGAAAAATGCACAGCACAGCTCTACTGTAATGTGAACAAGCAAACAGCTGAAGTGGATTGGTGATATTGGGCTAAAATAATTTGGGCTGTATAAATCAAATGTGATTTGAATGTCAGGGAAGCCTCATCAGCCACAACCACATACTGTAATGTACTGTGTTAATGTATTGAACTGATTACATTTTTTCTTGGGGTCAGTGTCATGCTTAAGAAGCCTTCACTCAAAAAATTTAAATAATTAAAGGCAAGGTTTCATATTTTGAGTGTTCAACATGCGGCTAGGAGGAACTGTGAATCGAACCACTGACCCAGCAGTTCAGGGACGGCTGCTTTAGCTACTGATCCACATGGACATGGTTTGTGCCAAATGTAAAAACACTCCTCAAGTGTTGAGACAGGGCAGACATGAAGTGACAGTGGCTTTGACCAAAGCTTTATACAAAGCTAATTAATTTATACATGAGTCAATTAGAACGTCTCCACCAGATGCGATGAAACTCCAAACAGGCATTCCTGAGATATTGCATTGACAATATGGGATGAACATAAGGTCAGAGTGACTCTGAACACCCAAAACTAATCAGCTTATCCTAGCACATGTGGACTTTTGTGCCAAAGTTGAAGAAATTCCCTCAATGTGTTCCTGAGATATCACTTTCATAAGAAGGGGACGGACAACCAGAAAACATAATACCTCTGGCCATAGCTTAAATGCTCTGATATGAACAACACGTGCATCCTACAGGAAGTTAGTCATGTGTCAAAGTGTAACATCATGCAGGGCCATTTTAGGGTTAGGCAACAATGCATTACACACCTAATATTAAGGGGCTTTAGCAGGACTCTCTATTGCTACCTGCGAACGCCAAAGCGTAGCCATATGAAGCATCTGGACACAGTGGTTATCATTGTCTTCCAATCACTATCTCCTACTTTCCTTTGGGGCATTCCTTCATCTTTGTCTGCGTCTTCCACACTATCTTGCCTCCTTTCCTCTTTTAATGTCTCTCCCTCTCCATCATAACATTTGGACAACAGCCATTAAAAGCTTTTCTATTGAGCCTAGGAGCACTTAGCACGGCTACAGACACGAGTGACTTTCAGTCTATGGAAAGATAGGATCACAGAGGAAATGAAGAGATAAAGTTATGAGGGAGAATGAAGAGAAAGCAATATCTGCATTCCATGTGATTCACAGTGTGTTGTGGTCACTCTTTCAATGAGGAATGAGGAGGATCAATGTCATTTACAAAAACACCTGCAACGGCAACAGTACCACCACGATGGCTCATCACATTTCCTACACCACAGACAGAAACATGAGCAACCTCTGATTCTAAGTGAGTGTATTTGTGTGCATCAGAGCACTCTGTGGTTGCTACACTTTGATGCATAAAAAACTAACACCAGTATTATAAAAGACAACACATAACTTACAGTATAACTGGGGTGGTCATTTAATTCTAAGAATTGTGAACAATAGTTTTCTTTGTAAAATAAATAAGCACCAATCTTTCTTCTATCAGATTGGTGAATTCTGAGTGTGCAGCTTTGCAGATCGTTGATGGAACAAAGCACCAGAGGCTCCAAAAATAAAAGAAAAGCTGCTTATGTGGCTGTGATGTACCATTCAATAATATTTAACTTTAAAGTTCATATTATAGAAATGAATGTAAAACACTAATTAGCCACAACATCCAAACCACTGACAGGTAAAGAGAAGAGTGTAGTCATAGTGCCATACAATAACACTGCCTCCACCATGTCTGACACATGATGTGTTATACTGATGAGGATCATAAATTGTTCCTATGCTTCTCCATCCCTTTCCCATAATTCTGGTACAAGTTAATCTTTGTTTCATCAGTCAAAAAAAATATTATTCCAGAATTGTTGGCGCTTTCTGGTGACGTCTAATTTGGCTAGAACAGATAATGAAAACAAAAGGTATCATTGTACTCCATTTAGGTTGGGTTTTCCTCAAGAGACAGATAGAGCAAGAAAAACTTCCTGCCTGGTAAACAAACATGTTTCTAATGCTCCAAAAACTGAAGTACATCCCAAGGTAACCTTGTGTGACAAAAAGAGGAGAGCACATACAGTAAAGGCTATTGTGCACACACACACGCTTTCTTTGTGTGCTTACTTGAAACACTGCTTATGTCACGCAGTTTCCAAGAAACTAAATGAAAAAATTCAATCAGAATGAAGAAAAGCTTAAGCTACACCCTCTTCAAGAACACACACAGATTTGTGTCAGTCTCTGAAGCAGTTACCATGCCGACATGCCTGTCACTCCTGCACAGATTCGAGCAACGAGAGAATTCTCTGTTACTACGGTAACCTGCAACTGGGAGCTCGGCGATTGGCTGCCGAGTGCCAGAGCAACAACGTGGAGGAAAATGGAGAGAATGCAGAGGGAGAGGCAGAGAGCAAGAAGCTGAGGACTGCACAAAGCTGATAGAGTGTGAGAACTAAAGTGAGTGACAAATTACACACACACACAGACACACACACAGAGCACAGAAGAAGCTAATCTGTAAATAGCATGAAAGTAAATGCTGGGGTAGACGGTGAGCATGGCAGCTACAAGCCACTTCACATCACTCCCACCTAAACAGGGTAAGTTTTGAGTAGGCACCTTCATGGTTATCCAGGGGTGTTTGGGAGTATGTGTGAAGTTGCTAACATGGTGCCACTCCTGCTCTCAATGCAATCATTCTACTTTGGAATAAGCCTTTTTGTATAACATTGCAAAGTCCTTATGGAGTTTTAGTGTTGAATATTTTCAGGTGAGTTTATTTTCAGGAATCAACTTCTGTCTTCTGCATGTGAGCTGCCAAAATAAATTCACACTAAAATATATTTGGGAAGCATCATTAGCAGCAAATGTAATAGTACTTAAAACATTAAGTAAGGGGCTGTAGCAAAAATGAAGTTTTTACTACTTAAACGTTATCTTAAAAAACAACATGGTGTGAGGGTGCATTAGAGTTCACAGCATGGGTAACTTGCATATCAGTGAAGGCACATTAAAGCTGAACAATGATCCAGGGTTTGGAGCAACATATGCTACCACCTACCATCCATCATCATTTTCAGGGAAGGTCTTGCTTATTTCAGCAACAAACCACATCCTGCATGTACAGTATTACAACAACATAGCTCAGTTCTAAAAAGTCCTGGTGAAAAAAACTCTTCACTAATCAAGTAAGAACGGGAAAGATCAAACACAGCAGTAAACATGGTCCTTTCCCAGCTTTTTTCAACAGTTGCTGACATCACATTCAACATGAGCTCAATGATTTAAAATAGCTTGTAAAAAATTTTCAAATCATTGTACTCCTATTTAAATTCATCGGAATGTGGATACATTATCCAGATATGAAACAAACTGAAACAGATGCTGTAGTTACACTTTAATGCATTAATTTAAGCGTAATTGCATGAAATACATATTTTGATCAGACTATTTAGATTAGCCATACTACATCTGGAGGTGGTCATTCTCATACTGCCATCATATTTCAGTCAGGTGCAAATGTAATCCATACAAGTGATGTTCTGCTTTATAGTGCTAACACAGGGTTCTGGTAAAGTCACATAAGTCCTGTGAAAATGTACAAATGAAATGTAAATGGCTCGTGTATAAAAGAGTATGCAAAAAGATAAAGACTCCCCCGTCTGTGCTCCCAAAGAGAAGCTCACTGGCACATTACTCTGAAATCTGTTCTGCTCTGTTCAAAATCCTGCATTGGCACGAGTGTGTGTCCATGTGTGTGTGTGTCTTACCTTGACTGTAAGTGTTCCAGTTGAACCTGCAGGTTCTCAGTCTGCTCCACCTGCTCATCCAGAGACCTCTGCAGCTTCCTGGTCTGATTATGAGACTCATCCAACTGTACATACAAAAAAATACACACCCAAAAACTTTTTACTGAGGTTAATGTCTTTTGGATTATTACATGAACAAGCTGTCTGCAGAGGAACAAACACCCAGGTCTTCTGTTTCACAGGACAACTGATGTCTTATTTCCAAGTACTAATGTCAATGCTCCAGAAAAGAAGCTATTTTAATCATATTTCTCCAGTTTATGTTGGGATAAATGTGATCTGATCTTCACCAAAGTAACAAATATCATCAAACACAAATATTTCAAAGCTGATAAAACACAAACACGTCAGTACACTTCAGTTTTCAGATCATTTTCTTGGAACTATACAATCACCTCTACAAAATGATCAATGCATTTCAGGATATTCTTTACCTGTAACATCTGTGGAAATAGAATCATACTATGTTTGATTTACTGCAGACAAATACAGCATGTAGCTTGCTTGTTGGCTAACCAAAACATTAGACAAATATAACATTAAACATGATATATTTTAAACATCACATAGACAAATACAGGCGTGTTCCTACCTCATCCTCAGCCTGTCCTAACTCTTTCTTCAGCTCCTCCACCCTCAGTCGTAGCTTTTTAACTTCGGCCTCATGGCTCTCCACCCTCCGGTTGGCGTGGGCAAGTTCTGCCGTCTTCTCCTGGAACTGCTTCTTCAGCTTAGCATGAATGTGGCGAAGGTCAGCCAGCTCCTGAAGACACAAGACAGACAGATGGCTGTTTCCACCACAGTTTTTCTGCAGCTGACCCTGCACTGACCCTGTGATGGATTTGTTTTGAAGTAGAATTCCCAATTATTTGTTAAAATAATAATAATAATTGATACTTAATTATCCAGCTAATTCCAGTGTCTCTAACATGAGACTAAGCCATTGAACAATAAATACAAACATTTAGTGATGTCACCTAATTAAAGTGGTTACAATAAAAATAATATTCTTTTAACAGAACTGGTCTCTCCATGTGTGGAACCTCTGCACAGCCCCATGAAAACTTACCCAACTCAATAAAATGTCAATTAGAGCTCAACTGATACTGGACCTTTGAAACAAATACCAATACCAATAACTGAGAGTTTAGAAAAAAATCAAAAGGGAAAATGCTTAAAACAAGCATGAACTGCACTGTGCATCAAGAGAATGCTTCATAAATCCATTGAGAATCTGAAAGGTCGAAAATGAAGAGAACACTAGAAGACGACAGATACCTCCAAGTAAAGTCAGGTTTCTCCTCTTTGTCCCAGCTTTCTGAGTGTCTGCATAAGCAAACAAAGCACAACGCCAGCATGTCCTGAGCAGAACCATATGGGTGTAATGGCCTTTAAATGGACACGTCTGAATGCTAACTAACATTTGGTTGTGTTCCAAACTGTTTCAAATGGGGTTTTTTTTTCATCCATTTATCAGGCTGTAATTTTAGGTAATTGTGGCTGTGGTCAGGCTTGAGCCAACACAAGGCTCTTCTCCACAGGTTTGCACTGAGTTTAGCACTTTGAGCTAATGGCATTATCAATAATGCACCATTGTCACTTGCTGCATTTTCATGTACATTGATGATGTAGGTTCGGCCTCCCCCTCTGCTGTCTCACACCTAATGGCTCTTTACAGAGCTGTTTCCAAGAAGCTTTTCTAAACTTATGATGGAGGGAAATTACCTATTTACAGGAATAATAAAAGACGAGGCCAGATCAAAGACTGAGAAATGTCCTTCACGCATCTGTATTAAATATGTTATTCTTTAACTAACTGTAATTAGTTTAATTTTTCCCACTGAGACCTTTACATGAGGCGTGTATTCAATTTGAAGAGAAGTCGATGCTTAATAATATATATATATAAAGTCCTTGGCACATCATTAAATCCTTCCATGTTACAAATACCAGATCAAACACAGAGCTGTGGAATAATGCAGGAAGGAAATCAGGAATAAAGGGAGAAAAAGAAAATATTAAAAACAATCCGTCTCCTTGAAAAAGAGATGGGGGGTGTAGGGGAGGACAACAAAGACAATGAAGGTGAAGCATAAAAACCAAAAGAATTGACAATGTGCAGCCTGCACTATAAAAAGAACAGCTAAAAGCCAGACAAGGAAGATATTCCTGTGTCTGACACTCTTCAGCGAGCTCTTTAGCAGTAAAAGAAGAAAGATGAGCTGTGCATCAAACATTAACTCTGATATTATTCTATGTTCCTCTTATTTTCAACAAATGAAATAGAAAAACAAAATTGTGTCATCCTGTCTCTGAATACTTCCTGCTACCATCTCCATGCCCATTTGTTCCTACTGAACTAGAAACGGCTATATAAGCACAGTACCGTGCAAAAGTCCTAGTTCACCATTAGATTTGTTTTTTTGCTATGATGACCATACATATTTATTTCTCAGTTTTTACAGTAGAACAGCTACGAACACAAAAAGTGGTTTCTTGGCTGCTGCTATCTTTCCACAGAGACCATTTCTTATCAGGTTTTTTAAGCTATGAAAGGATCAACCTGGCATCCAGAAGTTTTAGAGATCATAAATATATATAAAGGTCATAGTAGCACAGTGAAAACAACAAATCTAACAGTGACCTAAAATCTTTGCAAATTGCTGTATATACTTGATTCTTTTTTTTAGGCTAAATATTTTAATAATACAGTGGCTTTTTGACTCAAACAGAAGAACATATTGCATTTGTTTTTTTTCCCTTTTTTTTCATGAATGAATACACATTTGATAGTGGTGCAGGTATATACAGTATGTCACAAAGGTGAGTACACCCCTCACATTTTTGTAAATATTTTATTATATCTTTTCATAGGACAACACTGATGATATGACACTTTGACACAGCGTAAAGTCAGTCTACAGCTTGTATAACAGTGTAAATTTGCTGTCCCCTGAAAATAAACACAGCCATTAATGTCTAAACCGCTGGCAACAAAAGTGAGTACACCCCTGTGAAAAATGTCCACATTGTGCCCA
>JAUBNQ010000017.1:29049478-29059593 GCA_032353495.1 Ctenopoma kingsleyae | reverse complement strand
CAAAGTGTCATATCATCAGTGTTGTCCCATGAAAAGATATAATAAAATATTTACAAAAATGTGAGGGGTGTACTCACCTTTGTGACATACTGTAGAGTATGACTTGTTTTAACTAAATAGTAAATCATATCAGTAAACAATCTTACTCATGCAGTTCCCTCCAAAGTAGCAGAATGGTAATCCCACTGATAACATTTGGGTTTAAATCCAGTGTTTCTTGTGATCCAGGTGTGTTCTGAGAAATGAAGTGTTCAAACAATAACTATCTATAAAATTACTCCTAGTTTTAGCCTGTGAAGACTGTATTTGTTGTTAAAAAGCATAAATCAATATGGAGCTGTCTATGGGGGAGGGAAAACAATCAGAGGTATTACACAAATCACAGCACAGCCAATACAATGTCTTAGACCTTACCTTCAATAGCAGAAATACAGAGGCCATAACAAAAGATACACTCATGATAGCTCATGATATATCTCATGATAGCAGCAGCATGAAGTCAGACATGTACAGAAACATTTTGCCTGTAGATTTGCAGAAACATCAGCAAACACTAATTAGGAGGATCTTTCATTTTGCAGCAAGACAATGAACCAAACCTCACGGCCAACTCAACACGTGACTACGTCAGAATGAAAAGAAGTAGCCACCAATTTGAGGATGGCAGTGAGTCACAAGCTTTATTGCAAATAAGGGATCTGCAACTAAATATTATTAAAGTTTTATTGACTTTACAACTGTTTGTTCCAATATGTCTGCTCACTTAAAATGTCAACATGTTCTGTTATTTAACATATCAATGTGGAAATACAGCACCATGGTGCCCTGGTAGATGAATGACTACAGCACATGTCACGTAGCTGCAGCATCCTCAGTTTGGGTTGAGCTGGGGACTGTCCTCTCATTTTTCCTCTCTGCCTTCTTATTCATACTGTCAAATAAATACGCCCAAAAATATCTTAAAAAAAGAGAACTTCCTTTTCATATCCATCTTTGGATCTTAATCCCAAATGCCAATGCTATGGCAATATATTTGGAGGGGCTGGTATATACTAATAACCATCTGTCACTGTGGTGCTGGAATGATTAAACTGACCCACTGTCACACAAAGGCACAGGGTGGGGAAATGTACAGATGTGTACAACATTTGTTTCTGCTGAAGATGCCCAAATTTAGTCATACATGTCATCATGTGCTCATAATTATAATAAACAAAACATATGAAGGAAATATACTAAAAATTAAATATAATAATATATGAGTAAATAGTAAAATATGTACTCCACCCACCCTCTTATTTTTCGCCATATCTTATACGGCTTTATCAGCCTACAGCTTCATCTTCTTCTCCAATACAGCATCCCAAAATATCCACTTTATGACAACCTTTATGTGACACAAACTATTGTAACTTAGCCAGATTCAAACCATTTCTAATCATTGGTACATTAATCTAGGAAAACAATGTCAGCACCTTTTTTCCAAAACACTAAAAGGAAAATATACCAGTAGAGGATCCAACAGAAAAAGATGGTAGACACACAGGCTCCTGCCACGTTCTGTCAGACAAACGGGCTGAATAAATGAAACTGCTTTCTACTGTTTGTCTCAAAGCAGACATGCAGGCCAGAAACCTCAATATTCCTAGCAGTTTTTTCATTTCAAGACAATATAATGGATGTCTGAGAGGGAAGAGACAGGAGGGAGAGGGAGTGGGGGGAGGGGAAGATAAATGGTAGGAGGGTGAGGAGCTGGGCGTCCCCATTGCTATTAAACATGAGTGATTACTGAATGATGTGGGAGCATGAATGTGTGTATTTACACCCCTATACCCTCATACTGTATTATGAGTGTGCATGTGTGTACATGCAAGTATTGTGTGCATATTTTTTGTTTTAATATTTTCTTGTGTGTTTACGTGCCAACTGTGCCCGCTGTGTTGTTGTATACTGTGTGTGTGTGTTTATGTGTGTGTGTGTGAGAGTGAGTGCGTGTGTTATGCCACGCTGCCTGTTAAATGTTTCTCCTTGACTGGAGAGACCCTGAAGTCTGCCACTACATCTGTTCCACTAAAACAAACCCACACATACACACAATTACATACAAATAAACCTCAGGCTTATGCCCAGAAATGTGTTTATACTTTCATCACCTTCACATAAAAGTCCTTTAATGTGAAGGGGGAGAAAAAATAGAATCACATGTGGAAATAACTGATGTACAGAACTACAGCTCATTTACACTGCTGTGAACACACTTGCAAATTCCTGTGTATATACCCACACAAAGAATCGCTACAATCCTCCCTTCCCCCTATGTCATACTGACGTTAGTATTCATTTAGACAGTCAAGTCTCTCTGGCTTGCATACAAATAAATAAACACACACACACACACACACACACACACACACACACACACACACACACACACACACACACACTACAGTTTAATTGGCTTTATAATCAGGGCTGCCCAAGACCAGTACAGTGGAAGAGGAGCTAACAGGCAAATGCTTCAACTGGAGAAAATTAAAATAGATATTAATAAGACACATCTTAGATGTTAGATGTGTAGAAAGACAAAAAGACGACAATGCAGAGACATACAAAAATGGAAAATGACACTGCAAAAAGAGGCATAAACAGTGAATTGTTCATGCAGCATGTGTCGATATATGCATAAATGTGTTATTTACGGAATATACTGTTTGCTGACAGAAAATGAAAGAATAAGTAAAAAGCACTGTGGGTACTCAGCCATAGATTGATTTTAATAGGGCTCCACTTCTAATGTAAGTGGATGATAACTTAGAATACTAATTAATGGTTATTTAATGTGGTATAATGGTATGGCTTCATTTAAGAAGCTATTTTATAAAAGGAACAACTGGCTGCTGTCTGGCCCCGGTGGCTTAGTTAAGTACGTCTTGCGGAAGCCATGCCAGTCCTGCAGAAGCATCTCAGCACTATAAAGCAATCTAACCGTGGTTTCCTCCCACTTGAACTGGATGAAAAGAAAACTACTTACTGATGACACTAAACCTTATGGATTTACTTGGGACTTCCGGGACTTTTTCTGTGCCGACAACTCTCAGGACAGAGAATAATAAAGAAACACTATGTGTGTATGTGTGTTGCTACCTGCAGCATTAAATAAATCTGAGAGCTTTACAAATAACCCAGGATGGCAGGTGGTAATGGGGGCCACTTACACTGATAAACACTTTACACACCAGCATGGCCCTGCTACCCAACCTGCTGCTAATAGCGTCATTTAAAGAGACTAGATAACCTCACACTCGGGCATGGTTCAGTCATGTAGGTTAATATTCAGGCTACATAAGCATTATTGAACTTGTAACCTAAATATTTCACTTGTAAATATTCTAAAGTAATAATACAAAGTACAGGAATTCAATCTTCTTCAGTCTAATTTAAAGTGCTATTAAAAAAAAACCTCATGGGTATGTTGCTCCTGGAGAAGAACACTGCTCAAACTCAACAGCACTGGTTTTGAGTTGGGTTCAGGTCAGGTTCGTCCATCACACTCTTGGGCTCAGGTCAATGCGTATGTATATATAGGTCAATAAAATCCCCCATGATAAGACGACAAGTTGACCTCAGGTCAACATCACAGTTATTACTGTAACACCTGAAAGTAACACAGCCATCATGGACCATCATTTACATGACATGACTACAAACTGCATTTTTCTGACTTTAGTCCTCACCCTGCCAGTGAAGTGCATGTTGGGTAAACACCCCACCTGGTGACTGTAGGTGTCATAACAACACATCCACTTAAATTTAATTGAATATAAGTACTTTATTATTCTTATTATTGTCATATTATTTTTGTGGATTCCTTTATCTAATGTAAAGCGCCTCAAACGCTTATGTGTATTAAGGTACAAATCATCATTATTTTATTATTTCCTATCTCAAATTCTGAGGTAGTAAAAACATAGAAAGTGTTTCTAATAACACAAAGAGCTAAGAGATAAGTTCGATGCATCGCTGAGAACACAAACATGTACAGATGGGGAATACTGCGGGAAGTACTGCATGTGTGTGTTTTGCCTTATGCACCAATACATAAGACACAGGGGCACGTGGATAACATGTGACATTAATGTCGATGACACACACAAACTCACAAACACACACTCTTGGATGCATTTCATCTATCACCAGCCAAAGAAGATGAATCACAAATGACACACACACGCACACACACACACGCACACACACACACGCACGCACACGCACACACACACCCCATGTGTTTCTTTCCTTTGACTTTGATTAATTTCCTGGAGATTTACACCTGCCTCAACCAGTACTAAGCCAAGCTCAAACCAAGTCATCACTCTAAACCATGTCTGGTAATAATAATAGTAATACATGATGAATACAAACATCCACAGGATGAACACATAATATTGCTATTTCTTCTCCAGTGTGTGTGTGTGTGTGTGTGTGTGTGTGTGTGTGTGTGTGTGTGTGTGTGTGTGTGCGCCTGTGTGTAACAGTGTGACAGTGAACATCAATCTGTGAAGTAGTAGTGACGCTCAAAGCCCTGGATGCACTGAAGATGCTTTTTCCATCAGTCAACATCTGAGATTGTTGTGTGTGTGTGAGTATGAGTGTTAAGACTTGGTTTTAAAGTTCAGGTTTGAATTGGGCTGAGGTTAGGGTGAGAGTAATGGGCTAGAGAATTCTGTATGTCAGGTCCTTGCAAATACAGATAGAGAAGGGCATCTGTGTGTGTCTTAATCACTTGTCCTTTTTCTCATTCTGTGTCTAAATCAATAGCGTAGTTTCAACAGCTCACACAAAACACAATCAATCCCTCTCTTTCTCTTTTCTCTCAATCACACCCACACACACACACACACACGGCTTGTCTTTCTATAGACAGTATATATCTTAAAGGAAAATTTAGCTTTACCTAGAATCTAGGACACTTTATAGTGAAGGACGTGTTAGAATTTGCATCTTACAATATGACAAAAAATGAAGCATGTTGTCCTGTCCACTTTAAAAAGAGGAATTAAAGGCAACTACACAACATGGCAGCTGTTTTGCATACTAAAAACTCTGGGACGTCTTGCCCACCTTGTTTCTTTCAAACAGCTCACTCTGGATGGCTTTGAGGTCGGTGTCGAGTGCAGAGGCGGCCTGCCGGCGTTTCTTGGCCAGCTGCTCCTCCAAGTCCTCGACCTGAGCCTTCAGCTTCTTGTTGTCCCTCTCCAGGGCCAGCTTCTCTGTTTCCAGACGCTCCCTGCGTCCCCACTCTGCAGCATTCTCAACCTGCAGCCGCTCCATCTGTCAGAGATAGAAAAGCTGTAAAGATGAAGTATTTAAGATGTAATGATCAACGCTGGTGTCTTCTGGTGAATTTGATGGAATAAAAAAAAAGTCTTAGTTAAGTGTTAGGCCACCATGTATCACCAGAACAGCTTCAGGCACTGATTCTACAAATGTCTGGACTCTACTGCGTGAACATTATTCTTGTTAAATGTATTCCCTCTTTTGGTGTTTTGATGATGGTGGTGGAGAGCACTGCAAACTCACAACTAGGTTGAGATCTGGCGACTGTGACGACCATAGCACACGACTGACATTATTTTCATGCTTATCAAACCATTCACCCTACGGGTGAGGCACTGTCATACTGGAGCAGCTTGACTTGCTTAGACAAATACATAGAAACAAATGTCAGTGAGTAAAGCTCAAGAAGATACAGCTGAAAGTAGAAAACGGGTACTTAGTTTAATTTTCTCTCAAACCCTCCTTCTATCACCACACCCTCTTCTTTCTGCGTCCATGCTCCTACTGCAGCTGCTCCTGCTCCTCTTTCTCTGCTTTTTCATTTCCTCACCTCGGCTCGTAGTTCAGCCAGTTTCTTATCCATGCTGGTCCGGGCTCCAAGTTCGTCTTCCAGGTCTTCAGATATGCGGCCAAGTTCATCTTGGTGCATTTCCTTCAGTAGGTTGAGCTAGATGGTGTTGGGAAGAGAGGGAACAAGAAAAAACGTTGAGGAATGAGTGCGAGGATCCACACTATTATCCCTTTAAGTGCATTATATGCTGCTTATTGAGTGCCCAACAGCATATGTGATGTGTTTTTGTGGATTGTGAATGATCATATTACAACTGTGAACAGTCATATTAATCAAATGTCTGCTTTAAGTAAAACAACAAGCTAAAGATGTATGTGTTTAACGAGGCTACAGGTTGGGTCTCAGGTCTTACATCAACTGGTTGGATGGGTGGAAATTTCGTTTAGTGTAGGTAATGGGTTTGCCTGAGTTTTGCGGTGTAGGTTTGCTAAAGTGAATGCATACAGGACTCTGTCACATACTACTAAGAAGAATACATTACATCCAATGCATCCTGATAAGGTGTTAACGTGTATTTATCTTCTATAATATGACATAATAATGTATGTGGGATGTTTTTTGGTGAAACATCAGGTTCTTCAGCTGCTAAACGCTCACCATTCAGAAGATGTCGTGTAAAACCTGGATGTTGATTGTCTTCTTCTTTCACTTTTCCATCTTCTGAATGTAACTCCTCCCTTCTCATTCTTACACATATCTTTGTTATCTCTGTTTACTTTGGTCAAAAAAGGTTCTTAAAAGATGGACATCTGTGGAACCAAACATCTCATATGATCTTGAAGCATCTGCACCAACAAATGTGCAGACATGACTGAGCCAATCTTCTCTCCCGGCTCTTTCATCCCTCCTTGTCTTATCTGATTGTTACATCTCAGCCTGTGTCTCATCCACTTCCTCCCTATCCCACTTTCATCTTCATCTCTTCTACCCCACTTATTTTCAAAACACCCCACCAGGATTGTCTACACAGCTCTCACATCTTTGAACCCACCTCCTCTTTTCTTTCTCGTTGCTGGTTTTATCAAACTGAATTTGTCACTTGGTGAGCCTGTATTTGCTTTGTCCTTCTCTTCCCCGCCCCTCTCCTCTCTGCAGGGCTGGACTGCCCCCGAGTGGTGTAACGCTGCCAGAACATTAATGTGATTGAATCCAGAGCTCTGCATGTTTTAGGTTCCACTATGATTGTCTGACACCCAGGGAGCTCAGAAGTACACTGAGATATTATGACGATGATGAAAACCAAAAGAATCACAGCCACAGAAGCTTCCCAAAGTAAACGCACGAACAGGAAACATCAGTCAACCCTTTGCAGAGATGCACATAACTTAAGTGTTTGATGCCCACAGATCCTTACACGAAATAGACTAACAGCTCAAACCTCAACAGTCCACACTCTAACACGTAGAATCAATCCAAGCTGTATTAAGCTTCATGCTGGATCTGATTCTGTGTAACTCTTAACTGCTGTGACTCTTTGACTACAGTTTCTCATATATCTAGCTACCATCAGCCCAACACTGGATTCAATGACCCACAGAGAGCCACAGGTAGCTGGATTGTGTCTGTCTGCACTGTATGACTCTTCAAACCCAGAGGAGTACAGTACAAAAGACACAGACATGCAGGTCTGTGTTTAATGATTTGCCTCTCTCAATGCCAGATACAGCTACAGTTATAGGCTTGATTCAGATTTATTTAAGAAACACATTCCAGATCCCTGAGACCAATAAAATACAACCAAAACTGAATCAAAACATTTAAGGCTCCAGATCACAAACAAATGTGTTAAATAAAATAGAACCTGATCAGAGCGTGGAGGGGGTCCAGGATTTGTCTGGAAGGATACTCTACTGGTTGTTCTTCAGGAGAATGTTTTATATTTCACTCTGTAGCTTTGACTGATGGAGGCCCACATTTGAACTACCCATAACAATACATTGTGTTGTTATAAATGCTACTTAGGCTCATGAAACATGCATATTTAGTGAAATAGAAGCAGGCACTTAAATCCAGTATAACATAAAAGAGTCCTGCAGAACTCAGCCATCTGCTGCACAAATACTCTTTGTTTCCAGTTGCTTCTGTTGAACTGCTGTTGACAGAATGACTACATGGTGTATATGTATTGTATGGGTCATTTGTAGGCTGAAGCATGCACCATATTAAATCTGTTACTGGAGTGTCCAGTGCAGTTGCCAGCATTGTTTTCGTCTATTGTATGGGGGCATCACAGATTTAGTACTATATGACAAAAAGTCGTGGATAACACATAAAAGTTGCATTTGTAGTTGGCACTGTGATTTGGCAGGATAAATAAGCTAAATTCAACTCAACAATTAGAAAAGCTGTTGTTTTATCTTAGATTTGACAAGAAGTGTTTGACAGTTAAGTGTTTGCATATGTTCTTGGCCAGAATCTTAAAGTAACCAGTTGTAAAGTAACTACACAACTTTGAATTTTTTTGTAAGTAAGTAAGAGTTATGTTCTGTTTTGCAGAAGTGCTGTCAAAGCCTCCTGTAACACAGACTCACAGACATATGTGTATAAAGCTTTTTGCATGAGTCCTTAGCAATCAGAAAAGGTCAAACTCTGTGCCTCACATTCTGACGTCTAACAGGTTTTGATCATAGACGTATGGTTAATATTTAATGCCTATATAAACCGAGGTTATTATATTTGGGCCCAAAAATCTCAGAGACATGGTATCTAGTCAGATTGCTACCTGCTGGAGGTTTCTTCCATTAAAGGGAGTTTTTCCTCACCACTGTTGCCTAGTGCTTGCTCAAGTGGGATTGTTGGGTTTTCTATAATATTCTGTATATATTTATACAATGTGTAAGGTCTTAAACCTTACACTGTAAAGTGCCTTGAAATAACTTATGTTGTTATTTGGAACTATTTATATAAAGCTGAATTGAATTGACACAAAGTGGTTTTCCTATAACAAGAAAATCTTTTTGTTTTTGGATCAATTAACTGCTTTTCTGTACAGCTGTATGCCTGATGTCTAGCATCCCATGCCTGGATCCATAAATATTTTCTATATCACATTCAGCATTTTGTAAAAGCACATTTTGTATATACGGTGTCCAGTAAGTATGAGTCTGTTTGATGGGGATACTCCAAGTGAATAACTGTGACCCCACCACCCAGGCCAGGCTTTTGGCACAGAACTTTGTGTTTGATTAACTACTTTGGATACTGAACGATACAGCATATCCTCCCAAATTACCACACACATCTGATGGGAATCATCCCCTGTGACTGCTTTCACACATGCTTTAACATGTGGCGCATCCACAGTAAAACGTGAGAATATACTGTCATACTCCACTCTGACAAACAAACTGTTGGACCATAGACATGCGATATTCCACAGAAGAAAGTCCCATTTGGTTCTGCTAGCAGTTGAGGGGGTCTTTATCCCAAAAAAGCAGAACTGAGTTAAAGTTCTTAAGAAACTCCTGTAAGCCATATGTTTAATTCACTTTGTGAAGCCAGCCTATGATGATCTGATGACAGGCACAGTACAGTATGTGTGTTGAAAAGAGACAGTGAGAGAGGATGTGTATATACAATATTGGTTTTGTCTTTTATAAATAAAGTGGTTTAGTGTCATTGGATGCAATCCTGTGAGAACAGATCAATGCCATCAGCATGAGGAAAAGAATGTGAACCCCCTGGATGTTTTCATGTTGGTATACAGCTCCCTTTCTACACCATACATAGTGCTGTGTGCACGGTGTCTCCCAGAAAAACATACCAGACTTTTGGCAGAGAGCATCTTGACACTCCTTAATACTACAGGGAAAACGTTTCCTGGCCATGAAAACATCATTCCAATGGTGAAGTATGACGGAGGGCGCATCATGATTCTCAGAGCCTGGACAGCTTGCTACCGCGGAGATTAAAACAAAGTAAATAATAGCAAGCTCAGTCAGAGCTCACACTTCAACCCAATGGAGAGACTGTTTGAAAAGAAAGCAGTTCTATGAGGAAGAATGGTCCAAAGGTCCTCCTGGACGTTGTGCAGGTCTGATCTGCAGCTACAGCACTGCACCTTTGAGGTTACTGCAGCCAAAGGTGGTTAAACTCTTTATTAAATCCAGGGGTTCACTGCTTTTTCCACTAGCACTTTTAATATTTAATGCGTTTGTTCAAAAATAGAGGTAAAATTATAATTGTTATTAACTTTTGCACAGTGTCT
>JAUBNQ010000017.1:29005819-29020967 GCA_032353495.1 Ctenopoma kingsleyae | reverse complement strand
GCATTATACCTCTCATAGAGGACAAGCCTCCTTAGTCTGTAATGACATTCTGTCCCACAGCCAGACTGAAGAGGAGATTTTGATGAGTCTTGAAATATTTCTCCCACTAAAAAAAGTTTGTCCAGATGAACAGAATCTAATTTCTAGGACTGCCTTACCTGGATTATTGAGCATGCATTGAGACTCCCACAGCTAGGGCTGCTGTTCTGAAACAAGTGCTTCAATGTTTTAGTTTTGGTTTTATCATACTACTAAACTGCTTTTCCTGTTATGGGTCGTAGGGGTGCTGGAGCTGATCCCAGCTGTTTCTGGGTGAAATTCTGGATTGGATTGTCGGAGGAAACTGGAGTACCAGAGGAAATGCACGCAGGCACAGGGAGAATACACATGTACACTCCACACAGAAAAGCCAAGAGTGGTCTGAATTTGCATTGGGATCTTATAGCTGTGAGCGTGTTCCTCTGTGCTGTAGACGTTTGCAGTTAAGTCTAATAAAAGATACACCAATGTTCATCTTTACAACAAACTTTCAGTTGGTCTTGTTGGTTGCAATAATCCTGCCTCCTGTGCCTGATGTTCTTGGTTCTTGGCACATATTACCTACATTGACATCACTGGGATGAGCATTGCATTTCTGTGACCTGTCAAGATTCTCAGCTGAGCAATAAGCTTGCCTTCACTTAAAAATTAATGCACTATGCAGCAAATGAGCAGTTTACTTAACTGATGTTCAATGAATGATAAAGTGCTTCAGAACAGTGAAAGCACAAAAGACAAAAATGAGTAAGAGCGGGGTTTATAAATGTCACACAGCAGGGATAAAATATGTTGCAAAAGCACTACAACCATATAAATCTGAAAAGGTCCAAGGCACAGGTTTGACAGTTCTAGTGATATGTAAAGAAAATAATAAGTCTGAATTAAATAGTATAAATTATAAATTATTTTGTGTGCGGCACCGTGGTGTAGTGGTTTGCACTGTTGCCCCACACCAAGAAAGACCTGGGCTCAAATCCACGGGTCGGCCATGTCTCTTTCTGTGTGGAGTTTTTATGTTATAAATAATAACAATCATAAATTACTGCTTATTTATCACTGAATTAAGAATATACAGTCAAACCTAAGTACTTAAAGTATATTTTTCTGATCGACTGACACTGCCAGTTCTCAGGCCTCAGTCCACACACAGATGCACAAAAGTAATCTTTTCATTAGTGCAGCCTTAATAAAATGCAGATTTCTGTGGGCATACCCTGCTCATAGAGTCTACTACTGAACACATAGACAGAGATCAGACATGGTGTCTGAACCAGAAGCACATGGCCCTTGTTCTTTCTTTGCCTTCAGAAACTGTTTGTTTCCATGACAACAACACACAGAAGTCACCCTACAGTTTGTAGCCTGTATGTGTGCTGTCCATACCTGTTCATGTATATATATGTATGTGTGTGTGTACACAGGAGAGGCAGATGGATTTCATCTCCAACATACAGGCCTGTTAAAGCCGACTGAGATGAATCACATGGAGGACAGAAGTGTGTGAGAGAGGTGACGATGGAGGCACAAACGTGGAGAGAGCAGAGAGCAGAGTGCAGACCGGCAGGGCTGTCACACCGACAAAACAGGCAGCTACAGGAGGCAAAACAGATGGTGCTGTCTGCTGCATGATACCTCGGGAAGCAGTGTGATGCTACGCTGTGAGAGAAATGCAAAGATACCCCCCACAAACTCATGATTCACATCTTCCCATGAAATAACGATCGTGAAATTACAGTTCTGTTACTTTCCTTTTTGTGGAGCTTCATGTGATCTGGGGATCATTCACCAACCCTTTGGATGTTCACAAATGCAAAATGCTGCACTTTAACACAGTAGAGGTTCGATCTAAACTTCAGCAGCACAACAGGCTCTGCCTGCAAACAATCCAGTCACCCTGTGAGCAGGTTTACCACCCCTCCCCGAAGTGTCAGTCAGTGTGTGTACATAAGCTCTGCAACAGAGACTGTCAATCTGCTGGAGTGAGGAAACCTGCATTTAGTTTCAAACTAGCAACAGTTTAGATGACAACAAAAAAAGTCAGCCTTAATTTATGCTAAGTCACCAGGCTACAGACCACCCAGAATATTTCACTATGTACAGTAAATCAAAAACAAATGCTAACAAATGCTGACAAATGCCTTTGTCCTGCTGCTGGAATGCAATGCACAAACATCACAAGTCCTTTCAGATGGGATTCTTCAGGCTAAAAGTGGGAGGTTAATTATTGTATTTATTTAAGGTTCTGACAAGAAAAATTGTGAGATTTCCTGCAACAGTTTCTCATGTTTTTAGACAAGTCAGCTTAAATAAAGCACAGACCTTCTGACAACCAGATGCTCAAGTGGAATGTATATTTAAAGTAGAACTGATTATTTTCATCATCTGACCAATAAAATGTCAGGAAATAGTGTAAAAGGCATGACATGACAACTTCTTTACACCTGAAGAGACCGACCAGCCGTCCAAAGATTTGCAATTTACCAAGACAAAACGTTATTTTACAGACATCAGATCCAGCTATAGCAACACAACCCTCCAAAATAGTGCTATTGTTCAGTACCTTATTTAAAGAACTGCATACATGTTTTCATTTAACAAGGAAAGACAAAGCTCTTTAATGTTCAATGTAGCTGGACCAGACTTCGGGAACTATTGCATTGAAGAACAAGTAAGGAAAATGATGACTCTAGCCAGATATTTGGTGTCAGCTTTGGAAAGCCTACTTGTCCGTTTACAATCCTCTTTTCATACACAATAATGTAAGTAGTATAAGTAACATTTATATGGAGAAAATATAACTTATAATAAAACATGTTCTTCTTGGTAGACATCCAACAAAGCTTTCAAGGAGATGTGCGATATCCTGAACCCATCCTTGTTTGGACTGGGCCATAGAGTCACAAATTTGGAATATTCAGATGAACAAGACATAAGTCCTTTAAAGGTGCTGAGTGTTAGTAAATGTCCTCTGTCTTACAGAGACTCCTGGGATTGATCTCTCTCTCACAAAGAAACCCCCCCCAAAAAAAAAACACAACGCTTAGCTCTGTTACCTGAAAGGAAGAGGCACAAACTGGGGCAAACCCAGCCATAGCTCCACACTTGACACACTTCACATGAAGCTGATCCCACACCAACACAACCCAGAAGACTACATTCTTTCACTCTGCCAATCATCACATATGGGTCACCAGTGAGCTGCCCTTCATTAATCGTGGATCCATTCCCAGGTTATTTCTTAAATGCCACTGTGAGAGTAAGTGCATCACTCATGGATACATTCTGGTTACAGTTGTTGGATAGAGGAGTTCATGCTAAGTGCGGTAATGGTCAAGCTACACTGAACTTCAACAGCTAGTGTGCTTCTCCTTCTCTCAACAATGTGGTCTATATGACATACCTCATGGATAAAACAACAAACTATTCCTGCACCGTGCAATATGCTTATGTTACGTGTAACTTAGTACACCAAAATCAATGTAGCCAACAGGGGGGGGGGAAAAGGAGAGCAACATGATTCTCGTGTCATTTGACACCAGTGTGTCTCAAAGCAGTGGTTCACTCCAACTATCAGACACTATCACAACAAAAGCACAGCACAACGTACCGTGAAGGAAGAACCGACCGAAACTGCTGTTATCTCCTCCTGGAATACGTGTTTTTATCCCGACGAAGCAGCTGAGGTTTTCCCGTCTTTTTTCCTGCCAAACCTCCGTCCGGTTCTCCTTTTCCTCCCGCTGTTATTCCCTACGGTCTGGATGGAAACGACGTCCTCGCTGAGGAGAGAGAGAGAGAACGGGAGGGTCTCGAGCGCTTGGACCAGAGCCCTCGGCCGTCTGACCAATCGGATATCGATATGACAGCAATTTACAGTTTTGAGCCAATCGGATTGCCTTCCTAACACGTAGCCGAGCGCTTATTGATTGAATGCATAAAAAGCCCTCCCAGTTGAAATTACTACGGCACCGGGCGGAGAGGCCAAGGACCGCCTACTTCAGCCACCTTCACCAGAAACAGCCAAGCACAGGGCAAACATTTAACTACTAACAACACAGTTGTCATTCAAAATACAAAAATCTGACATAAAAATTGGCAACTAATGTATTTTATAAATGTCACTGTAAAGGAAATATCACATTCGAAAGCTCAAAATGTCAAAAAAACCCTGGGCCAATGGTTTTAATTGTCTTGATTTAGGCCATTGGCTACAACCCTGAAATTCAAGGTCACGACTACAAATGTCATGTTTTCTCAGATCAACAATACCAAGTGAGAGAAGAGAAAAGATGGAAAAATTTAGGTAATATGGTTTAGGGGAATTTGTGGATTTTATTCATGGTTCAAACATGATTGAAATAATCAACGAATGATTCAAAATAGTTGCTTGTTGTTTTTCTTTCAAAATGAGTTATTTTTTCAATAATAAAGCCTCCATGAAAAATCGTAGATCAGTATGAATAGCCTATAATTTGACAGTAGAAAAGCTCTGCTTTAAGAATCTAAATAAAGTTTCTTATCGATAGTGATCTTTCGTATAGTGTGTTACAAATAGCTTAAAAGCTTTTGTTATGAGTTATCTGTGAGTCTGCTTGGTCAGCATAGATAAGTGTAAATCTACACATCAGCTCAGTCTCTCATTTCTCTATTAAATATGCCAAGTTCAGCAAGTTTGACGAGTGTGTGACAAAACACGACACTGGTGCCATCTGATGGTGAAGACCCAAGTCAACACTCAATAATTGTATTTTGTTCCTATATAACAACAGGTCTTTGTTTTCCCACAAATCCTGTATATCAAAATGATACGACATCTTTGTGAAGATAGCAGCTTTCTCTCCTGAAATACTGCTAAACCACAGTAATTTAATGGCATAAGTGATTGATTGATCACAGTATACAGCTGCCATTTACTAATCTACATTAAAATGGCACAGTATGGTGGTGGACAGAGGTCAGCATGAGCACTCTGTGGCAACAAGGTCCCATACACAGCAAGCTGTGATGCACTGTGTTCTCTTGACACCTGTAGATGGCCAGTGTTAATTCTTTTTTTCCATGCTGACCCCACCACTAGGTGGTGTTAGTGTTTTGACTGATCTGTGTATTTTACAGTCTTCAGGAGCCTGAATAATCTATCTTTCATCTTTTCATACTTGGGGTTGATTTACAATACATTGTACCACCATATTTATTAGACAGATATTTACCAGAACAATGTAGAAGTAGCTGGAGTTAATCTTATCTGATGAATTCTGGCTTCAGGTCAAATTGGATATTTTGTTTTGTCACCTGTACTGAATTAGTTCATCATCAGAGACAATATAGACAGTGGCTTTGTGCTCCAAACCAAAACTGGAAGAGTTAGTCTGGTTGGTTAGTCTGTCATTTACGAAATAGCTTCAACTAATACCAGGAGCTACAGCAGGACTTAAAAATAAATAAATAATAAAATAATTTAAAAAATAAATAAATGTGATGCCCCACCGCTGAGGAATCCTTCACATTATAAATTAACATCTACAATTTGGTCCACACCCTTATACAAAGAAAAAGACCATGAAAATATATTGGTAACCTTTCAGTGCTATATTCAAACACTGTGTTGATGACCTCATCATTAAAGCTTGCTGTTACCAAGCTTATACCAAGAAGAATTTGGTATTAATTGGGTGAAATGGCTTAGATTCTTTTTTCTTTTCTATTTGTTGGGATTACATATCAAGTGAATGTTGTTTTCCTCCCTCCCTGACGTCCCAGAAAAAAGAGGAACTAGGAGATTCTTGCTTTTGGTTTTGACTTTAGCTGCATCAGTCACACACAGACACATAAAACCGGAAGTACTTTCAAATTTAAAGCGAGTGAAATGTTCAGTTATTGGTAAAGGATGTTTACAAAATAGTAAAATAATGTATTAGTACTTTATTCGTATATAATTACTAATTACTATGAAAATACGTGCTGCGTTGGAAATTTTAGCAAAAGTATAGATTTTATCAGCTAATTAGATGTAATTAAAGAGTCAAATGGTCCCTGTGAGTGATATACTATCACATCGATAGAATGTAAATACTGATGCAGACTGAAAAACTGAGAAGTCTCTGTCACAATTACCCAGAGCGCACATTAACCACTTTGAAATATTACTTGTGATGTTAAATTTTGAAATGATGTAACCGGATGATGTGCTTGTTGTGTGACAGTCGTAGCTAACTTGATAACTGTGTCCCGCTTCCATCCAGTGAAAACATCCAGGTAAACGCTTTAGTTATTTCACCAACATATTTGCTTTATTCGTATTGTATCATGCTGGTTTCACATACCGCCAGCACAGTATATGATGTACCACCAACCTGAGCATTTAGCTTCTATACTTAATATCACACATATGGTGTTTGCCGAAGTAAAGTTCACTAATACTGTTAGCCGTCAGGGCTAGTCATAAACTAGCTGTTAGCACAGGATTAGCCCTGCTAACAATAGCAAACTTAGCTTACGTTAGGTATTTGCTTTACACCTTCACTGCTAAGTCTTGTTAACTTACCAGCGTTTTTGATATCCGAGGTAACTACACCTGACATGTCTTAAGGGATATAGTTATACTGTTAATGCTAACGGCAGTTATTTACAGGGATAAGCTAAATAATAAAATGTGCGTTTAGCAAAGTAGCTAACACGACCTGAGCCGATGGAACGTCACACCAGACTCGCTTTGCATTTTCGAATGACGACGGTTGTCTTGTTGATCACTAAAACCACAGTGGTAATACTACGTTTTTGGAAATTTTTATTTATGCAGAATGGGATCTCTTTCAATTCGGCCTAAGTACAATTCTCCTATTTGTGCGCATGTGTTTATTTTGTCCAACTTTTGGAAGTTGTTAACTGTAGCTAGTGGTATAACTGTCAGAGATCAACAGGCTCTGAGTAATACAGAACATCTAACGTTGTTCACTCATGGTACAGGCATTTTATGTGATTTGCAGAGGAGATGTTGCATTGCATCAAATGAGATCGTCCTTAAGTTGTCTTTAATTAATTTTGCGAGTACTACGTAACATTTAGTTAGCAGTGCGGCTTATCTAAGCTATCGCTGCGTGTTTCGTGTTCTTGCCAGACTCGGTTAGGTATGCAGGAAACTACAGTGAAGTTAGCTAACCTAGCTCTGGTTTGGGGAAAGTCGTTGAATATCTCGTCTTTTCAGCTTAAAACGGCCCATAGCTGCCATTCCCATGAGCAACGCTTACACTTACATGTTAACGTTAGTGAACGTTAGTATTGAAAAGTTAAGATGTTTTTTCTTAGCTGGTATCCTACACAGAAATTAGCCTACAATGTGAGCTAGCTTGTCATTAACTTCCGTAAGCTACCTGTATTTTAACGCGTCTGTCGAGTCTAACTTTAGTCATCTTCTACCTGGAATGAATTGGTTGGAATCAATTAATGTGGATGTTTGTTCCATGTTACTAAACTAAACAGTCAGTTAATTAACGTGGAAATAAAGAAAAGTTTATTAAGCTTTGGCGTTTGTAGCTCAGAGTCGCCCGGCTGGGATAAGTAAAGATTGCTGGCTCCTCTAAATTGTATTATGGTGGAACATGCTGACTGCAGCTGCCATTTTCGGTCGTCTGGCGGCATGTTCAGGCTGCTCCTGACCATGTTGTCAACACGTGGTTGACATTTGCTGTCTGATCATGATCAAGTATATCTTCTGTCAGTTTTAGTCACATGTCATCAGGCAAAAACTAAGCTTAGAGGTGTTTTGTGGTGTATATGTAACACTGTTAAAACTGAAGGTAGGAATCTGCTGTAACTGTATCTGTTTCTGGTGCTCTTAGCCTGTAGCCCATCAACACACAGGTGCTGCACCAAGGTGTGTGAGTGTCTGACTCTTGCATCAGGCATGGTACTCTATGCACTGTGTGGTAATTAGTTTTATCATTCCACCATTTTGACATATTTAAGGAAACGTTTGATTTACAGTGTATTAATCTTAAATTTCAATCACCTGAATTGACTGAACAGAGGCCATACTGCAAAAAATTGAAATCCAAATAGTTCCATCCATTTACTGTGCTTTTGCCAGCCAGACCAATGCAACAGACTGGCTACTCTCTTTTGCTGTCCCTGCTGGGCGACATCTCAAAATGCATTTGATTTGAAATTAACACAAAAATGCATTGCAGTGATAGCTAGTGAAATCATGTCTCATACTATTACAGAGCAGTCTCCATTGTTGTGTTCTCTCATGTAAGGATACATCATCAGTAATCCAAAGGTGTATTTAAATTCAGTTTCTTGATTGGATATAAACATGTCACTAATCACCAAAGCAGCACATTCACACCAATGCACTCAGTGCTTTTTTAATCAAAGTAATATATTCAGTTTGAGTGGGACTCCACAAATTATTTCTATGTACATTTTCACAGTCTTGCTTCTCTAACAGTTCTGGTGTATTCAGAATTTCTAGATTGTGATTGGAGCTCATGGAGACAACAGGTGTTTGTGAGATTGATGTGGCTTCCAGAAGAATAGTAGGAGGCAGCGATTCTCCACCAGACCTGGACAGCCCAAGTCAGGTAAACACTATTAACATGTCTTTTTTGTGTCTGTGTGTGTGTGTGTGGTATTTTGTTGATGTTCTGCTATTTGTCATGCTGTTAATATTTCTATCAAGTGTCATATTTCTGATCATTTGTACCAATAAAGTGGCTTTGATATTTCATCAAGAGCAATTTAAGACATGGTTCACGTGTGAATAAGCACCCTGGTCGAGCCCAAAAACATCTTGTCATTTAATGTATGTGCATGGTTGGATATGATATTAAATGATGAAAATATGTCAGTAGTTTCACTGTTGGAAGTGGTGGTTAGCATCTGTTGCTCTTACAATACTAATTAGTGATTTAACAGCTAAATAAGTTTTTTTTTTAAGTCATTAGTGATGCAGTCTGGGAGAGACCAGAGAGCACTCTCCCCTGTCTCATTTTTTTAACTTGCCTCCTCCCCATATCTGTTTTTTGCAAGCATGCAAATGGAAAACGCCATTTTATTATGGCGTGTCTGTTGTCTGATGGCAAAGATAAAAATAATTTTTCCATATAGATGAAGTCAGCAGTGTTGTGTATTCAGAAAAAGTGTGGTTAAATAAGTAGACATCCCTTCAGCAGCAGGTGCTTCTGAGGCATGAACCACCTGTTCTGTTTTAGTGAAAGCTGCTTGGTTGAAAGTGTTGTTCACTGAGACATTATAATATATCTGTAGTCATGTGTGTTTGTTCGTTTGTGTCCCATCAGGAGGAGGTTGCAGAATTTGGTTTCTCTGAGGAGAGGGGGGAAACTCCAGGCAGGGAGGACAGCCCCAGCCACTTGGGGGAGACAGAGCTTGACCCTGGAGAAGATTCCAAGGCTGGAGAGGACAAGGCCTTTGGTAGGAACACTGCTTGTAAAAAGAACAACATTACTCTTACTGGCTTGGACCTGTAACATTCACTGTGTTCACTAACATAATGTTTGTAATTTTCTTATTACTACATATTTTATTGAGGACCTTTAAGTAGTGGTTATTTTCTTTCCATTGACATCACATAATTTTGACATAGCTTAAGATCGATAGATCTTCAAGTTAATTCATCAGTTTAAACAGAGATCCACATTTTCAGATTTTATGCAACCCTGTGCCTTCAGTTTTTCCTCTTTCTGTCGTGGATTTATGTTCCAGGGAAGGAAGTTGCCCTGTTGATGCAGGCCCTGAACTCCCTAGCCACTCCTGAAGAGAAACTGGCGGCTTTGTGCAAGAAATATGCAGATCTGGTATGATGAATCTATGCATTACGGTCACATTCGTGATTTAATTGATTAATCCAATTCTCATTCGTTTGGACAAAGCTAGGTTGGTGCAAGAATCACATGTGACTTCTCCCTTTTCCACACCATAAATTTCACCCTAGTTTAAAAGTTTGATGAAAGAGATGAAAGTCTCCATAAAGGTGATGCATCACACAGGCACTCTCTCTTTTTTATGTTAACTGTGTGTTCAGTTGGAGGAAAGCCGCAGCATGCAGAAGCGGCTGAAGACCCTGCAGAAGAAGCAGTCTCAGATCGTGAAGGAGAAGATCCACCTGCAGGGTGAGCACAGCAAGGCCATCCTCGCACGCAGCAAGCTGGAAAGCCTCTGTAGGGAGCTGCAGAGACACAACAAGACACTGAAGGTACAGACTTATCAGTGGGCATATGTTCATTCATAGGGTCCTGCTAACATGATAGAGGAACCACTGCACTGATTTTGTTCAGTAGCAGAGATGCTCATGTATTTCTTCACTCTCACATCACTCTCACTTTCATTTTGTTTTTTGCCTCCAGCGTGTAACAGTGATGGACCATTTTCAACTTAACTTTTGTGTTTCCCTCTTCTCTCCCCTCTCCTCCTTTCCTTTCTTTAAACTCTTTGTTGACCTCCTTTTTGTTCCCTCATCGGTCACCTGACAGGAAGAGAACGCCCAGCGGTCAAGGGAGTATGAGGAACAGAGGAAGGAGGCCATGCTGCACTTCCAGATGACCTTGAGTGATATTGAGATGCAGATGGAGCAACACAGCTCCCACAACACCAAGCTGAGGCAGGAGAACATGGAACTGGCTGATAAGCTTAAAAAGCTCATTGAGCAGTATGAGCTCAGAGAGGAGGTAAGACAACACAATTCAAATTCAAACAATGCTCAGCTGAGGAGATCCCATTGGCCATTATAGAAAACCAGAGGACTCGTACAAAATGGAAAAAAGAACAATACCACTAAAATGCTTAAACATTAGAACTGGGAGGTGTGTCTGAAAAGATAAACCCAGCAATGTTTTACTTCTGGAAACATATCCACCTCATCATTCTAAGTTTAATAGCACCTTAAATTAGATTAAATAAGAAGCATGGATTCATGTAGCTAGTTCGTTTTTTAGTTCAAAATATTAAAGAGAAACATTTAGGTTACAAGTGCCGTTAGATATATGAAATAAGAAATAAACTTGCACTTGCCCCCTCAAAGGGTTTACAGAAGGGAATGTATTTTGGGGTCTGGTGTCAGATTTAAATTTTTTTTCTGTCAGTAAGTGGTCACTTTGGCAAATTGGCAGCAATAGTTGCAGCGCTGTATCCAGCACTTACTCCATGACAGACAGTGACACCAGTAACAATTAACTCAACAAGTTGTTAAAACATATTATGGTAAAATGGAGTTTCAGATTATGATCACAGCTTCTCACAGCACACCAGCCCGATGGAAATGGTGATGTGTGTCTGTCTTGCAGCACATAGACAAAGTGTTCAAGCACAAGGAGCTGCAGCAGCAGCTGATGGACGCCAAGCTGCAGAGAATCACAGAGATGATGAAAGAGGTGGAGGAGAAGCAGCAGAGAGAGAGAGACTTTGTGAGTACATCTTCTGTGCCCATTCTCTTTTCATGGTAACATCAAATAACAATAGTAACTGAAATAAAACGTCTTAAACAGCATTCAGGATCATGTTGGTGCTGAGAGTACATGCGGTACCTGTTAGAGCAGTAAAACTAACTGTACTGTGATACTGCAGTTGCTGAAGGATGCTACAGAGTCCAGACGAAAATGCGAGCTGATGAAGGAACAAGAAACACAGCTCAAACAACAGGTAAGTACTGCAGTTTGAGCAGCAACATTGTGGTTTCATAGACAAAAATTGATTCTGTGTCTGGTGAACACCAAGCACTGCTCATCACCTGGCTAATTCCGTCCCTACAGAGAAGTTTGATTGTAGCTATGGACGTCATGAGAACAGATACTTTGGTGCCAAGTCAATGTAAAGAAATGTGAAAGGACTTGTTTTTTGTGGAATCAAAGGTACCAGAAGTACTGTAGCAGCTATCATAAGTTCTGGAGAATGTGATTACTCTGGCACTGATGAGGTCACCATAGTAACCCTACAACTGTAGCCTTAAGCTTTCTTAAACACAAAGAGAAGAAGGAATGTAATGTTAACATGTGAGCTGGTGTCGGCAGGTGCAGGTACAGCAATAGGTCTGCTGTGAATGGTGGTGGTGGGGGGGGCATCCCAAAAGTTGCCTATGGAGATATTTTGCATTTGAGTCAGATGATCAGGGAAAAGTTATGGACTATCAGAAGCAGGTGGTATGCCTACAGTGTGTCAGAGCTTTTAGAAAGAAAGGAGGAAACACCTCAAACTTAGCTAAACAAGCCAAACGACAGACATTTAAATCTGTATAAAGAATTGCAGGTGAGAGTTTCAGCTAATTTAATATTGACAAATGTTACTGTCATTGTTACATTGAGCAACAGGGACAGGAAGACTAGTCAGAGGGCAAGTTCTGGACTGCTCACAGACACTTCCTAAACAATGTGACAGAAGAATGAGATATACTACCCAAATCAAGGTGTGAGAAACCTGTAGAGACGTCTTCAATAAGATTCAGAGCTGTAACTACTGTCAAACAGACAGTGACACAGTTCTGAAATCAGTGTGTGAATGGTTCTGTATATGAGAATCAAACAAAAAAAACTAAAAACATGTTGTAATTTACTGTTTGCACAACAAGGTACATACAGAAAACAGTTTGTGAAGCTGCTCTACAGGAGCTGAGCTGCAGGTTTTGTAACAGACCTTTCCTCCCTGTTCTCATCTGTCAGCTGTCTTTGTACATGGGCAAGTTTGAGGAGTTCCAGAGCACTTTGGCCAAAAGCAACGAGGTCTTCACCACTTTCAGACAAGAAATGGAGAAGGTGAGAAACGGAGTCACCGCCACTGACCTCCTGCCTCCCTCTACTCACTTTTGTCTCACTGGTTCCCCTCCTGCTTGTTAACTAACTGTATTTTCCCATAGATGACGAAGAAGATCAAGAAGCTGGAGAAGGAAACAACCCAGTGGAGGACCAAATGGGAGAGTAACAACCAGGCCCTGCTGCAAATGGCTGAGGAGGTAACTTCAGTAATCCGCTGTCTTCTCTCTGCTGGTGGAAGCTGTGGTGGTAGTAAAACTCAGCACTCAAGTACAAATATTTTGCTTACAAAACCCTTTAATTTTCAACTCAAGTAAAAGTACTAAGTACAAGCTCAGAACTTTAGTCAAAAGTACGGCATCACGAAAACTGTGTATTTGAAACAATGTAGAATTTAATGAAAACTCAGACTAAAATGTTGTTACCTACAGACTGTAAAACAAAAACAGCAGTCAGTAAAGATGGAGCTGATTTTACCCAGTCCACTTCAGTAAAATACAAATTTGTATTTTGTAGTACAATACTAGTACCGGTATGTATTTTCTTATCACCTCTGGGTAATAAGAGAAACAAAGAAAAGAAAGAAAAAGAATATATTATTTGAACCTACCTCAAAACTACTAAGTTTCTACCTTAAATGATTGGAGGATGTGACAGCTGAAACGAACGTGTTAGTCTTTGGAACTACAGAAACACTCCACTCTGATTGTACTGTGTTAGAGAGTGGAGCTTCTTATCTCATAAATAAATTTAGCTGCAAGTTTATTTTAGTGCTCATGAAACATGGTGCTGTTTTGTAGAAAACTCTGCGTGATGGCCATTTCAAGGCCCTGCAAGGGAAGCTGGAGCTGCTGGAGAGGCTGTGCAGAGCCCTGCAGAAAGAGAGGAACGACCTCAACAACCGGCTCAGCCTCCTCCAGGAGCAGGGAGACAAAGAGGCCACAGCACCTCCTGAAGCCCAGTCACAGGAGTCTTCAGCCGGGGAGGAAGAGGAAGAGGAGGAAGATGATGCGGAGGGCTTGGCACAAAGCGACAGGCCGGAGACAGAGGCCATCCACCAAGCTCCCAGACCGCCTGAAACAGACCCCTCACTGGCTGCAACTGACGAAACTACCACTACTACTGCTGCGACCACGACCAGCCAGCCTGCAGAAACAGCAACCACACAGCAGGACTGAGTGAACCTACACAGCCCCTGTGTGTGCGTGTAGGTGAGAAAGGTTGACAGCAGGGCTCCACATGCCTCCAGCATAGTTCCAGAACTAGCCAGACAAAACTATCTTCAATGGAAATAGAAATTTCTTTCCTTTTTTTAAAGTCTCTTTAGGTTTCTACACAGAAACTGAACCCATATCTTTTTGTGTGATAGTTTCACAAGAACAAAATCAAATATTCTATGGTAAACGTTTGCCCACATTTATGTTGGTTGTAATTATTATGCTTTGTGGCGAGTGCTTCATACTCCATTTTCTACCATAACTGTATTTTCATAGGAAACTTCCATATTGTCAAATTGAAGCTGTTCAAAATGAAATTGGTCTTTTATTCCTCTTTACATGTCTCAGTGGAACTTTTTATTAATGTAGCCAGTCAGAATGTGGGAAGTTAGAGTTTGGCTGCAGGGTGTTTAATATTTTTTCAGTCATATCATATTTTAAAGTGGGTCCATTTTTATTTTCTTGATTTGAGGCAGACGAGTCCATGTGGAATATGTGGTGCTAGTGTTAAACTGTGGGAACAGAATCCACCTTTGGAAACTGTCGGTAAGCTTCTTCTAGTTAGCAAGCTAGCTAACAGGGCTGCCACGTGTTTATGTGGAAAAAAGCTAGTTTGATCATGATTTGTGGAAGTAGTCACAGCTCTGCTAGCTAGCTTGATTGCTAGTTGGACAAGGAGCCCCTGCGTTTGGCCATGCTGAGAAACAGCCGCCTCCCTCTGAACGATCATTTCTAGCTCTGCTAGTTAACCACAGGATTTCCCTCAGTCTGCTTGTTAAATGGTTAGTTACCTCCAGGAGCTCGAGCTGAACGTCTGAGTGGCAGCATCACTTCAGATGCTCTGTTCTGTTCTGTTGCTCAGAGTGGCTGGAGACTGAAGGTTAGTGAGGATGAAGCTGATGGTAAACGACCAGACTAACGAAGTTGATAACTGGGTGGTTACAGTTTTCTCTGAGGCTCTAAACTTATAGCCACGTGATTTGACGGTTTGCTACCCCAAAAAAGTTTGTTTAGATAAAATGTGTTGTGCTATAATTGGATTGGGTGCGTTAGAAGACATATTATGACTCAGAGTTTTAGAGTTATTAAAGTCTTCGGCCGTGACCTGGGTACTCGAACATTATTTACAGTTTCCTT
>JAUBNQ010000017.1:28989062-29001949 GCA_032353495.1 Ctenopoma kingsleyae | reverse complement strand
TTACTGACAGAGCTGATATGTTATTGTTGTGATTGTTTCTCTACCGCCCCCAGTATCATCAATCACAACAGAGGATAGAGGAAAGTATGTGAAGACGTAACTGTTGACGCAGCAAGCTCTCAAAAACACAGGGATTTTGTATTAAAATGAAAATATATTTGGTTTGTGTGTTTGGATGATAAATTGGAAAAACAGCAGCAGTCTGAAAGTAACACTTATAATAACAATCAAATAATTTGCCTGCACTCACAGGCCACATGAAATGAGGGGGCAGGCCAGATTTGGCCCGCAGGCCTCGAGTGTGACACCTATGCTCTAAGGTGTCTTTAACTGCCACTCATGACAAGTCGACATGTGCAGTACAAGAGCTGCATGTGCAGTCGACTCAAACATCTTTCTGCATAGTGTTGTTGCAAAGTCAAAAACATCAACCTCAGACTGTATTCACAGAAAAAACTGTGTGTATTCACCATCTGCCAGACTTGCATGATGTTATCCTCGGACACAGAGCAGATGATCCAGGGTTCGTTGGGGTTCCAGGAGAAGTCTGAGATCTTGGCTGTGTGTCCGCCGTGAATGAACTGATGAATAAAAGATCGCAGGTAAACAAAAGTGTAGTCATTAGTCATTCACATGAGATGAGCAGATTTTTGAGTTGAGTGTTGTAAAGGAATGACTTATGCTTAAAGATCTAAAGAGGAGTGAGTGACGCTGATTTTAGAACTTGATCACTTACTAGCAGCTCTGGTGGGCCATCCTCAGCATCTTCTGCCGACTGCTCCTCCCCAATTTTACTAGAAACACACAACATAAAAACCTGAGTCCATTTGACATAGTTCCTCTTCAGTGTACTACATGTCATGTTCCACTAATCCCTTGCATGTAGGGAAATCTTCATATTTATTGTAAAATACAGCTGAGTTACCACAAAAAAGCTTTGTTTTGCTCACAGATGAAAAACTTTAGCATCACGCTCCATGTTCATGTTGCCAAAGGGGACAGGCTTTACCTGAGGTCCCAGACGTTGAGACGTCGGTCGGTGCCACTGGAGGCCAGGATCGTCTCATTATGAGGAGACCATTGTACCTAATGAATTGGACAGTTGGACATTAGCAGTTCAATGTATAATGCTTATTTATAAAAAAAACCCAACAACTTTGTAGTAAATAAAAATCTCCTCAGGATTGTTAGCATCTCACACAACTGTTTATATTATTACAAACCAGATGATTACAATGACCTCATAAACCCATATTTTATTCACAATAGAGCACCAAAAACATATCAAACAGAAAAACCGAGGAGATGTAGTCATTTTGTGTGTGTGTCGGGGGTGGGGGTTTACTCTGTCACACTCTGACTGATCCTGAATCTATGTCATGGAGACAATTAATAATCTGAATAATTCTGTAGACACCTGCAGAAATGCAAACAGAAGTTCTTACTGTGGAAATGTTCATAAGGATCCTTTTATACGGTGTCTCCAAATGCACAAGAAATAATTCTACATACAGCTGGAGGGTTCCAGACTGTAGAAATAGTTTATTTAATGCTAGAAACATAACAACAACATAACAAGGAAAATGCACTAAAGTCATAGAAATGGATGGTTTTCTTTGCTTAATATCAGCTGCACAGTGGAAACATGATTGGGAAAAAAGGGAGTTTTTAGAGAGGAATGTTTTTCCAGTCTGGTTTGATACAGGATTCTATCTGCTCAAAATTCTGAGTATTTTCAGTGACATTTTCAAAATCTTTACTGCAGAAACAACAGTTCAGCACCCGGTCTCTTCTATTACGAAGCCATGATCTTGTCATAGATGCAGTATGTGGTTTAACACTATCCTGATGAAAATGAAGTCATGTAAGAGCTGTGATGTACATTGTGAATGTCAACATTTTGTGAGAGGTGGAAATAATTTTGTTCGAGAACCAAGTTTAACTCATGGATTTTTCTCATTATTTTCTTTTTCACTTGCATTGTTATCTCTTTACTCCTCACACAGACAGAAAACTCCATGTCAAGCTAAACAACTATTTTTCATTGAGCTCCTTTCTACATTAATTAATGCAGAAACAACACAGGTGCCTCAAAAACTCTCCCCCACACATTGATTGTAATTAATTATCATTAATGTGCTGAGACAAAAAGAGGGTAAAGATCAACAATGTGCAACTGTCTAAATACTTGGTCTGGTCTATAAATAACAAGACAACTTCATAACCGCTGCGACTGCACAACAGTTGGAAGCAACCTTACCTGGAAAATTTCATCTTTGTGGGACTCAAAAGAGTGGAGCTTCAGTTTGAGGTTCCTCAGATCCCACAATGCCACAGTCTGAAAAACAAAAACAAAACAAAACAAAACAAGCTTTGTGTTAAATATTGATTCCAAAACCTCCCTGAGCTGACTTTTGTTTGCCAGCTCATTCTTTGCTTCTTCTCTACCTTATCAGCAGAACCAGTAGCAAGAATGAACTCGCTGTAGGGGTTGAAGCTCAGACAGTTGACCTCAGCAGTGTGAGCATCTACGGAGTGGCTAGCTTTAGATGTGTTGTTAGACCGAGTGTCCCATCTGGTGAGACATAGAGGAGTAGGGACAGAAGTTACAAATACAACGTGATCATGATCAAGTTATTATTCCCATTCACATCAGTTTATATGAACCACTTACATCATGAGTTTCTGGTCATCAGCCACTGAGCCAAACAGGGACTCATGGAGCAAATGCCAGGAAACATCTTCTACCACTGCTGTGTGGCCTGTGAAGATGGTCTTAGCATCCACAACCTTTCCTTCCTTTGGGCCAGCGCTGATGTCCCATAGACAAATAGTCTGAAGAGCAATGAAAGAGAGAGCAGTGTTGGAGTATATTATTTTTATCCCATTACCACATTGATCTGTCATAAGCTGGGAGCATGCTGCATCACTGGGCAATACTTCATCACAATCTATTTCCAACACACTCTTAATATAGTTATAAATTAGCAGCTTCAATATGTTTGAGGACTAATCATTCATTTAATAATCAATGTGGTTATTAGGAGATAATAATAATATTGATAGACACTGTATTAATCCCTTTGGGAAGGATCTTGTGGCTGCCCCCTTAAGGGGCCAAGGGTTCAGGGTTCAGTGTCTTATCCAGGGACAATTTGACATGTGACTAGGAATCAGCAGGACCAGGAGTCAAACCACCAAACCTGGGGTTTATAGATAACTTTCCTACCAAGTGAACCACGGTTGCCCCTTAAAACAAATATGACTTTATTTTCCTTTATTGATCCTCTTGGGGAAATTGATGTTGGACACTGCCGGACAGTACATGTCATGGCTCTACCAACTAAGCTACTGAGGCCCCAGATATTTTACTCTGAAAGGGTAGAAAATCTCTTTCTCAAAACCAAACTTAAGAACCTAGAGATGTCACTTCCCTTTCCACCAACCAAGTCTCAGTAATCTTGCAACCACAGTAACATCAATAATCGAAATAATCAACAATAACAACTGTGTTCTGCACAATCAGTTTGACTCCTCTCTCTGAGAGATCCTGGATAAGCAGGAATTCAAGGCCCTGTTCAAGGTTTTGGTTCTTGTCACTTACATGGTCATCAGATGCACTGAGGAGGTTGCCACTAAGATTGGGATTCCAGGAAAGGCCGTACCCTTCCTTCTGGTGACCTTTCAATCTCAAATCAGGACTACACTCCCCACTGGGATCTGAAATCCACAAACACGCTGCCATCACCTTCATGATGTGCGATTCCAAGGTGCATGCAGTCTTAAAAAAAAATTATAAACCACACACACACTATACAAAGACGTTGCATATAACCACAGCAGCTGCCCCACCTGGCTTAGACGGGTGTTTAGTATAGTCAAAGACCAGTACATCAGAGGTGGGTGTCTTGGTGGCGATGATGCAGGGATTCTGGGGCATATAGCGCGCTCGGTTCACTTCTCCTTCATGGTTGATCTTGATCTCAATCTCTATTTTCCCACTTACTGAACCGAATCCACCAAACTCTGACAAGAGAGCACAGTCACACTGTAGCATGGCAGACAATGGACCCCGCAGATTAATTAAGGGTTTAGTGTACTGAAAACCTGTTAGCCTATCGTATCAGGAATGCACAACAAATCAATGGCTACTATTTATTTACTTCATATTTTACTCAATGTCAATGCTTGGTACCCACAGTGGCCAAAATCTCTATTTTATATCTCATGTTGGCAGAGTTACTGTGTGAGGTGCCTTTTTACCATCATAAAATCTTTTTTCCTGGAAAGTGATTTATTCAGCAGCTGCTGAGGCCACTCATATTTGCCAAAATTAGCACTTTCTGATTAAAGAAGAGCAGGACTTGACTGCAAAGTTCAAAAGGAGAGAACTCACTTGATGGATGAGATTAAACAACAAATTTACTTCTGTTGTTCTGAAATGCATGCTTCATTGTGTGTATTGGGGTTTAGACATTCACTGTACCTTAAAAAAGTTCAGTGACCACATTAACATACTTATACTACTGATGACAACATGCCGAAGGAGCAGTGAGCCTTCAGCACGCCTACACACAGCTGGGCACCATCAACATACCTGCTGGGAGACAGAATAACACTATTTCAGCATACAGACTGAATGGAAAGGACTCAGGTCTTGATTTAATTATTTCCTTCACCATCTAAAATGTGTAAGCCACTCAACGTCTAAACCTGTCAGACAAGGACACTGGGCCTCAGGCAAGAACATTTTCATACTGTTATCCTAAACTACTCTGTGAGAGTCACCAAACTCTCTTTACCGCATACAACAGGTCTTTTCAATCTCATTCTTACTTTAGAGAAAATTCTGAGAACAGGTAAAATGTACGTGCCACAAACTCTGTCTGCACATTCTTGCATGAAGCCTGCTGTCCATCAAAAATCATAACGCAAATAATTTTAGTTATTGATAAAATAACAAGCATAGACCCAGAGGCAAAAAACTATTGTAATCTTGGAAATTCTTTTATCAAACCAATATAATATTTATTATAATATTACCTCCTTTCTCGCTGTCGTAGTGTGATGCATCAAACTGGGCATCATCATTTGGTACCTGGACGCTGGCAATTACTAGGTGGTTCTGTTCATCCGATGTATGGGTCCCTAAAACCAGCCTGTGGACAGTGTAGTCCTTCCCCTCTGGCCTGCAAAGTTCCACAACATGAATATAAGTTTAATCCATAACTGACAGGAAAGATAGTTTTGCCTTTCAAGAGTTGCCCATTTTCTATTATTATTATATATTATACCAGCCATACCTGTAATAAAGATACCAGTAAGGGACATCCTTCTAAAACACAGGATATCACTTCTAAATAAGTGCCCTTAAAAGCTTGGTGTCACATCCAACAACAGCTTAAAAATGTAGATTTGCTTTGGTGTTTGTGACACATGACAATATGTCTTCATAGACTGGCCTAATGATGCTTAACTACTCAAAACAAAAAAGATTCAGGATGTAGAGACAGAGTAATAAAACTAAGAGCTGCAGGTGAATGTCCATCTGACACATGACTAGACTTGACAGTGTGTTTTCTGTGAAGGATCTGGGATGTCAGTGATAACTAGCCGTAAACGGACACCTGTTAATCATGTTGCTGGAACTGAAACTCTGTTTTACGAGTAGTAAGTGACAGATGTGAATACCTGCCAACATCTGGAAGCCACTGGACAGTGAGGCTGGGCCACTCTAGTGCATGAGTCATCACCAGGTCATACAGGAAAGGGGTGTTTTTCTTCCAAATCTTGTACTCTTCATTGATGACTCTCTCTTCCACTGCATCGTCATAAACTTTGATTGGACAGAACAAAATTAGGATACGATATGGACTGTTCCATCTACCCATTATATTTACCATAAGTTGATTACCAAGTTTAATACTGTGTTAGCTTTTTCAGTGTTGCATTAACGACAGTGATAATAACATTACTGATGTACTGTTATTTCTCCAGGCTTCAGAGGTGGTTTATCGCCCGCTACAGTCACTGCGGCGTGTTTTGGTGAACGAGGTTGTGGCGGCGTAACAACATGCAAACAAGTTGAAATAACTACATTTTGGTGAATTGGGTATAACTGTACGTTTTACTGAACTTTAAAAAAAAAACAATGGCTTGACATGGCGTTCTTTTAAAGTAACAAATTACAGGCTACCTAAAGCCCATAAACCTGCTGAAAGGACTATCAGGTGGTTGCTATGCTAATATAGCATGCTAGCGCCCATGACATACTTCACACAGAATAACGTTAACGGACGTGGTGCGGACTCAAAGCGGCACACGAGGAAAAGGGGCCACCGTTTTATATGCTAGGTAGCTCCTGTAAACCTACCCTCTTTATCAGCCATGTTCCAAACTCTACGCTGTGTCACTATGCTCGAAAGCGAAGTAACTAGGAAAACGCTGTTTTACTCAATACTGCCGTTCCCCTGGTTTGTAGTCCTTTGGTGATGTTTCACTGTTTTTGGTCCTTCCTTTTCAGCGCCGAATCACTCACAATGTATTGCGCATGCGTCGTTGCGCGCATATCCAAGGGAGCCAAAACTGCGCGCGGACTGCGCACATTGCGCAGCCACCCATCAATATTTTCACCACTTCAAAAACACACTTCGGAAATCCGTTTCACCCGCTAGAATTAAAAATAAAGAAGAAAAGTTTGACATGATGAGGAAAAAATGATAAGTCAAAATTCTGAGAGTCAAATTTTACACTTAAGTAACAATGATAAACATTTGAATTATGATTCAAAATTATAAAATAGATACATATATCAAATTGTGACATAGTAATTCAAAAATACTATTGAAAATTTATTTGCATTTTCTGTCTGTCTTATATGCAGTGTATGATTCATATGATCATGCACTGGAAGAAAATACCACTAGTATGGAACAATAGTAGCTCAGACAGTACAAATGAGCCCATGTTCATAGTACAGCTAATTTAATTTCATAATAGAGCTTTTCCTGTGGTACCACCATCAGGTTACTGTATATTTTCATAAGGATTGAAAAGCATCATAATGGCAAAGTTTCTCAACTTTTCACTTATGCAACAATTTGGTTTCATTGTGTGTAGTGAGAATTACAGCCTTACTATGCATTCCAATGAGTTTATTTAGTAAAAGTATCCTCCATAAACAGCAAAAACAGTTTACAGTAAATTACAAACCTTGAAAATGCAAAACATGTTCCAAATATGAGCATAACAAAGATTTGAAGGAAATAAAAAAGCATGACTTTACATACAGAAATTGTCTTATTCTTATCATCAAAAATAAATAGGTCTCTATCTCATGACAATAATAAAGGAAGCAAAGTAAAGGCAGCAAGCACTGATTTAAAAGACAGCAGTCTGATGTCATGACAGTTCACAGATGTCATGACTTTAAAAGTGTCACAGGGACAATGACAGGCAGTACAGTGTGATGTGATAATGCATCACACTGTCACACTGTGTGTTGTTCACAATGTTTCAGGTGGAAAAACATCTTTTAACTCTCAGTTTACTCAGAACGTTAATGTGGTTAATTTTGTGGTCAGCTTTAGACACTGAAACGCCATAAAAGGCAACAGAAAAGTGGATTGTGTCCTACTCCTTTTTCTCCAAGTCCATCCCATCCCAAAATAAAACCCTGATTTTAAACTAAAAAACAATGGACATGTTCATAAAAGAATGATCTGGAGTACAACATCAGAGCATGCCACTATAAAAAGGTTTGAAATATACAGTGATCTATTTCACAGATACACAGAACAGATGTTTCACTTTTCCATAAAAAGATGAGCTGTTACCTAGAGCAGTCCAAATAGAAGAGTGGTCCTATATTCTACAACAAAAGTAAAATATACAGATATAGTTAATATTGAGTTACAATGTGTAACCCAACTGTGCACAACACTTCATACATTTATCTATGTATTTCCATTCATCTTTTTCTGGTTACATAAAAGAGTAACATAGCGTAATGGATAATGTTTAACAGTTACTGAATATTCCATAAGTCCCTCCCATGATTATCCTTGTAAAAAAAGCTAGTTCAAGCTACAACTAGAGTGATCAGTACACCGCAATATCCAACATATATCACAGACAGTAGGCGAGTATATATATGGAGGTCTTATCAAATGCGTTTGGACACAGTGACAGGTGACCATGAGTGATACAATACAGATAGGTATGCATGGGCCAGTATAAATACAGAGTCATGGTTATTTACACTGTGTGATTTAGACTAACTGGGAAGAACACGAGCCACCTCAGCCCCTTTTCAACTGGCCAAATGTGACATTTTCTGTATTTTATGTCACATACAAAGTAGAGATGCACCAGTGCTGTATTTTTATCGTAATACAGATTTCACAAACTACTGTAAAAACTGACCTTCTGAGCATATATAATAAATCATGTTTCAACAATAATTCAGAAGGCAGTAAGTAAGCTTATTATATGTTCCATAGTACATTAATGTACAGTATGTAGAGAGTGACAGGGTTGTGGGAAAATACTAGTGAGAAAAAGTGATTAGAACTATAGGCAGCGTTCAGGTCAAAATGCCTGCAACAGACGTGCAATGAAAACCAGATAATGATAATGATCATGATAAATCCAACCATTTCACACCCAGGTTGTGAAGCCTGGAGCCTTTAATAAAGTAGGGGGGTACTTACTGTTTAAGGAAAGTTCACACTCTGGTACTCGTGGTTTTATATTTCCTTACGCAACAGTTTTTAACAAATCTGTAAAATGAACTAACACAGTATCAGGCTACTAAACCTGTGTTATTGTCAATATAAAAATATCTTCTTCTGTATTCATTTCTTTATTTTACACAGGTTAGCTTAGCATCAGCTTTTCTGTCGTAGACATTTCTGTTCGTCCTTTAAAACTTGCCAAAAGTCAATTTCTGAAGATCGGCCTGTGCCGAATTTACTTTTGTATAAATTGAAACATTACATACTGTAAAACCCGTCTGGAGTTTGAGTGTGGCAGAACCGTGGCCAATTGCGGCAGTGCACATGTCTGAGCTGCTGCACTAAAACATTTCTTTCTTTGCCTGTGAGGTCAGTACTCACAGTACCAACTGGTGTATTCAGCTTTATACCAAAATAAAACACAATGTCTGCTACCATACAGCCGTGTTAGCAAACCAAAACAAAACATGTTGTAGTATTAAGATGCTGAAATAGTATTTCTTCGTTTGACATGGTATTTAGGTAGCTTAGCGTTTTTATTGTCAATTATTGCAGATGGTAGCAGGTATGTATATTTTTACTTCTGAATTATATAATCCAATTATTAACTATGATCATAATATTCCCATTTATTTCTATGTGTTTTCTGAGCCAAAGCTGGCTGATGAAGACTGTGAGATGCAGTTAAAAGTTCCTGAAACAGACCTCAAAACAAACAGATTATCTCATCAAAGCTTTAAATTGTTTTATGCATTTAACAAATAACTATCACTTAACAGGTTCTAAAGGGGTATATCTCAATTTAAAGACACAATTTGATTCTGATTCTGCCATAGAAGAGAGAAAAGGCTCCATTTAAACACAGCTGAAATTATTACAAGTCCTACTGTTTGCCAATAGAGCATGTTGAAAACCTTCAATTACTTAATGCCCCTTTAAATATCCTATACTTTATGTTTAACAATACAGTTTAACTGATTCAAAATCTTAATCTGTCCATTTTCAAGATGAAAAAGGCTTTGCTTTGATTTTTCACAGGACTCAAAGAGGTGTGTGACATAATGCCCAGTCTTACCCTGGCATCCATATGATGACTGATACCAGCATCAGTATACGTGCATCCTTGATACACGCACATACCACAAGTCCAACAGAAAGGTGGAGGTGATGATGGCAGCCAGTAGATGGTGCTGATGACAAAATCAAGTCGTCGATTCACTTTTTCCATCAATGTCAGCAGCTACAAAGAATGTAGCCCTGTCATGACGTCTTCACTTAATGTTCTTCTATGAGCAGCTGGTTCTGGGAGACACAACAATAAAGGAACACAGTCACTGTTAGCACTGCTGGTGATAGTATTAGGGACTGTGTTGTTGGCAGACGTGTTAAATGTTAACCAAAAACGTCAGCTATAGAACAATGGTGAACTACTAAAAACAAAAAAACAAAAAGCAACGGTACAACCTACTAAAGTTCTCTTGCATGAGTGCAACTGAGGTACTTCCACAGTTTTACATTATGACAAATTATTATAGGTTAATGGAGAAAATGTAGTACATTCTCCCTACCCAGTTTATAAAGTCACTAGAATTTGCTTCACTTTCTCCAGCTGTTACATGAACATGTTAAACACTTAATGCATCATTAATTACAAGCCAGTAACATACTGTACACTATTCTGAAAATGAGTCGTGTACTTGAGAAGTTTTTCATTTGGTACTTTAGTTGATTAGTACTTCTGCACATTTACTTAAGTAACATTCTGAATGCAGGACTTTAACTTGTACAAGTACACTTTAACTTAAGTAAATCACCAGAGTACTTCTGCCACCACTAAAGCTTTGTAGTTTAAATGTCACGGTTACATGGTTACAGCTCATACCAAGTAACAACAGTGTAGCTGTCACATACCTCATACTTCATGTCTGCCTCTCTGCTGCCATATAAAAGCAAAAACTGATACTTGAAAGTTTGTGAACCCTTTAGAATATTCAGTTTTTGTATAACTATGATCTATAACTACATAAAGAGACAAGCCATGACAAACGTCTACAGATCTGTGCTGTGCCTGTGAGTGGTAAGAAATCTAAAAGTTTGTCAAGGGCATGTCCACTAAGTATCATCTAATTATTACTCAGCTGTCAGACAGGAAAATTGCATATATTTTTTAATATACAGAATAGAAGTAAAGAAAAACATTTTCTCATTAAACAGGCCATTACACCTGACACATTCTTATTTGAATACCAAATTTGAGCATTCCAGTTAGCTTTACTGTAAATGAATCCTCACAAAACTACTGGGCTGTTCTTAAGTAAAAGTTACTGAATATTAAATCATTTCTTTTCAGAAAAATGTGACATTCCTGTGCATCGCTGTCACATGAGCACTAACAAATGGTCAGTGTGATGAGTATGAAGGCGATTCTGAATCCCACCTTACTGTCAGTGGTATTTTGGATGATGTTGTTGTCTGGGTCTCCTCCCTCCGAGCTGCTCTTTTGGTTGTTGTCTTTCCCATCCTTCTCCAGATCATCCTCTCCAGACGAAATCCTTGACAGCTTAGAGGATTTCTGCCACAGAGACACAGACCAGTTCTTAAGTGTCAGAAGTTTCATTTATGAAAGGACCTTGGCAACACTGGCTGACTAATAGAAAATGTGAATCATCCTGATGAAGTCCCTTTGCTGAAATGCATTATTCCTTTAGTCAACCAGTCTTACCTAGTTCTTTTCATTTCTGGATTCTAAGCGCTTAAGCACATTGACTGTTGAAGTAGTGACAGCACAGCTCATTTAAAAGTTTCATTTCTAACAGGTAGAAACCTTGCAGTTAATACTTATTAATGCATGTGAAGCAGATTTACACATCATTTTATAAAATTATTACACTGAACAAAATATTATCAAATGTTAATGTTAATCTTAATATCGAAATGTTATTATGTAATTTATATTAATATTATATTAATTTAATCTCTTTTCACTTGTGATGAAATGAACAGTTACTTAAAAGAGCATGTAACAGATTTAGCAGAGCTCTCCTATAAAACTGATTCACTAAAGTAACTCAGTAAACCTTTTATACCAAGTATATCTTGGTCAACATGTTGAGAAATCCAAAGCCAAAACCTGAGCTGTCTCTGAACAAATGTTGTTGTCTTCAGAAAACTCCATTTGCTGAAGAAGACACTAGGATGCTGTTGAAAGCTCAAGAAAAAGCTAGTCAATACAGACCGAGTTAGGATTTTGCCTTAAAGGTACAACATGCAACTTTTAGGTCAGAGGATGTGAGCAGTAAGAATTTAAGCTCCTCACTCACTGACCTGTTTCCCAGCTCCACTCCAAGCCACACCAGGCCACTTCATTCAGATCTCCCAGTGCTCAACTCAATTTGCATCCCACTCCACTCAAATCACATCCACTTCAGAAATCTGCATGAAGCTTGAATAGTAGACTTACATCCCAAAGACATAAAGATCAACAACTTGCAATGGCCCAAGCTTGAGGTGTGAGCGCTACTGCTCTCATTGATACACAAGCTGCCCTTTCACATCTGTATGTGATGCACAGGCCTTCTCTGATTGGTTAGTATGGGGCACCTCGCTCAAAAACAATTAGAAGGGAATATCTCTGCACCACTGCCAGTGCTGTTCCCCACATTAGTTACAGAGCATAGCTCTACTGAAAAAAGAAAGTTACATGTGGGAGCTTTAACACAAATCACAGATTCAAATATTTCCTCTTTAACTTCAATTGTCTTTTATATGTGAAGATACCTCAAACTTCTAAGGTCACAATAGAAGACTCTATAAGGTCACACTACTTTGTTAATTGTTTCAACTACAGTCCATAACATAAAACTGTCATTGATCGCTCATAAAAGCCTTACTGCTTCCAGAGCTGCATTTTATTTTAATTTACCCGCTGCTCAGTGTGCATGTGTGCGTGTGAGAGAGAGGAAGGCTGATGAACAACCAGATGACTGCCCCCTTCACAGCACACCAACAAACGCAGACCTCACATTTCCTCTTTTCTCAGCTGAAGAGATTGCAGATCCCTTATGTGCTCCACACACACACACACACACACACACACCGCTTCCCAGCAGCGCCACATTCCTTCAGATGCACCACGTGCTGTGCGTAATGGGG
>JAUBNQ010000017.1:28943766-28957546 GCA_032353495.1 Ctenopoma kingsleyae | reverse complement strand
ACAAACAAAATAAAACAAAGAAAAACAAATCACACACACACAAACACTGAGTGAAAAGAGTGTGTCCTGGCATTAATGAGACATGGTGGACACAGGTTTGGCTCCTCTGTGGTGTACCACGCACACTGTTGACATGTGTAAGAAGACTGCTCCTGACAGGCAGGGAGGAGAAGACGGCTGTGAGCTATAGCCAGGTGGTCCCAGTCCCAAACCCTCCCACCACATCAGCCCACCGCTGGCCTGATTGGCATTAATTGGCAGCTGGTGGTGGTGGTGGTGGTGGGGGGGGGGAAGGCTTAGGGGGAACACAAATAGAAGTGTACACTGCTACACCGGCCACGCTGTGTTCTGTAATGCTCATTACATATCAGTAAATTGTTGAATGGTGAAACATCACAACAGTGAGTGAAGTTTAGGAAGAATGAAGAACACTGAACTCAGTCGTTATCATGCACTCATCCTGTCCTCTGTCATCCTTCCTCTGGCAGGTGCCTCTGTCTGTAAGAGGTGGGTGGTGGGGTGGGGGGCTGCGTCTCAGTCAGAAAGTCTACAAGTGCTTGCTTAGTTTTGAGATATGCGGCCAGTTTGGCAACATACAGTCAGCTCTTGCTTTAACAGCTTGTGATTAATTCAATTCAGTTCAATTCAATTTTACTTATATATCACTGAATCACAACAAAAGTCATCTCAAGGCACTTTACACTGTAAGGTTTAAGAACTAAAACATGTCCAGTTGCCACTGAATAACCTTTTTTGGGATAACTGTGACCTGGATGACTGAGAATCTTCACAGACATTAAGGTTTAAGATCTTACAGTATACAACTATGAAACCAACAGTTCCATTTGAGCTTTCATCTAGTGCTAAATGACAGCAGAGAGGAAAAACTTCCTTTAACGGAAGAAACCTCCAGCAGAACCAGGTTCAGGGTGGGCGGTCATCTGCCTTGAGCGGCTTAGGTGAGAAAGAAAGAGGAGGAGAGAGGAGAGAGACGAGAACAGCGGGCAACAAAAGGGATTATTAGCCTAACAATCCAGAGTTTATACTGGTGTGCCAGGACTCTCTTGTTCTGCTCATACAAAATTGATGGTAATGAATGCGTTCATGCATTCTTCAGGTGTTGATCCAAAACATTCTCATCCCACAGTGTCAGATCATGAAACATCCCATGGCATCAAATACTGTTGCTGTGTACGTCCTTTGTCCTCTCATACCAATGCTAAAAGTGCACTTTTGCGTCACTATAGCCTTTCTCCTCTGGGAAAGTCCTGCATGTTGTTGACCCATCCAACCACCCTGCCGTTCTTTGTGCGCGGCCTTTTGACTTGTACTACGTTATTGCTCTTGGAAACAAATACTGTAGTTGACCGACATGCCTGGTGGTACCTTTTGCTCTGTTATGAGATGAGTGTGTCATTATCTGACACCCTGGGAATGAGAACTGGCTGTTTGATCAGTCCTATCAATTAACTTCCATTCTACAGTATACATACAGTACTTCACAACAGATGGGTAGTTAAAACTTGCTATCTTTTTTATGTAAGAGCTGAATGTATCAGTCTAACCCCAGTAGATGGTTCAATGCAACTGGATCAGACAGCGGGTCATGCTGCCATCAGCCTCCTGCTGACCATCGGCGGCTGCAATGAACACGAATCAATACAGAGACCCAATATCACAAGTTTATGAAGCAGATGTACTTGCCTCTTAAATTCACCGTGGCTTTTAAGGCAGCTCCTCACAGGTCTGGTCTCAAGATAAACATAACCCTCATGACTCCCTGTAATTGTTTGCTGAACAGTTCAGACAAACTGGCTGAATGAACGGAGGCTCTCAATAGTGTTTCCTTGTCACTCCAGTGACAGTTACTTTGCAGGGACTGAAAAACATGTTTTTCGCTCTCTTTCTCATGAAAACCCTTTTATCCTTATGTTTTTACCCATTTCTTTTTTTTTGCCTGAACCTTGGTGACTCAATCTTTTCTTCCCTCTAGGCTAAATTGATGGCAGTGCAGGAGTTAATTGTTCAGGCATGTGTTTGGCTTCCTGATGGAGAGTGGATGTGAATCAGGGTGGGGTCAGGGTTCACAATGACATGTTTTTTTCTGGGTGCTGGAAATGGAGAAGAGGCCATGGGAGAGTGCTGAACGTGGAGGTGAATAGGAGTTCCACCGAGGCACTTAAACCTGTCTCTATACAGCCGCTAACAAAAGAGAAAAATCATCTTACACATCAGAGACGATAGCATATCCAATGAGAGATGCCGCTTCATAGGAACTTTGTAAGAGATGACAGTTTTTAAAATGCTGGACACACAAAGAGCCTCCATTTGTCTGCATGAAAGAACTGTGACATACAGCGAAGTAACCACAGAACAGTTGGCTTTCAACAGTGAACTCTTGGAAAACTTCAAAAACTTTCATTTATAATTTCAGACAGCACAGCTCAAAGAATTCGATTACAGCCATTTCTCTTTGTTAGGTTGGCTTTACTCCAAAAGGTCTATTTATGGACACGTTAAAAGCAAAGTCAGATTGAAAGAAAAGTGAAGTAGAAAAAATGCAAGTTTTCTCAAAAACTAAATACTGAAGCATTTCAAACGTATCTTGTTTCTAAGAGTATTACAATGCAAGTTATTGTAGACACCCACAAAATATGCACTGCAGTAGACAGTTTAAGAAGACACACGCAATAAGACCAAACACAAAGACAGGCAGAAAACGTTTTAACCACTTGACATAATGTCACATTTATTAAACACATTTCCACAATGCATATTTGCAACCCAAAGAAACTGGCTGCTGATACAGAAAACACAAGAAGACACAGATTGTAGCACGATCTACACTAAACTCAAACAGCTCTAAACTAATAAACATGCAGATGTGTGATTTTAGCTGTGTCCTACGTCTACACTGCAGTGCTGTGAATAAATGATTGGACTCCTCCTGATTTCTTCTGTTATTGTGTGTGTCTCAAATGAAACTGTTTCACATATTCACACTAAATACACATAACATGAAACAAAGCCAAAGTGAGCAAACATCATATACACGTTTTAAAGGTTTAAATCATTATTGTATATATTGCAGCTTGGGAAGGATTAGAAAGCTGTTTGCAGGTCTGTGGGACACTAATTACAATAGTGAACCTTCTCCGAAATGTCCAACCTTCCAACATTAGCTCATCCAGGAGGTCACAGAAGATCCAAAGAAAACAACCATGGATGTCCAGGCCTCTTTCACCTCAATAAAGGTCAGTTATCAGGACTTCACAACCTGATAGACATCTGGTAGATATGATCTCGATGGGAGAGTAGTGAGGTGAAAATCACTGCTAACCCAGATGAACATTTGAATTCTGCCACCACACACCTAGATGAGTCAAAACGTGAACTGTTTGGAAGACTGGGGTCCTGTTACATGTGGCGTAAAGCAAACACAGAATACCTCAAAAAGAATATCAGACCTACAGTCAAACATGGTGGTGGCAGTGTGATGTTGTGGGGATGCTTCTGTCAGGTTTATCAAAAATGGCAGAGCCAAAAGCAAACCAAAACAAGAGAGAAAAAGATGAACAAAAGGGACTTTTAATGGGAAGGGGAAACCAATATCCACAGCTGCTTCAATGTCAGGATAACTTGGTTTAATTGAGAAAAACATGAATCCTGCTCTCTACTGGAGAATCCTCAGGGAGAATGTCAGCCCATTGGTCATAAGCAGCAAAACAACGATCCCAAGCATAAGCCTGAGCTGACTTCAGAATATAATGAAGGTTTTGGAGTGGTCTAGTTCAGAGCTAAACTAGCTGTTAAGTTCAGATGTTGATAACTTTATTTAGGTATCACCTTTATGCTCAAATACAATGATTATTTAAAACTAGTATTTGCTCAGGTTGTCTTTGTTTTATGTTAGATTTGAGCATGAAGATGAGCAAATGAACATGTAGATGCTGTTGAGCTACTCTCATTTTCCAGGATGCAAAGGACAAAAGGAGCTGAAACATCTGGGAAAACAATAAAACTCCAGAAGCAGTTTTGAAAGGACATTTATGGAGAATCACTGTGCCTTTGCTTAGTTGAATTGTCAGCACCATCTTGAATGACGATGGGCAAAATATTAGCTTCATAATGTCCTATTACCCAAAAACAGTTTATTATAGAGATGTCTCATGCTGATCCAGAGAATAGGTATAGGCACAGATCCAAGCACATTTTAAAGGATCAGTATCAGCTTAAATATTATTCAAATCTGATCCTTTCTTTACTGAACTTGAAGATGTTTTGTCTCTACCTGCTGGTGCTGCAGCGCTGCTCTCCTTCACAGCCAGACTCTGCAGTGCAGCATTCTTTTCACATTACAGTGTGAGAAAGTGAAAAATGCTTTAGGCACACAGATGAGTGATGACTGATGAGGTAGGCAAAATGCGCTAAACTCTGACGCCACTTATCATTAGCAAACAACATTGTACAAAACTATGTGTATATGTATATATATGCACACTACTGTACTATAATTCTGTAGTACTACTGTATATATTAGTGTAAAATGCTTTCTTCTTTTTTTTTTGTTTAAATAAAAATACAACAACAGCACAACATCATCAATCAGATAACACATTTGCCCACAAATATTCACATTTTTTTGGGCAGAACTGAACGCAGAAGAGAGGAAAACTACTAACTACTGTTAATTTGACGCTATTCCAACAATGTCTCATGTGTACATTTCTATTTGTATGTGTGGGTACGTGTTGGAGTCAGCCTGGACCCATAATGGACACTTGGGTGAGCAAACAAGATGAAAGGAGCCCAGCCCAGCTGGTGGTGAGGCACCACAGCTACATGTATGTGGTGGTTATTGCGGGGGCAATGCTCAACCCTCCTCCATCAGACCCTTTAGCTGCAGGACAGCCCACATCAAGGAGCACAAGTCCAGCATCACGTAGCATTACTTCAGCCAGCTTAAGCCATCTTAAGACACCAAATTGCACTGTAGCTGGACAATGATCTGGGGTTATTCGTCTCAGCGGCTGTTGTTTGGTTCCTTTAACTTAGTTCACCGTCAGTGTGGGGTGAGCGGAGTCAGGAAATCGCGGGGGTATTTAACAAGGCTTGTGTAATTGATTGTGGCAGATCCTGCCAGCAAACAGCAGGTCCACAGCCCCTTTCACTGGGCCCAGCAGAGGGCCTGCATTGATGTGGATAAGGGAATTATCTCTACTCTGGTGACTCGGACTGGAGGACACTGGAAATTCAATTAAACAAATCTATGTTCTCAATATCCAGAGCCTGTGTCTTGACTGTAGAGCTGGATTTTTATGTCCACAGCGGCGTTACTGGGCCAAAAGTGGCTAAAATGTGCTACCTGAAGAATGGAGGGAATTCATTTTGTCCTGAGAAAACAAAAAGATAGGATGATACATGCTTTACATAGTCACACCATTTATTGTCTCACGTGGGAGATCAGTAAAGCCTTAACAACTGAACGCAGCGCTGAGGCCGAGTTAACCACGAGACAATCAGGTGGAGCTGGGCGCTTTGTGCAGCGATGGAGGACAGTGCAGATGGTCATGATTGTCTGAGACTGCAATGCTTTCACATTCAGAGGGTAGTCAGCAGGGGAAAGAAGACGTCTGGAACACAGCTGCACCAAAAAAAAAAAAAAAATCCACAATGTGGCTAGAAAAATGCACTATAATTCTGAGGTTTATTAGAATGCTGTGATGAGGAATGTGTATTTTCTCACAAGTAGTAGATAAAAACTGAAACATGAAGGCCATTTTTTACACTTAAGTTTAACAAATTCTCTTTGTTCTGTATGTTAATGAAGTGTTCAATGCTACTGAGCTAATTTTAAAGCCGTCATATACAGTTTGGGAGTTATTATGCAGAATGTGACTCAAGTCCATTCCAATTTTTAAATGCTCCATGTCACACACTACTCATTACACTGAAATTAATAGTCAGAATGATTTTGAACTATAGAAATATGTTAACGTCTATGGCACTGTCACTTTTTTAAAAACCAGCAACTGCAGACAATAGAAATGTTTTAATCCTTTATCAAAATGCTGAGTATTGTAAATTAATAAATTGTGAATAAGCTCATTATAATGACATATAGACAATTTATGCACGTCTTTGTATAGTTGTAAGGACAGACATTGCATTCTTAATCCCATTAACCTTAAATTAACAATATTTAGCACTGACAAATATAGCATTTAAAATTTGTTTTCCCCAAAGCTCGACCTGCAAACAAATGCTGACTGCTTCAAAAATACACACTTGTACTAATAAATCATCTCACATCTATTTTGGAGCAGGAAATAAATGTTCATCCATATTGTAGTAGGAGAAATTGCTAATATTAGCATGCGTTAGAATGATAGCCAGCACCGCACTTTAACAGCTGTATGTATGACAAACTCTGAGTGTAACCTTAAGTCCTAAAAAAAGTCTCATCCCTCTAAGAGCTCTTTGAAACTGTGAAGACACAACAATAGTATTAAAATGAACTTTGTCCATATAATGCAATAAAGACATGTACACACACGTGCACACACACATCAGTGTGCAGTACAACCGTGGACTGAGGAAGTATCACATTTCTGGGTGATAAATGTCACCCCAGAGGTGTCTGGCAGAGGCACATTTGATAATATTTAATTGAAGCACAGAGTGCATGTCTCCACAACTGCAGGACAATAACCCAATAACGTTTGACTGGCACTCCCCTCTGCTCCTCTGTGTTGTGTTACACTCTGTCTAGTGCTAACTGCATATTAATTCTTATGTTTCATCTTTCGGATCGAAATCGTTTTACAGAACCGGTGCTGTCTACATACCGACTGCCAGTAAATGGATAAAAGGCAGATAATGATAAAGTGAAAGAATATCTGGATTAATAAGTGAATGAGGAGGTTTTACATTTGTCTGAGGTGACACTGTTTTTGGGTGAAGACATATTTAATGAGTGGAACCAAGGTGTTTAATTGTGTTGTGCTTGTGCTTTTAATTTGGTATGAAATAGGGACTAAAATGCTAAGAAAACATGCATCAGTCAGTCCATCACTTAGATAGCTTATCATAAACTATGTAGGTATTCAGCATCCAAAGAGCAAAGTACAAACATACATCAATTTCAAATCTGAGTTTAGACTAGAAACAATGTCTAGTGTGACAAATGTTTTTCCTGAAAACTGTTTCTACGTGTCAGCGGCGTGTGAAGAGCAACAGAGAAGACGTGACCAGAATGACCAGAGTGCTGAGAGTTCGCAGCGGAAAAAGCAGGGCTTTAGTTTAGGAGATGGAGTGTGATCATGATGCAGCGAGGAGATCGCGCCAGGCCACAATCCACCATAAACAGTCCAGTAAGGCCCAATAAAACACTTTCTAACACACACTGCCTGAGAAAACTCGCAGGCCTCTCTCTCTCTCACACACTCACATGCACGCACACTAACCACCATCCCCCCTCACGTTTGCGGGTAATGGATTTTTATCAGGGCAACAGTATCAGGGCTGATTTTGACGAGTCCCTAGGCTGCTCTACAATTCCTTTTGAAATCCCTTTCTTTAGTAGTCTTGTTCAAGTAGCCTGAGGCCATGGCCCTCCGAGATCACAATGTTATTAATACAAACATGTCAAACCGCATGCTGAAATTCAAAACAGAGGTGCCAAAATGTCAAGGTGTCAAACTCCTGAAATATAAATTATGCTTTAATATTCCTAAGCACTACACAAAATATGCTTGAGTGCATAAAAAGCATGATGCACACCAGTCTTTAATATTTCAGAGTAATGTCACCAACGCACCAGCCGAGGGGATTCACTGACGGCCGCAGCCATGGTTGTGATGTGAAATTTTGAGAACCCTACAGGATTAATGACTGGATTTGGTATGCCACCCTGCTACCCCCACCACTCCCCCACCCCGTTCCAGCATGGAATCCCGCCTCCCCCCTTTAGAAAACTCAAGGACGTCGACTGAGAGAACAAAACTGTAGCTAATTATCATCTAATACGTCCCATTTCTTTATTTTCTGTTATACATGCTCTCTGCTGTTTGGAGATTTGATTATATGATCTAAAGTGACAGACCACTGAGCCAGTTTGGAAATCTCTTGAATTCTGCCGCAGTTATGAATAGCTTATTTCACTGGTCTGACTTTGGGTCAGTTCTGTATGAGAGAGAACCAGTCAATAAACCAGAAATGTACTCAAGTCTCATGTAGAATCTCCAGTATAACCTGCTACTGACTGTCAGTCAGCATGTGTATTATTACATGTTGTAATGACCTCACATGGTGGGGTGTTATAAGGATATTTACTTGACATTTTATTAAAAACAAGGCATTTGGATTAAAAATAGACCTGATTATTTTTGCAATTTACATTTCTTATTTTGAAAAAATGTAATGTTGTATTTGCATTATATGGACATTTTAAGGGTGTTTAAAAAAAAAAAAAAAAAAAAAAATCTGATTTCACTGTCTCCAGTAATTAGTTATTCCAGCCTGTGGCTCCAGTGTGAAGATGCTGTTGGTTCATATTGTAAAGCTGATGTCCTGCTACAGTTTGACCTTTTGTCCTTCATCAGTTTGACCTTTTGTCCTTCATAAGCTCTGTGTAGAGAGGAGTCTGAAACGTATTTGTAGCAGTTACTCCACTAATTTAGTATATATCATGTGTGTATCCAGGCCGGCTGACACTGTAGCTCATTTCAGGTTGTTTGTGGAAAAATGGATGTCAGGATGCCAGAAGACAGAAAATACTTTGCACAAGTCTAATAAAGACATTGTTCATTATGATATAGATTGTTGGCCCTCGCAGTGTATGACACGTCGCTGCTCTGTAATTCTCTTGTATGTCAGTACATGCAGTTCAACAGAAACAAATGTGTTGTGCTCTTCAGCATCAACAGGGTCACTAATGAGCTTGTCTTTCTTAATTATGCTCTCCTTTTCTCCCGACATCTGTCCATCGTGCATGAACACCTAATTGCTTTAATGGCATCTAAGGACAATAAGAGAACCTTGTTACTCTATCAATACTTAGAGCTCACTTTTCTCTGGCTGGTAGCTGCGAGTTGCCATCTGCTGCACCAGTTAACAACCAGTTAAACACCTCCACTGCACGCGTCCTAGTTCGGAAGGATGCCTGTCACTTTCAATGACCGTTAACGTCTGACGTGAAGGCATCTTGCATCTGTGACAGGAGAGGGTGGGAACCATCCGGAAAGGCAAAGTTACCTGATGTGTTTTGTCAACTCTTCCGGTTGCCTGAGCAGGCATTTGCGCTGGTTGCGTTTGCTCCGGGGCCTGGGAGTGTCGGACTGCATCTGCTGTGGCTGCTCTCCGCCTGCCAGCTCCTCTTCATGACATCTGAAACTAGCCAGACCAGTGCTGGTTTACACATGAAATGCTCAGGCCACTCAGCCCTGTGAGAGCAAACTGTCAGTCAGCCAGCCTAGGACCTTGAAGCGCTGACCTGCTTGCTGAACTGAGCTGCACCGCGCACCTCTCCTGTGCTGGGAGTGGGAGTAAGAGATTATGTTATACAGTCTGTGTGTCTTTTATCCCCTCTATCTCTGCGTTTGGGAATGCAGTTTTATTTCTCCTCATGGTTTCTCAGGGAAGTGAGAAAGAAGTATGAGTTCATACTGCAGTTTTTGACTTTAACTTCACCATTTACCTTAGCTGCATTATTATAAAAAGGCAGTTAACCCCTTATTTCAGAACAGTAATGCATTATCTTTCCCTTAGATCCGTCCAAGCAGGCAGTGTTGCTTTTATTTGTCTGGGTTTTGAGGCATCAGAGACATTATTATTGATAATATTGGATTTCTATATATATATATATATATATATATATATATACTGTATTTCCATTCAGCCTTTATTACCAGTGAGTTGTACTGGGGCAAACAAGAAACATTAGAAGATAGAGAGAGGGTCTGACATGCAACAAAGGCAGCATTGAGCTACCAGGACACTTCACTGATGTCACAGAGAACATTTTGAAATGGTCAAATATTATATTATATATTATGTTTTTTAGTGCTTAATGTCTTATGCTACAATGGCAGCACAGGTCCCTCCAGGTTCACCCTCTTAATATCATTTCACAAGGTGGAGAAGAAAAGGGTGAAAGGAATGAACATTTTGCATGACACACTTTATTATTAGAAGTGTTTATTAAGTAGTCAGTGTTTGTCTGTTGTGAGGACGTTAAATGTTCTGTTCTACAGTAAAATATATCTCGTGTTTTAAGTGGACTTCACAAACAATATACTGTTCCTGTTGTGGCAGTGTCACCGTGTGAAATGAAGCAGTTGCTGAGCATTATATGATTGTGTGTGCGTGTGTGTGTGCGTGCACTCACATATATCTCTTGATAGATCCGCCAGTAAGTCCCAGTGGTGAAACAGAGCCAGACGCAGCAGATCACCCCAAACCACTGAACCTTACATTCCTCCTGAGTCTTGACATACTTATCTCCAACACATACCACTCTGTCAGGGGTCAGCTGCTGGCAGAGAGACAAGGAAACAGAGAGAGAGGGTTGGAGGGTGAGCTTGGTGAGGGGGAGGATGTGTGAGGGGAGTAGGTGCATTGCGTTCCGTCACAGCCCCGTGCCCCCTCTCTCTACCTGGAGGGGACAGAGGAGAGCTACTGTAGGAGAAAAGAGTGAAGAGACCTCCAACAGAAGGAGGGGTAAATGCTGTTCCAGAGATGAAGCCCTAATTATACGTGATACGTGTGTGTGTGTGTGTGTGTGTGTGTGTGTGTGTGTGTGTGTGTGTGTGTGTGTGTGTGTGTGTCTTGGTTGGGTGTCAGATCTGGGCCTGCTGCTTTGCAAGGGGAATGGCAAGGTCTATAATCCAGTTAGAGGTAAAGGAGGGGTTGGCGGTCGGATGGGTGTTTAGCCCCCAGCCCAACAGCAGGCCAGCTCACAGGTCATTGAACCCCCTTCTTCCCTCCCAACTCCCTACACCACTCCCTCCTCTGCTGCCCCATCTCCTCCCCCTCCTATTCCTCAGCCTCCCATCAGGCAGAGATTACAGAATGGAGAATATCTGAGGTCAACAGATAAACAACAGTGTGAGAGAGGTCCAGTATCCATCTTGCCCCCTCTGCCTGTTTCATTATGTTTCTATATCGCATATTGTAACATGCTGATGGGATGTGTTTCCTGTGAAGTTAAGTCCATTGCACGGACACCGAGAGCCCAGCTAAGCTCTTCAGAGACATACCTACAGGGGGCCACGTTGCTGATAGCAAGGATGTGGTGGAATTTGGAAACATGGGGGGAGATGCAAACAGATGCAAACTCTAGCAGGGCTCAGTCCTCGCATCTTGTTTAAGGCTTACAAAATCGTTGTGAAATTGTGGGTAGATTTTCAAAATTATCCCCAAATGCACTGATGTACTTCAAAAGTGACATCAAAATACTTTGATTCAACACATATATCTTTCAAAGTTGGTAATATTTGATATAAGTGCCTTTAGCATTCATGTAAACAACACAGATGTGACCAAAGCGGCGTGATGCCGGTCTTTGATCCCGGCGTCTCCGCTTTGATCTGGCTCACAGAGTAAAACATGTATTTTCCGAGGGGGGAATACAGGCAGGCGCCGCAGTGAAATGGCCCTGGCAGCATTAGCCAAACATCGGCTTAGGCTGCGGATGCAAACCGCCAACACAGAGCCCGACAAATTAACTAAACATACTTACCAGTCTCACATGTTTAGGGCAGCATGCCCCGTGAGCCTTGGAAAATTGTGAGCTGCTGCTCTACTAATAATGCATTTACACCCCCCCACACACATTTGGAGATTAATGTAGGAAGGTTGACATGGGTTATGCTGATAGCCTATTTGCACAAGTAGAGACCAGAAAGAGCTCCCAGAAAATGAGAGCCACTGAGCTAATACATCTGACCTCCAGGACACCTCCACCGACAAGCGCTGGATTTTTACCACCAGCGCGGTCGCAAATAATTTGCACTAATTGGCTTTGAAGGCAATTACTGTGGAGAGAAGACACAGAGGAGGAATGCTGGGGAGAAAGCAGTGCAGGATGAAATGCATATTGATGGTTAGCATCAAAAGCAGGCCTTCTTTGAAGTGCTGCTGTGGTGTCAGTGTGTGATGGGAAAGCTGATAAAAAAAAAACTGGACAGGAGACAGGTTCTTCTTAAGCATGCAGCTGGCTGCTGGTAGAGGTCAACTACCCCACAGAAGTGTGTGTGTGTGTGTGTGTGTGAATATGCATGTTTGTATACACACTGAGGAGAGGCTCTGTGTATGTAAAGGTTTCAGTAAGAGCAGGTCAAATCATCAGGATCATTCCTGAAACAGTCAGGACTTACATTAAGTCCTCAGGCTGACAGTTTGCCCAGGTTTCAACATAAAGCAGAAAATGATCTTTTTTTTGTTTTATCAATCACTTCATATGACAAAAGACCGTAACACTTTATTCTACACACTAAGAAATCAAGGCCCAGGAATGGGCCTTAAAAGTTAGCATGCTTAGCAACACCCCAGCTGTACCCTAGCAGAGTATGAGCACTGTACATCAGAATGTTTCTGTACCTTAAGCTTGTTGAAAGTGTAATTATTGATCCTTGGATCCACAGTTACCACAGGACAAGGACAATTTCTGTACTTTTCTGACAAATGTACCTGTTGGTACAGAAATGAGACTCCTGTTACAATAAATGAGAAAGCTAGGAAACATAATAATCAAAAAGAACCATTCAAATTCTGTGAATGGTTAGAAGGGTGAGCCTCGCTCGAAAACCTTTACAAACAGATATCTCAGTCATGATGCCAGACTGTTTAATGAGTCTGGTTCACAGGAGCCTTTTACAGCATCTCTCCACATTAACATACACGTTTTGACGAATTTCTGGAGAACAGGTTTGGAATAATAAATGACTGAGTGATAAATATTCCCCATAGTTTAAATTAAGCAATTCACATGAAAGTCAATAAAAACATGACGTCGCTAAGGGAAATTTATCTCTGATTTTCCTGTAAGTGGCACCAAACTGGACGCCTTCTTTCCGAGCAACCCTCAAGAACTGATTACATTTAGGAAATGAAGGACCCGTAAAGTCCAGCGTTAGCAAAATGACCATGATAAGGAGTGACATCATAGTTAGGACTCAAAATAACACAGTTTCCTTCTAATATTTTAAAAGGAAAGAAAATTATATACTATTATAATTACATACTAATAAATATAGGCTACAGTTAATATAACCATATCACAGCACAGTAATATCTGACTGACTTGGCACAGTAATACAGGGATCAGATCATTAGTTGATCGTTAGTCAGTCAAGTTCCAGAAGTTAACACATACTGATGTGATGTGTTACCTTATTTTTCATTGTTTGGCTGAAATATTTAGTCATTTATTTCAGTGTTAACAGGGAGTGTGTTTTCATAGCAGACAGCAAAACCTTATTTTTTGCTGTTTCCATGAAAGCAAAAGTTCACTACACCAGCAGCCATTATGATGCTATTTCAGGAGACAAACAACCTTTATTATGATTCAGTTGAAGGACATTTTGCTTATAGCAGCTAATGTTAGCCAGTAGTATATAGATATTACATAACTGACTTTAGTTTGTTGGCTTTATCACTCATCTGTTCTACTGCTGCACTGTTTCAGTATTTGTTGTTATCATGTCCCCTTGTGCCCAGTTACCAAAGTCTGGCTTTAAAGCTCTGTGTGTGTGTGTGTGTGTGTGTGTGTGTGTGTGTG
>JAUBNQ010000017.1:28890902-28904298 GCA_032353495.1 Ctenopoma kingsleyae | reverse complement strand
TGTGTGGTTGCAGAGGACTGGGTTAGGGTTAGGCACCAAAAATTCAAGGTTAGATTCAGTGAAAGGAAAAATTAAGTAGTTCTACCTCCTGGAACTGACTTTGTTACAACAAACTTTGTTGTAACACACTTCTGTCTCTTGTGGGAAAGTCCTGCATGCTGTTGACCCATCCAGGCAACCTGTCCTCCTTATGTGGACTTTTGGCTTAATAGCACATTATTGCTCTAACTCATGGGTTATTGTTATAGTCAAGTGACATTCCTGTGTGATACCAATGCTAATAACAGATAATGTTCCTTCACATTTATGATCACAAAATCACAAAATGACAAAACTTGTACTGAGAATTCAGTTAAATTTGTACAAATGACTAAAAATTGGAGATGCAGGTAGGACTTTGCAGGCCTGCTGTTGGTATTGCAGCTGGGACTTCACATACAGTACATGTATGACAGGCCCGTAGCTAATGTTACACATTTAAATTCAGTCACAGGCTGTGTCGCTCAGCTGTGTTTTTTTATCTCTCACATGCATTCACTTAAATAAATATGTTGTTTTTAAAAACAAACGTTAATAATAATAGGAATAGAAAACTCACTTTCTAAATTATAACTTGGCCTTGGCTTAATGATGCCTTGTGGACAAAACTTTAAAAGCTTTGTTGCCTTTGTCAGTGCTGTGCTGCATTATTGTCTCCTGCAGATCAGTGGAACAGTGTGACACCAAGGGCAGTGTATCGCATCACCTCAATAAAACTGGACATGCATGAGAAGAATTCATAGACAAACTGCACCATAGCACTACTAGACAGAAACTCCACGGGGTATCTTTAAATGGCACAGTGTACTGTGATTCTGCAACACCTACTTCATGAGTAAAATAAGCTTATACTCAACTATTGGTGAAGCTCATGGAAGTTGTGGTTATTGGACAGAAGTGTGAGGTAGCGCAAAATTGGGAAGTGTTGGATGAATTTGTGTTTACGCATCTAGACCTGTATGGATTAATACTCCAGACACTGACATTAAACATCTGACATCTCTAAAACTTCTACAGCGACGTGTGAGGGGCTAATGAAGAATCACCACAAATGTGAAAAAAGAGCTTGGACCCAGCTTAATGGAAACCTTAGTGCTTATAGTATAGATGGCTGACACCTGGGAGGGGTCCAGGCACATCTTCCAGTTGCGCCTCATCGTGATCACCCTCAGACCTCCCCTCACATTCTTTACTCATGAAATATTGTCATTGCACATTCCCTAGTTACAACAGACTTCCTGCTACTACCAGAAGTTTAAGCTGTTCCAACAGTTGCAGTTGACATCCACTTCCTAGTTATTCTTCTCATCTGCAGTGATTTAAGTTGTTAAACACATGTTTCTTTGGGCCTGTGTGACATTCGTAATGGGCCACTGTTGAGTGGGGGGTTTTTGAACATGATAACTCAGCGTTAACTTCCATATGGGGTAAAAAGGGACTGAGAAGAAGATCTGGGGAACATGGCTGCATATTTCTGCTGTTGTGTTTGAGCACATGTGCTCGTATTGGCTTCTTTTATTCTCTTGCAGAGCCACAGGTTGAGTCTTGCAGAGTGGCCCTGAGACCTTGTAGTCCACTATCCTTTCATTCATGCCTCTCCTGATCCGCTGAATATATCTCTGTGTCCCCCCGTCCCCCTGCTGAGAGATTCCAGAGGCTTCTCTCTTGGCCTCTCAGGGCTCCTGGGTCACTCGTTTGTCATCATGACCTTTGACCCCTGTAGGCCAGTGTGCCGGGAGGAATGTCGGAGATGTTTACCTTCACTGAGACTGATGGTGTCCAGGTGGCTCTTTCTCTCCACTTTTTTCCTCTTTTTTTTTTTCCTGAGCCAGGCATTTTGAGAGCCCCACCTCTCTCTGCTGCAGCCACCCAGCCTGGTGAATTATGCAGAGGTTCTGTAGAGTGAGGGTATAGCCCATCATGCTACTGGTATGCTAATTTGATTTTCATTAGCACCAGTGCCTACTAGCACAAGGATCCTATCTGGATCTTCAGTTGCAAGTTTGGCATGTTCATGGACGGACCCTTTACATTTGTATCTGGATTGTCTTGACTGGAAAGAGAGAGAGAGCACTATTGATTGGCCCTCTGTCTGGGTCTGTTCAGAGAACACACTCATCCAAAGCTCCACTTCCCAGAGTTTGTTAGCCGTCAGACAGCCAGCCGAGCGGTGTGGCTAGACAGAGAGGGCATTCAGTAATAGGTAATGGACCCCCACTCCCAGCTCCCTCCGCCCTCCACTTCAACATGGTGCCATCTATCACTCTCGCACCGGACCTTCCCAGTGGCTCCTAGCTGGGTCCTCATCTACTGGAAACTCTTGGAAAGTTTCCTGCCCTCCCCTGCCCCCCAGGCCCCCCCGGCCCCTCTAAAGAGCCCATTAAACAGTGTTGTAATGCAAACAGTAAGTCCGAAGAGAGCGAGGGCCAGGTGTCGGGTGCGGAGGGGATGAGCGTCTAATGCAGCCATTACGAGTGGCAGGGAGGGTGGGTGGATTATCATAAAAGCATCTCCCCTCCCTCTAATGTGGACATGTCTGATCAATACCAGACTCCTGGGAGGGGATGGAGGGATGGATGGATGGATGAAGGATGAGAGGAAAGAGAGCAGCTTTATTAATCTATCTACAGACTGAACACTCTGTCGCCAGGGTGCAAAGCGTCAGGAGAGGTGGAGATGACACTTTTTTAGTTATGTGATGCAAAAGTTCAAACATGTGGCCATTTGCATTAAAACATTGTATCAACATGACCACTCAACTGCCCACAGAAGCAAAGTGCAACAGTGTCTGATTAACATTTTAGTCATTTGAATATTTTTCATTTCTGTCCATTTGGTCAACAAAACTAAAAACATATAAATCTCTTTGATTAAAATGTCTTTGCTGAAGAAGAAATGTTTTGGGGAGGGGGTTGCTACTAGCAGGATTTACAATGAATGATACCATTAATGAAGACTGTAACTGTCATTAAAATCAAAGCAGATTTTCTTTCTGTAGCCCAAGGTCACAGATTCGCCTCAAGGGGCTTTACAATCTGCACAAATACAAACACATTTGATGCATCACTTTGGGTTTATATTTTTATTCTGGGGATCTACTGAAGATAGTTTTGAGACAGCGGGGTGTGTGTGTTTGTGTATATTGTGGGTATTTATGGCTTGATGACAATACCTGAGACTGTCGGTATGTGGATGAAACCATATTAGCATGTATATGTACATGTCTCATGTCTCTGTTGTTGCTTGTTGCTGTTTTTAGCATCTAATAACTTGTGTTGTCATGGTTGGCAATTTGTCCTGGAATTTGGAAAGAATCTCGGGGACCAAGCTTAATTTTTACGAGAAACACGAGTATACTGCTTATATTTATTTTTTATTTTTGTTATTTATTTGGTGATTTTACTCATTCTAATTGGACTTTGTGGGTAATAAGACATTTTTCTGTGATGTGATGAACACATATTTATCGCTGCTTTACCAGGACTTGAAGCTTCTAATTACATTAGTGTGTAATAAACCCTTTTGACCTGTTTATACGTTGCTTACAAATTGTACATTGGAGAGGTCAAACTAAAAGGTTATATTAAGATAAGTTATACTTGATGAAAATAATTAAGTGCCTAATACAATAACTAAATGACTAATGCAACCAACAATAACTGTTTGTGTAAAGGACCAGAGGTGCTGAGATGTTTTGGTTCCCGCTAATGCTTTTACCTGCAGGTGCGTCCCACGTGTCCTTTGGAGGGATGTCTTCACACCATTTCAGTGGCAGTTGGAGCAGACAGGCAGCTGGTTCCCATCAGTTTTACTCATACAGACCAGACGTCATTGCAGAATCCCCTCCCTTCCCCCGACCCCTCTCTTACTCTAGAGCCAAAAGTTGTGATGATCCATGTTGGACAATGTCCTCGTCACAAGGGAACATACATGTGATTCTCACAACTGGGTGGAAAGTAGCATTCAATTGTGACTCATATGTTTAACATCCGCATAGAAAGTACGTTTGACAGATAAATGGAATTGGCAGTTGATGTTGGATTGCAGTACGGTTTGTGGTTTCTAACTCTGTCAACTATACAATAACAAAGTAGAAGTTTTTCATAATGTACTTGCCACCCACGATCAATCCCAGATTAACTTTAAAGGACATCTGAATGCACTGTAGCTCTGGCTGACTGGTGTTTGTCTTTATACTGCCAGAAACACGAGTCTAGAATATCCCGTGAATTATAGTCAGTAGCATAGTTACATTATCACTATTTATTGATCTAAAAGAAGAATTTTTTGACATAAATTAATTCAATCTTTGTTCCTCTCGTGTTCTGCAAACATTCAAGTCACAGAGCAAACTCTTTGGACACCTTGTAAAGCAGTACATGACAACTGTTTCAATCTCCATAGTCATCCAGAGTTGTTTTTCCCTCAAATTCTGAGGGTATTTCCCAAATCCTCACAGACGCCTCTAGATGGATGGATTCAGAAACAATTTGATTTGTTTCTGGAAAAGTATGATTTTAGTCCGTATCTCTCTATCTCCACAAACAACAAACATGGCAACAGGAAATGACATCATCATTCATTAAAAAAAGAGATTTTTATTGTTAATTGTAATTTTACATAATCAACATCATCACGGACATTTTCCCCTTCTATAAATATTAAAACAAGCATTCTGACAAATGCTATTGAAGGTAGAATGTGAAGGTAAAGTGTTTATGTGCAATAAACAAAAATATAATATAACCGGGACTGAGCCAGATTGTTTTTGACTCTGACAAACTAGAAAAGTCTATAATTATTCGGGAATACCTTTGGATGGGTATTGTATAAGTGGCTCAAATAGTAATATAGGATTGTTTATTTAATATTTAACAAACACCATTTCCCTACGATTATTGCAGGTAAATTGTCACCAGTAGCTCAAACTAAGATGACAGAAGACAGTGTTACTAGGTAGTGATCTAGTTAACTTGGACGCTAACCAGTTAGTTCACAAGGTTAAGTAGTCTTGGCCTTTTGAAAAGCAGTCACCACATTGTTTCAGTCTGTAGACAGTGGAATATGTCACTATCATGTAGTTTTAAGTTGAAAAAGTGAAAAATTATATTTTTCTACAGTCCTCTCTGGGAAAACTCTTTCTCTCAACCATCTTTGTGTCCCTCTTACACTGATTTAGCACAACAGCAACTCAGTCCCATATTACATTTATTTAAGGCTTTCCATTTGTTGTGCCGAACAAAGCAAATCCTCTGGTGTACATCTTTCTTTTAAATGAATAGAAGAAGAACATGGTACTGTATGATGGCTGCAGAGACAGAGAACAAAGCACCACCTACAGGAACTAAATCCAAGGAAGACACAATGCTGGATGCTCTGACTATCAAGTGGTATCTGCCATGTCAGAAGTGCAGAGACGGCAGCAGCAGTGAGTTTGGATGCTGCATTTTAAATATGACCAATAATCCCTGTAAAACCTTGTTTGCATGTTTTGGTGTACAACTGACCATGTGTGCACCGAACATGGTACCATTAATAAGACCCCCCCCCCATTTATATTTACTATTCTGTCCTCTACACTTTACTCACTAACTAAAGAGAGAAGAATATATTCATAGTAAGCGCTGATATTCTGTGGTCTTCTGTCAACATTTGAAGTGCACTCAGTGGCCAGCTCTGCTTTCGCTAATGCTGTTTTATTTAAAACCAATCTCTATGAAAGCCCTACGCCTCCCACACACATGAACAGTCCTGACCTCCCCTCTTGCTGCATGGGGAAAGCGCTCTCCTCCTTTTTTTTTCTTTTTTTCCATCGTTTTCCATCTCCTCGACACATGATCACATACACACTGTTGCACTGCAGCATCACATACGACACATGCACATGAGAAGGTGTAAACAAGTGAGCCCTATTATAACACGCAAAGTCTATCATGCCAAAAATGCTGTCACACACCGACATCTTTCACCAGCTCGGATACCTTCTCGTGTACTCTTAGACCTGGGTTGCTCTGCTCTGTGTGATTTACAGTGACCCGGAGAGAGAGTGTCTGTACTGAATGATGACATGGAATGACCGGTAAACTTCAGGCCATTAGACGCGGTGATTGGAGCCTGGTACGAACAGTCTGCAGTGAATGGGTGGTAATAGCTCCCCTTTGGCCTTTATTTACTGTCAACTAAAGTGACGAAAAGCAGCCTGACACTGGGACGACACACACGACATGTACGCACACACACACACACGCACACACATGCACAAAACACGGCTTCCATTGTGGTGTGGCTGTGTTGGGGCAGGTAGTGCCTGATATCGTCATCAGCAAGGAGAGATAACAACCAGTATAGTAACTTCAAACAATGCAAACCAAGGAGTGATCATTTTGATAATAACACCATGTCACCAGAATCAGTTGCAGCTTTGATTATAGCTATTAATTTCACTTGCTGATATTCAGATTTATATGTACATCAATCATCCTCCTCTTGCAGATAAACGTGACTCAGCCAGTGTGTGTTTAAGGAGTCATAGATTTTTATACTGAAAGTATTAGATATAAGATTAGTCAATTAAGAAACACTTGTAAAAACTTATTTTATGTTGTTGTAAATTTAATATTTTGAAGTTTCCGACTGCTGGTTGGACAAAAGTTGTGATAGTAGTTATTTTTCTTTTTCTATCATATAGTAGAGCCAGCGGTGGAAGAAGTACTCAGACCATCTACTTAAGTAAAACTATCAACACCTCAGTGTAGAAGATGGAAGTACAAGCTCAGAAAATACTAAATCATTTGTTTGGAATCCATCTATTAACTAGTTTCTTTCCACCACTGAATAGAGCAAGCAGTTGATTTATTTAATTAATCAAAAAGATTATTGTCACATAAAGTCAAATAAAACCCATCACGTGTGGAACTGTAGGTGACACGTGTTGTTAAATACAGCCGTACCAGGCAGATGCCTCATTAACCCGTTAATGACAGAATGGATGTGTACGAACCAGCAGTATTTCACATTATCAAATAAAGAAAGTGTAGTGTGTAATACTCTCCCAAAGCTGCTCATCTGCTCAAGTGCTCATGCCCCTCTCACTCTTCCCTGCAGCAAGGCTAATGACAGACATGTAAGTAGGCAGCGTGACCTGTTCTACTGCACATGGAGTTTATTTGCTGTGGTTTTAGCTGCAGCTTCCACGCTCAGGCCCCCAGGCTGCAAATACGTCTGCAGTGCTCCAGCCCAGGGAGCAGCAATCTGACAAGCAGCGCAGACCTAATCCAGGCCAGGTCTGGGGCTGTGTTTGGTATGCATCCCCTAGGTATGGAATAAATACGAGGCCGGTAAGCAGATCTGCTTGCTTGGACTACACCGCGGGGGAACAGAGGGCTGTCCAACTCTGTGTTACATGCTTTGACGGGATGTCTCTTATACATGTTTTATATATATAAAATATTATATATATATATTGTATAAAATAAAATATATGTAACCTCATAACATTTTGGACTTTCCACAAATAACCGCAGCTTTGATCTCCTGTGGAAAGTGATGCACTTTTAATGTCCTAACTTCAAGGGCCATTAGCTGCATTTTTATCAGTTAGCGAGGCTGCTTGGCAAATTTCTGAATGTCAAGTCAGGGGGTGTTGCTAGCCTAGAGGTTAGAGAAGCAGCTCCGTGATTGGAGGGTTGTCAGGTTGAGTTCCTCGCTGGGAGAATGTGGGTGGGGAGAGTGGATGAGTAACACTCTTTCCTCCCTGCAGCACTCCAGCTGAGTTACCTTTGAGCAAGGCAGCGAACCCTCAACTGCTTCAGCGGGTAAAAGTAGAAAAATGCGATTATACATAAAGCTGTTGAATGATATTGGAGCGGTGAAAAGCTGGGGAAGGCAAAAGAGGCAGTCAGTGTCTCTGGGCACATAAAGGGCATTTTGTACTTTCTGGTGACTGAAGTTTCAAAGTCTCCACCTGGTGGCCCCCCCCCCCGCACTCCCTCCCTCCCTTGAGCTCACACAGGTAAAGAGGATGTACCTGTTTAAACTTGCTGTGCAATTTGTGGATTAGCAGATGCTTCTAATGGCTAAAATCATGAGCTCCTCCCCTCTGCAGCAGAGAGGGGAAAAGGGAAAGAGAGAAGAGACGGAAACAGAAAAGTCAAAGAGAAGGGATGAAAATCAGAACGTTAAACTTCTTCCTTTATAGAAACATGTCTTGATAGCGGGCCAGCTTCTTAGCGTTAGATGTCACTGATGAAGGCGCTTTCTGAGCTCTTCTCTAACGTCTCTACTACGAGAGGACAAATCATTTGATTGTCAGAACAAGAAACAAAAATATTGTGTTTCAGCTACAATTTTAAATCATTATTAACACAGTGTTAAATCGTTACATACAGAGAAAGTGTTTGTCACACAGTGAGATTTTTTTAAAGAAAAATCAACGTCTGACGACCTGTACTACTTTTACTCAAGGACTGTACTGCATTACAGTTTTAACATGTTTCTTTCTTCTGTATTTTCATTTCATGTTACTGTTACTATAATTCAGGTGGAAACATTGGATTTTAGATGTAGATAGATCTTAAAACAGAATCAAATGAACTGTTGTGGAGGATTGTTCAGCTCCACCGTCGTCAGCTGCTGTTTCCGTTTCACACCAAGTCTCCATAGTAACACACAACTTTGTCTTTGTTGTTGACTGATTACAAGCATCTTTGCACTTTTCAATTTTGTGCAACAAATCTGGACTCGACTTGTACACTTATGTTAACAACATGAAATTCAGTAGGGTTTAAAATACATGGTTTTCTTAGTGTACATTTTTAGAACATGTACTTAAGCTTTGGTAAAGAACTTGGTTATTCTACTTGGAGTGGTGTCGTGTTTAAGACAACTTTTATGTTAGAGTATTGAGTTTGTGTACTTGTGTACCACTTCTGCTGATGAATCATGAATTGAAAAGCATATATTATAGTTCTCAGTGTGCAGTAGTTTCAATTCTCACATGACCACGTTACTCCATGATGTGGACTTTTCCTGTGTCCTCCCTCAGCCCTGTGTCATGAAAATGAGATCCATTATTATCAGTTTATTAGGAAGAAAAATCTTTCCAGCTTTGCTGTACATTCATGTATTTAGCTTTTGTCTAGTAAGTGCTGAAGTGCCTCACTTTCAAAAGCCAATACGTGAAGTATTTTTGTCACATGTTACTGTATCAACACCTTTTCCATTCAAAATGCATAAAACAGAATTTCTCTATTTGCCTTAAAACATCTCAATGATTTAGTGTAAAAGTCAGATTTAAACAAAATCTGCGCAGATGTTGAAACTTTTAATACTCGGTTCTGTGAAGAGCAGAGACGCCCGACCTGTGAGCATGTGTATGTCTAAAGATAACACAGTTGTAGTCTTTGTCGTGTGTGAAGTCCCCCTCTTCCAGAGAAACGCTCAACACAGACACTGACACATTCCTGACGGCACAAGGCATAACTTGTTATGGAGGCTGTTCACAGAGCTGTGTTAAGGTGAATCCAGACACACACACACACACACACACACCAGGCTATGTGCACTGAGAGGGGCAGCGTTGATTTAGGGCATTACTCAGACAGAGAGAGAGTGAGAGGGGAAAAGAGGGAGAGTCTCCCCTGACTGCATTAGGAGAGCCTCCAGCCTTTGTGATTCCTTTTGATCAAATCTCTGTGAAAGATGAGTGTCATGCCCTCTTCCAGCCAGCTGTGAGGGGACTGCCCTGTGACTTCGAGGGGGTAGACTGTGTGTGTGTGTGTGTGTGTGTGTGCAGGCTAGGGAGGGAGCAGGCAGCTCCTGAGGTGAGAATGCCGAGTGGGAGGATCTCATTCCAATCCCCTGTGCCCAGTTTCAACACACACACACACACACACACTGAACATCTTGAGTAGTTTAGAGCCAGTCCACAGCAACATTAGAGGAGAGAAAGCAGATGAGGCGTGTGTGTGTGTGTGTGTGTGTGTGTGCATCTGTGCAGTGAGAGTAAAAGCACAGTGACTTCTTTTTTTTTTTGTGGAGTGAGTGTTCACTACTCACTGTGTGTGTGTGTGTGTGTGTGTATGAGAGAGAGAGAGAGAGAGGGAGAGAGAGAAGCAGAGTACATGTGTGTCTGTCGTTGAAGGAGACGCTTGCCTGGGTGTGATGGCTCTTTTGCGTTAGTACTTGTGCGGACAGGAGGAGTTGGCGGCAGTTGTTTTGTGGGACTCGCGAGGAATGGCCAACTCTACGGTATCCTTGGAAACAGCCGACTAAATGACAATGGCTGAGGTAAGAGAGACAGCTTTTCACTGCTATTCTCCGGCTGCTCCTGCTCTTCTCTATCTCTCTCACACACACTCACTGGCTGCACACATGATCAGGATGTGTTTAACAGAAACAAACTGGATGGAGTTTATGTAGATTGGAGTGACAGGCAGGAGTAGCGCAGACTTTTCTTTGCGATCAGGATCTAAGACTATAGACTTTAGAGCTGTTGTGCTGTGAGTGGATGATGGATCTGTGTTCTTTGGACATTCATTGTTCCATAGTGATAAATACAGAAGCTCAGTTACTGCATCCGAGTTTGTATCAATACTTTACTTTTGAGGAAATCATTTATTTCTACAAACCTCTAAACAACCGACCATGTGCTCTACAAAAAGCTTTAATCTAAAACTTTACACTTTAAACCGGGAGCTTATGATGTGATCACCCGTTACACATTTGATGCCAGACGTCTGTGACAGTGTTTGGGGAACGTCTAGTTCAAAAAGTTTATATCCCAACACTTCCGTAAGGTTGAGTCACTTGAAATCCTTCTGTGAGGACTGAGGCAATGAGAGCATCTCCAGTCCAGCGTGGACAGAGACTGTTCTTACACGTCTTCCAAGAATCCAGAGACAACTCCCAGTAAACAATAACAGTAAGTTCCCCACAGACGAGTCAGACTCTCCTCTACTGTTCTCGATCATATTCTCTGTTTTATAGATTTTATAATTATTTTATTAAGTTTGTGTGTAATATTCTGTCAGATCCTGAACACTTCCACCTTAATCGTTAAGTCAAGAGGCTCCTGTGAGAAGAAAAATGCCTCAAATGTTTAAAGGGGAGTGAATCTGCTTCCTTGTTCTTACCTGGGCCTGTTCTTCATCCACCGTCTGTCCATCTGTCCGCCTGTCCGTCTGTGTGTTTGTGCGTCTGACTACAGTGTGGGGAGCCCAGCAGCCTGGCCGCTGGCCACAGCTTATTGGAATGTAATTTAAGAGCAGCCTAATGTTTTGTTGCAGCCATAATGTAACAATTAGCAGAGCTGTCTGTGTGGTGGTGATGTCAAAACACACTCTGTGTGTGTGTGTGTGTGTGTGTGTGTGTGTGTGTTAAACAGTCAGAGGAGAAACAAACGCGGTTTATACATTGTTAGATGTTTGTGTGTCAGGGTGGAGCGGAGAATCCAAACAGCTGGAGCTGAACTTGCAGAGTAACGTGTGATGAAAAAAGATTTGATGAATGAAAAAGTGGCTGAGGGACACACACAGTGATCAGCAGACGTGTAAAAATACATTTTCATGTTTCAGTTAATTGTAAATAAATGTATTTAAATGTTATTTCTGACTTCATTATTTAACATTTTTTAAACGTATTAATATAAATCCAGGACTTTCTCCTATTTGTTTAATGTAAACTTTGATGTTCACAATAACCTTCAAGTTATTTAGCAACTTAAAAATGCTCTGATCCATCTCATGCTGTGGTTGCTATGATTCTAATATTTTATCAGTGGTTAAAGTCATTTACATGAACAACTTTAAATATCAGAGAGCAGAGTGAATTGTGTTTGCTCCTTCTTATGAAATAAAGTATTAAAATAAGAAACAATCTTCACAATGAAACAAATAGAATCTTAAAAATGCATTTACGAAATTACCATCCAGCTGTTTTTTCACGTGAGGTGTGTGTTTTATGATCCTCAGGAACAGGTTGTCTTTTACATCTTCTGATGAGTGAGAGGCCTTTACTCCAGCAATCCATCATTTTTTCATTGTGTGTGTGTGTGTGTGTGTGAGACAGAAATGTGAGCAGCGTGACCCTCTGTGGTGTTCCTTTAACACACTCATGTCCCGCCACTTTATTCCTGTTGCCGTCTCACTTGTCCCATCTTTTGTTTCTGACTCCATCTCTTGTGTGTGGGTGTCTCTGTGTTCCTCTGTGGTGCTTTCAGAGCCCCAGGGCACAACACACACACACACACACACACACACACACACACACTCACACTCACACTCACACTCACACTCACACACACACACACACACACACACACACACACACACACACACACACACACACACGTAAACAAAAAACAGTTCAGAGCTGGGGCCTCTGCTTGTCTTTACAGAGCACTTTGCTTTGTGTGTGTGTGTGTGTGTGTGTGTGTAGTGTTTATACGAGTGCCAACCTCGTCAACTTCATTAAGTTTATGATGGTCGATCCAGAGAGGATCTGGGCCCTGTGTGTGTGTCTGCCTGTTCCAGCCCTTTACCCCCTTTAGCATCTCCTTGAGCTGTGATCCGCCCCTCGTGGCTCAAACCTACCCCCTTAACATCCCCAAACTCCACACACACACACACACACAGTCAGAGCAGCCACCCCTTGCTCTGCGCTGCCACCAAAAGGCTTGTGAGGATTTGTCAGCCAGATGTGACAAGATTGTCAAGAGGCAGGCGAGGAGAGAGAGAGAGAGGGAGAGAGAGATCTGATATTAATCAGAGCGTAGCTGGGAGCCAAACTCGCTCAGACTCAGTGTACTAACATGTTCCCCTCGTTTACTCCCTCTCTGAGCCAAACACTCCCTCAGAGTTCCTAACGGGGAGCCACATACACCAGGAAGCCAACCAAACTTCTGGCTCGCCTCCTGCTCTCTCTCTCTCTCTATCTCTCCCCCCCTCCTCCCCTCCCCAAAAGCTCATCTCTTTGTCTTTTATGTTTTCTGTTGCTTTAAAGAAGCCAACAATTTTCTCATGGACGTTCAGGTAAAGATCTGCTCCTTTTTTTTTTTCGTCTGCTTGAAACATGTGGTGTGTTCGTAAGAGTGTGTGTGTGTGTGTGTGTGTGATTGACTGCTGGATGAGTTTGAAATAATGAGTTTTTCACGCTGTCTTTGGGCTGTATGGACTCTTAATAGGCTCAAACGCAGCCTGTCACTACTTGCACTCGCCCGGGCTTTTCCTGGGTTTGTCTTCTCCTTTTCAGCTCTAACGCCGTGTTAAAGGAACAGTCATGGTTTGAGTTTTTTTTTTTTTTTTTTTAATCTTTTAAATTTATATATATACATACATAATTAAAGTGAATTTTAAAAGCT
>JAUBNQ010000017.1:28879470-28890862 GCA_032353495.1 Ctenopoma kingsleyae | reverse complement strand
TTCAAACTTTTCATGCTGTGAGATGAAACGCAGGCTGGACGGACGGTTTTGCGCCTTGTGTGTAAAATGTGAAATATTTCCACGTAAAACTTTGATGTGATGATTTTTAGAGAACATTACAAATGAATGATTGTTACGTGGAGCTTGGGGATTGAGGTGCTTCCTCTTTCCTGGTGGAGTGACGTTAAATCAGGGGCTGAGGCTGGATCGCGCCGCCTGCGGAGCAGCTCGTGTATCCTAACCTCACTTTGACTGATGCTTGTCATCAATTAACATTTTACTACCTTGCTGTCACATACACGGCTTAGTCTAAAGTGTGATTTATTCATGACATCGTGCTCGCAGCCACACACACACACACACACACACACACTCAGGGCCTGTAATCAACGGTGGGGGCCAGGTGTGTTTCATTGCAACTTCCAAGTTGCAGCTGAGGTGGTTTTATCAGTGGAAGTCAGCGTCATTAGCAGGATGTGTGAGTGGTACCAGGAGCTCTGTCCTCCCACTGAATTCCTGAGACGGTTAAAGTGTTGTGTTCAGGCTGTGTTTTTAAGGAATAATATAATCCAAACTGTACAAGTTTTCAGCATGTAAGCTGCTATAATGGGTCATTTTCATTCTTGTTTGTATTTTTGTTTCCTGCTGAATTATTGTAATGCTCATTTTCCATGTTATCAATTAGCTGTTTTATTAGTTGAATAAAACAAAGAAAGTACAAAAAAAAAAAAGTCCATGACAGCTTCCCCGAGCAGCAGTTGACTTTATGAAATTTTTTCTGTTCAACCATTAATCCACAACTAAATAATAGGCTCTGTATGGTGAGATTATTAGAAAGTTATTAGAAGTAACAGGACTATTTGCAATACAGTAAATTTTTATAAAGGCTTTATAAATTGTAACTAATGACATTATTTGTGGTTAATAAATGTTTTTCTAGATGATTTATCAGTAAGACATAAACCATTAACCAGAGCAGAGCTGGGTTGCCAGGTTGTGAGGAGAATAAAAAAAAGAAAATCTAACTAATCTACAAAACATTTATTAATAAATGTATTAGTTACAATTTATAAACCCTATACAACCCTAACCCTTTATAAACTCTAGATGAAACTTTAGATGAAAATGTAATCTTATTTTTAAAAGTGATGTTTTCAAAGTGTCTGTTAAACCCGTGTGCGGTGATCCCTAAAAAAAAAAAAAGTGATATGTTAAAATTAAATAATAAAATTAAAAGTAATAATCAAAAATCTTTTTTCCACATGAGCTGTCAAAATCATTTCCAGCAGAGATCTGAGGCTGTGGGGGGAGGATGATGGTGGGGGTGCTTCTTAGGAGAGCAGAGTTACCAAAATGTGTTGTTTTATGTGAAGAGTGAAGTGTAAATGAATAATATCTGCACCATGCATTTTCAGATCATTTATATTTCCTGTCAGGAGAGCTCTCACTTCCTTTATTTCCCCTGTGCTGTAATTGTCTTGTTAACTGATTAATGGCTGATAGTAAAATCTGATCCTCCTCTCACTGGACTGTCAGTCTCTCTCTCTTTCCCTCTCTCTTCCTCCGGAGCTGCTGATGGAGCTGCCTGTTGTGTTATTCACTCTTTGGCACCAGTGCGCGCTTGTTTCCCCTTTGAGTGTCAGTTAGTGCCGGGCTGCTGCTAATTGATTAGTTTTCCACCGCATTAGGCCAACAAGTCCCCGTCCATCGCCTGGCTGTCTCTGCCGAAGCAGCTGTTCACTGCTGCTGAGGCTCTAAAGCGCCGTGGCTGCCGAGGAGATACGACAGGATTTTCTTTTAAGAGCCAGAAAGGACTTTTTCATTTAGATTTCTTCAGTGTGTGTCTGTATGTGTGGGGGGGGGGATGTTGTGGCTGTGGCCCAGCAGAGGGATAGAGGAGATGTTCCACCAGACAGAACATACTTTCTCCCCCTCTTCTTTTTGCTGTTCCTGCTTTCAGTGCATACAGACGTTGTGTATCCAGAGATCAGCACATACAGTTCTGTAGATTCCATTTTTTGAACCAGTTGTTAGATGGACTTGGAAGATGGACTCCGAAACCAGATTTGATCACTTCATTAATCCCAGGAAACAGCTGGGTTTGAACTTTTAACGACTGTAATAAAAGTGTCTGTCATTCCACTAGTTAAATTTACTACAAAAATAATGCACACAAGTGAACATTTAACTGTCTAATCCAACACAAACGTCACTGCTGCTTTGTGTTATTTTTTTTATTGCTCCGTGTGTTTTCATTCACACACACACACACATGCAGGCTCCTGCGTGTGTGCTATCACTCAGGACTAGGCCGTCTTGGTGAGCAGACGCTGTTTTTATGTCATCCCTCCCTTCTCTTCACCTCACGCTTTTCTCTTTTCTTAACCTTACCTTCCCCGTCTTTAACCTCCCTTCATGGCCTCCATCTGTCCGTCCTACACAGCCTGACCTCTGAGCGGACAGTCTCTCAATCAAATTGCCTTTAGCAGCAACAAATAGACACTGAGGGACTGAGGACCGGTGGCAGGAGAATCAAAATCAGTGCTGTAGGAGGCTCAGCATGTTGAGTTAAAAATGTGACATGCTCATCTGGCTGCATTTATTATTCCTGTACAAGCAGAATGAACGAGGTCCCACTGTTTCAGTGTGATTGTTTTTAGTGTAGTCACATCAGTGATCATGCAGAACGAAATAATTAGACAACTATTTCACTATCACATACATTTAAATGGCATCTGTTGCACTCAGGAACCCCCCCTCACAGAGTGTAGTCTCTTTAATTATTGTATGTCTTTTGGTCATTTTGTGTCGTTATTATCTTATCTTATTATTATTATTCCTCTATTTGTGGTCATTTGTTGGCTTTTAACTGACTTTCAAATGGGAATGAGGCTCCGACCCAGGGCCCCCTGACCTTTTTGGCCCCTTGGCCATGGGCAAACCATTTGGTAATTCATCCATGACTGCGCTACCATTACTAATGAAAGCATTTTTTTTTTTTTTCTTGTTTCAGTTTAACAACCCATGACTTTATTGTTCGGCCACCTCTGACTACAAATCTCCATCATTTCTCACTTCTTCCTCAACTTGCACACAACATTGCTAATGAGAGGCATGTTTAAAGTATTCAGTTTGTGTGTTGTTGGGGGTGGCGGTGGGGTGTGCTGCGCGGCTATACTGCCACTGATAGTGACGTAGTGTTAGTGTGAGCTTCAAAAACACTGACCCAGTCGCATTATTTTGCGCAATTAGTCCTCTTGTCATCGATTTCCCTGATGCGTGCGGACAGCCGAGGCCTTGTTGTGACAACAGTAAAGAGAAATATAGTGGTGGTGGGGGGTGGGGGGAAGGGGCCATGGTCACCAAGAGCCACTGTAGTGCTGACCTACCCTGCGCTGCCATGTTCCTTCTTCTTCTTCCTCTCAGGAACTCGTGAAATGAATGACTAATTAAGATAAACGACCAGGAGCACACTGTATCGGAACGTGTGTGTGTGTGTGTGTGTGTGTGTGTGCGCCACAGGCTGGTGAGGGAGCAGGGGCACCTGATTGAGATGTATATTAGTGGGAACAGCAGCAGGAGGTGTGTGTGCACCCACAGTGGGATGGGATTAGTCTAATTGGGCCGTGTTGGTTCTTGGTGCTCTGTAATGATGGGATTATGTCACTGAGAGATGAGCAAAGGGGTTTTTACACCTCACCACTGTCCGGAGGAGGCTGAGCCGTCCGTCTGCAGATAAAACCCGACAGAGAGGGGCGATCGAGGAAAGCAAAGCAAACGGATGTCATGGGACTGAAAGGCAGAGCTATCACGCTGTGTTTCAAGGCCAGCTAGCTGCCGCCACCTTCATCTAGCCTCAGTTTATCCGTCCTAATGATGAGAGGTTATTGTAAGGTGAAATTATGTGATCCCAAATCTCAAGGACAAGCTCTGCCTCGAGCACAGAACCAAGTGACTGACTAAATGAGGAGGAGGAGGAGGCCCCCGTGCCCATCCACCCACCCACCCACACTTTTCCTCCGTCTCCACCCGTGGAGAGGGAGCCAGCTCCAGCGAGGAGCTAAGCATGCTGCTCATGTATACTAAAACCCTCGCTGATCATGCATTATAGATGCAGAGGGAGAGAGGTGGCGTAGCACAGCCACTCCAAGATTTTCGGCATGTAGCACTAACAACACTGGCTTTGATCAGAAATCTGATGATGCTTTTCCCTCAGTTCCTGGTGTGTAAATGATTTTTTTTTTTTTTTTGTTCAGGGTGGAGAGGTGGGGGGGGAGGGTTTCTGCAGGGTTGCTACCGAGTCAGCAGCTGCCCACAGAACTTGACTCATTATTGCCATTCAGTCCTCACTCCTCTGTCTCTGTGTCCGTCCACTGGCTCCGCGTTTCTGTTTTCTGCACGTTTGTCCTGCAAAGATCAAACCATATAAGCAAATACACTAATAGACAGAGTACTGATGTGTGTGTGTGTGTGCGTGCGCGCGCCTCAGGCATTGATTGATTGAGACGGTTCTTGTGGTTCAGGTGTGTCTGTGACCTCTCGTTACTGTAGAGAGGACCCGCCCTGCAGCACTACTGATACACGCACACTCACACACCTGTGCTAGCGCTGCTCTCACAGGGTAAACCAGACAATAAGTGATGCACAGAGGGAGAGCAACATTACTTAGGGCAATCAGGATTTTTCTTCCAGTTTTTGTGCGCATCGGGAAGGCTGTACATTTTTCATGTAGTTGTGTAAGATAAGCATAGCCACGCACACTTGCGCGCACTAACATTTTTTGTTTTTCGACTTCACAGTCACAGAAAGATGAGATGAAATGATATTTTCTTTTGGTGCTATTATGTTGCTTTCATGAATGCACACAAATGTCACCGTATAAATCATCTGACATTGGAATTTATACAAAATATAAAAAATGAATAATAGCAAATCTTTCAACAAAAGCAGACACTGTATTTCTTGTCTGAATGCTGGTCAAATGTGAGCATAATAATACAAGACATCTACAGTATTTTCATTTTATGAAACGATGCAGCCTTAAAAACATCTTGAGTTTAAATAATTCAGTCAGTATTAGCATCAACTAGCTTCAGAAAAGTGTTAAAAGAAGAAAATACTGAATCTATACAGAATACTAAAATACTGAATCTTTCTGGTTTCATTTAGCTTGAATTAAAACAACTGTAAGTTAGCAGCCCCACATACGATACATTGTGTAAAAATAGGAATTAATTTGCTTGTGTGCTCCTACATAATAATAATACAAATTTATATGCTTTGTGTGTTTTTAACAGTCTATCTGCTGCACTTTGGTGAACTGCAACTGTGACAGCTTCAAGCCTGGGAAGCTGAAGAGGAGGCAGTGTGAAAACTGCAAGCATGGCTGGGTAGCACACGGTAAAAGCTCACTGCACAGTCTCTACTGGTTGCAAACATACTGTATGTCCAGGGTTCAGCTGCTGTGTCTGAGAAGTCAGTACAGTGGAGCAAATTAATTTGTCATAGAGAAATGATTCAATTCAACAGCGACACATGTTTAGAAAATATAGTCACTGGGACTAATATACCAGAAAAAAGACATGTATTGCGTAGAAGTTCCAACTTCAACCTTCATCTTTGTGTGTGTATTTCTATAGCTTTCAATAGAGTTATTAATATTTCAATTGAAAATGACCGACTGCACTTTGGTGTGGTGTTATTCTTTTAACACAAGAATGTAGCATGATTTCTGAGTTGACTGCATGTTGCTGTCTGTATTTTTCCATCCAAATGTGATCACGTGAGGTTTCAGATCTGTTGCTCTGTTGTTCTTCTTCTGCTTTGCTCTGGCAAATGCACCTTTTTAAGAAACCGCTTGTGCAACCTGATCGATTAATGATTAACTTGCAGTATATCCACTATCTGGAATTAAGAACTGATTCCCTGTACACTTTTTATAGCATGTCCTATACACATGGGTATAACCAAAAGGCTGAAGTACAATTAATGTCACAATCATTGCTGTTAATATTGAGTTAAAGTTGAGTCCACACCTCCACTGTAAATTCTCATTCAGCAATTTTATGGAAACAGCTAATATTCTTTTTAAATAAGTCATTTTGAATATGTATGTTTAATATTTTTTTAATATAGAGAACTTTCAAATTTTGATTGTCATAATGTATAAACAAGACTCATTCTGACTTGAAATCTTTTAAGTTGAATGAATGAATTTGTGAGAGTGCACTCAACTCATTGAACAGATAAAATAAAGGGAAAAACGTTTATAAAAAAAACTGTATTTGCCTTTGAGAGTTAATGCCAAATATTGTTCTTGTTTAGTTGTCTAAAGAAAATAAGCTTATATGAATTTCAATTTAAAAAAGTGTAAAGAGTGGTATAGTGCCTTTCTCGCTTTATGCAACAGCTCCTCACCTTAAATTTGGGCCTCTAATACATAAAAGTATATGTATCAGAACACAAAAAGCATATTTTAAGTTAACAGAACTACCAACAATAAATAAACAAATTAACTCAAATAAATCAGAGAATCAAATCAAAGATTGATGACTCTACAGCAGTGAAGTAAAACATTAAAATGCAGAATTTTAAAACATAACCCTATCACTAATACTGCCTGACTAATTAGTACTTTAATTTAGTTGTTGAAATAATTTGATGATTGCAAACATGTGGTTTTGGTTATAACAAGTACAGCTCTGCAGAGTAAACTCAAAAATTGGGCAGCATTCTCCCCCAGAGTTAAATCAAGCAGAATAACTATAATACTCAATTGATGTTATCTATTATCATCTATATTTACAGCACATACTAATACTAATGTGATTCTTTATGACTACATACCATTAATTCTGTGTTGTATTTACATTTAGTAACCTGATGCTTTTATCCATTGACATTTCATATTACTGTATTTCATGGTGTGTTTCAAATTTTCTATTAATTATTTGTTGCTTAAACAGTATCACCATATAATGTGATTATTTTGCATAAATCACATCTCTAACCTGTCAGCTTTTCTTCTTTTATGTGATTTATTCTTTTTATATATGTATAATTTCTATATCTCCTGTGTGTATTTTAGCCCTGAGTAAGCTGAAGGTGCACCACATGTACCAGAGCAGCCAAGTGGAGATTGTACACTCCAATGTGGTGTTTGATATCTGCAGCCTGATGCTGTACGGCACCCAGGCCATCCCCATTCGCCTCAAGATTCTCCTGGACCGCCTTTTCTCTGTCCTCAAGCAGGAAGAGGTCATCCAGATCCTCAACGCACTCGACTGGACACTGCAGGACTACATACGAGGATACGTTCTCCAGGTGAGCAGCGGAGGGTGGAAGCCTTTTTTTAGTTCGTGTTTAGCATTTTAGGTGTTTGGTTTTGGTTTTTTTAATGCTAGGTGTACTAAATGCTGTTTGGTATATGAGCAGTGATGATCAGTGCTGCAGGTCTTGCCACTATAGTTCATGAACCTTCAGAAATTACTACCTCCTAATTATGGATTTTTTTTGGAGGGTAGAACTAAGGCTCCTGAGCCAAGTTAAGACTCTGGTTAAAGTTTTAAAGTTTCAGTATAAGTTATTTACAGGAACTTTCTTCTTGGCAAACACTAGTCACAAAGATCATCACACCTGTGAGTTCAAAACAGAAATGTGTGTATGCCGTCATGTCATTTTGGGCTGTACCTCACTGCCACCATTCTTACTGCTAAGCTAGATTTAACAGTGTGTTTATACATACAAATACAATACATAAACCAACACTGTACTGTAACTGTAATTCATTTTCACGAGGTTTTCTCTGTAATTTAAATTACATAACTTCTTAAGGGCATGTCAGAGAGACCACAAGGATCCATTATGTTAAAAATTCTTTGCCATAGTGGAGCATTTCTGGGCACCATTCTGCTGTAAATACGATCATTGTGATTGGCTCTCTGCTGGCTGTAGTTCGCACTGCTTCAGAGGATACTTCCATAAAGATCATGCTTTCTCAACTTTCCCTGTAGCATAGCCGGGTGCTTTTTGAATCTGTCAAACTCTGCAGGGGGAACAGGACAGCAAAACCAGGTCCCATTCACAATGAATAGCTTATGAATAAATTGCTGGCCCAGCTTTTTGAAACCATGTATGTGAAAAGCCCATTAACATAGTTCTGGCTGTGTACTCAAAACACAGACATAAGCCTAATGTCAGTGTGTGTGTGAGAGAGAGAATACAAGATGGAAGAGAGAGAAGAAATTTCTAGGGATGTTAAAGGGGGATTAGAAGAGGCACCAGGAAAGCATGGCTGAAGACAAGAGAGAGTAGGGATGTTATGTAGTGACCAATGCCATGAAGCCTCTTGGTACCCTGCAGATACAGCCTGCTTGTTGCTGCCGCTGCCGTATCAACACCTTGGGGAGGTCTTCAAACTGGTGCCTGGTAGATTTGTAAATATTATGTCTTTTGCTCCAGATTTCCTCTCAAGCAGGAGCCAAGACAGCACAGGCCTGGGCTGCAGGCTCTATGTCAGCGCAAGCTTTCACTTCGATTAGTACATCATCAAGTATTCAAGTGGGGCTGCGTTTAATTCATGTTAGCTCATCTAATGGCAAACGTAGAGTCAGAATCCTCGACAGGCGCCCAATGAATGCTCTGTGATGAAATATTAATCACGGTTACGGCATGAAGCTGCTCCTCACTTTCAAAGACGCCCAAACTCACATGTGATTACTCCTGGGCTAAGGGAGAGAAGACCCGCTTGATCAATGTGAGGTGCCTTCTGATCACCCCTCCCTTATTTGTGAGACTGTGTGTGTGTGTGCGGTACGTTTGTACTTATTTTTGCATGCCCATGGGAGTGTGTGTATGAGTGTACATGTCTGCTGAGCTTGTGTGCGTGTTCTTGCCACAGTGTGTGTGCGCGTGTTCTCTATCTGCTGTTGCTGCTGATGCAGGGCCGGTAAATCCACATGATTCAAATGAAGAGAAATGACCAGCAAGATGAAACTCTATGTGCCTGTGTAATGAGTGTTCTCAGGGTTCTGTGCTGCCCGCTTGTATTAACACTCCATCTGATTCCTTTATTTAGCTGCCCTGCCAGTCTGCTTTATTGAGGGTGTCATCTAACTCTCCCTGTGAATATGTATGAGCAACCTAACAGACACTTATAATTCTAATGATGAAATTGCTCTCTCTCCTTTCCTTTTTTTTCATTCTCTCTTTCTTTCTCAATCTATCTCATAACCTTGCCCTCTCCCCTTTCCTTTACCACATTGCTGTTTTCTTTCTTTACGCCCTGTCTGCAGGATGTAGCAGGGAAGGTCCTGGACCGGTGGGCCATCATGACGTTCGAGGAAGAGATTGCCACACTGCAGCAGTTCCTGCGTTTTGGTGAGACCAAGTCCATAGTGGAGCTGATGGCTCTGCAAGACAAGGAGGGTCAGGCGGTGTTGGTTCCCAGTACCCGAACCAACTCAGATATCCGCACTTTCATTGAGCGCAACACCCCACGCACTGCTGCCAACCTCTCTACAGCTAAAGTCGATAAGCTGAGTGGCAACAGCATGCATCACTTTGAGAACTTTATCAACAGCATGGCATTCATGTTGCCATTCCAGCTGTTAGGCTCTGTTCCTGCACCATTTCTGGGCTCGCAAACAGGGACGCTGCAGCACCAGCACTCGCAGCACCCTCAGCACCAGCAGCCATGCCGTGGATTGATGGAGCAGCAGAGTCAGAGAAGAGATGATCAAGCACGGGATGGTCTAGGGAAGGACAGCCCCCTCCCTATTTCACACCCTGCAGATTGCAACCTGCTAGGTTCCAGCTCTATCTCCTTCAATGCAGATTTAGACCGGAGCGGAGACAAGCCAATGGACAGCCTATCCACCACCACAAAGATTGAGGCAGAAGACTTCTCCACTAGCGACAACTACTCAGATGGTCCCTCCACACCATGCACCCCTTCTATGAGCTCTGATGTAACACAGATGTCACCTGAGGGAAAACTGCGCTCACTAGACAGGAACGGCAGCAGTGGTGGGGGGATCTCAGGAGGTGGAGGAGGATCTCTAAAGAAGGGTCGTGTGTTTTGCAACGCCTGTGAGAAAACGTTTTATGACAAAGGCACACTTAAAATCCACTACAATGCAGTGCACCTGAAGATTAAACACAAGTGCACCATTGAGGGCTGCAACATGGTATTCAGCTCACTGCGAAGCCGCAATCGTCATAGTGCCAACCCGAACCCACGACTACACATGCCCATGAATCGCAACAACCGGGACAAGGACCTGCGGGGCAGCATGTCTGCTGATGAGAGCTCTCAAGGAGAGAAGAGGGCTGAATATGGCACCTCCATCCCGGTTTGCTCTGCAGAAAGCCATAAGTCAGTGCCCAGCTACATGGTGAGCCACGTGGACAATGGCTCTAAGCTCCACAGCAGTTCGTTCCCCAGCATGGGTCAGAGCGGCATCCTCTTTCCCAACTTAAAAACAGTACAGCCAGTCTTGCCTTTCTACCGCAGTCTGGTAACTCCAGCAGAACTTGCCAACACCCCAGGAACGCTACCCTCCCTTCCTCTGTTGTCTTCCTCTGTTCCCATCAAACCCATCACAGCTCCGGAGTCTTGCATGACAGACCCCATACCAAAGAAAAAGTCCAGGAAGTCAAGCATGCCAATAAAGATAGAGAAGGAGGCAGTGGAACGAGATGATCAGATGGATAAGGGGAGCAGCTCAGAGGATGAGGCTTCTTCACAGGGGAGGGACAAGGAAGACTGTCACAGTAGCCAAGCAGAAGACTATATGCACGCAATACAAGTTGGAGAGGAGGAGGTGTTGAGAGGGGTCTGCATTGGCGAAGAGAAGGAAAAAGACAACAGCAAGCAACTGTTGGAGGAATCTTTAGATAGAGAAATGACAGAGATGGACAAAGATGATGGACCAAGACACGCTGAAATGGGGGTAATCACCTGTGCATCCTCCCCCTTTGAAAACAGACTGATGGAGAACCACTGTGACAACAACTTACTCTGTCAGGAACCCAATGGCAATGGAGATCGGCTGGACAGGGATCATGTGCGAACACTGCATGCAGATGACAGGATTTCTGAGCACAAATGGGATGAGGGTGAGCATAAGCTGACAAATGGGGCCGCTCTCCAGCACACAGACCGTGACAGGGAAGGGTCTGACAGCTGTGTAGACGACTATGGTGACTCAGGATTGCCTCACCTTGACCCTGATGCCGACCTCCGGCACCACTGTGAAATCTGCAGTAAGACCTTTAAGAACCCTTACAGTGTCAAGATGCACTACCAAAATGTCCACCTCAAGGAGATGCACATGTGCACAGTGGAAGGCTGCAATGCTGCCTTCCCCTCCAGCAGGAGCCGAGACAGGTA
>JAUBNQ010000017.1:28822253-28854686 GCA_032353495.1 Ctenopoma kingsleyae | reverse complement strand
AATTTATACTCGATAGTCACGATATAGTCATTTACTATATCGCACGTGGAACAAGTCGAGATACATCAAGTATATTCAATATATCGCCCACCATTTGTCACACTTAAAAAGTTCAGGTCATCAAACAAATTTAAATATTACAGGAAGATAACCCAAGTAAACGTAACATGGCGTTTTTAAGTGATAATTTTATTTATTAAGGAAAAACCTATCCAAACCTACATGATAGTGTTGTAGTATTCGAAACCAGTCTTGGTCCCCTTGTCTCGGTCTCGGACGTGCTGGACTCAGGATTTTTTCTCAAGACCAGCCGAGACTACAATTTGTTTCGTATTTTGAAGAGTTGGTGTAATTATATTTATACATGACGAATGAAACAGTTTTGATGAAATTAGAAGCAGACCCTCTCTCCCTCTGACTCCGGCTACGCTTCACGTTGGTCTAAAAATAAAACTCGTCCCTCATTGGTCATAAGTCACGAGTTGTGTCACCTGCATACAATGAATAGCAATAACCGCCAGTGTTGCTATGATACACCTAATAAAAGCACAAGATTTTAAAAAAGATCTCACGAGCATAGCTCACTAGCAAAACAAGATGTGCCTGGAAAAATTAAATTAAAATGAATTTTGGTAACTATATTCTAACACAGCAACTACTGCAGGCCTCACTTGCCTCAGCTGAGGTCAGTATTTGTGACTCAACCATAAGATAGAAACTGGGCAAAAATGACGTCCATGGCAGAGTTCCAAGCCATCAGTTTGTGACCTCAAGCTGAAGTGCACTTGGGTTCTGCAGCAGGACAATGATCAAAAACACACCAGCAAGTCCACCTCTGAAAAAACAAAATGAAGGTTTTGGAGTGTCCTAGTCAAAGTCCAGACTTGAATCCAATGCTGTGGTATGACCTTAAAAAGGTGTTTCATGCACAGAAACCCTCCAATGTGGCTGAATTAAAACAATTCTGCAAAGAAGAGTGGCCCAAAATTTCTCCACAGCGATGTGAAAGACTCATTACCTGTTATTACAAACACTTGATTGCAGTTGTTGCTGTCAAAGCTGGCCAAAACAGTTATTAGGTTTCGGGGGCAATTACTTATTACTTAGAATTATGTTCACATAGGGCCATGTAGGTTTGGATCGTTTTTTTCCTTAATAAATAAAATCATCACCTGTGTTTATTTTGGTTATCTCTGCCAAACATTTAAATTTCTTTGATGATCTGAATAATTTAAATGTCACAAATATGCAGAAACATAAAAAATCAGGAAGGGGGAAAACACTGTAGCTCTTATAGACAACAGTTTAGAAAATAGTTGTTGGTCCTCTTCAGTTATCTTGGTTTGGGCTAAATTCTCCCAATCCTCCCTGTAATGTACATTAAATAAATTATTAATTAAGATATGATTCAGGATGCTACTTGTTACCAGTGAAGTAGTGTAGGTAGTAAGCATGTTAGTACGATTATTATTAAACCTTTTAAAATAAAGCTGGAGTTGTAAGAAGTGGGAGTTATCCTTTAAGTCACAAAAGTCCAGTCACAAAAGCAAAAAGACAAAGCTGTGTGTGTGTGCGTGTGTGTGTCTCTCTCTCTAAAATGGAAGGAACAAGTGTGTGCGTCCCCTGTGCTTCCCCAGGGCCATCTGTAAAGACCTGCCTTCAGAGAGCAGGAGGAAGCAACACAGTCACACAATCAAACAAGTAAAGGTAAATGAACGTACAAGGCTACTGGCCTCTTTGATCGGTCACTTAAAAGAAAATGCTGACGTCCAGACAGTGAAGATAGAAGCTCGCTGGAGAGTCCCTCTGTGTAAAATCCTCAGTCAATGATGGCAGCGTTTTACTCTCTGAGTGACTGTATTCTTGTGTTCATTCTCAGTTCACTGCTCAGGATAATTGCAGCTCTAATATGCAGATTTGATGGCGTCAGTGTGGATTAAAAACGGGATCCAAACTGGTCATTTGCTGCCCCACCTGTCACCTGCTGCTGCATTTTGTCCTAATGCATCTGGCCCTGCAACATGATGCTGTTGCTTTTCTCTGCTCAAACTTTGTCATTATATAAATGACAAGGAAGTAGTAGTAAAACCATCTTACAACAACTGTTATAACAACTTTTGCAAAAGCTGTACAGTACATTCCCCTTCATTTTACTGAACACAGCACTGTCCACATTCACCACCACCCCTCCAACTGCCCTAGAAAGACTCTGGCTCATTTCTACAGTCTGCTAATTTTACCCCGGATCTGACCCACTTGGTACTTACAACTCTCCTACTGCTGGCAGCAGTGTACACACATACACACACACAGACACACACACGCGCACACACAGAGCTAAATGAATAATATGTGTTGATTAATGTGCTGGAAGTGAAATGTGGATTCTGACTAAGGTTGAATAGTACTTGATAGTAAATTCTCTATAGTACAGTGCAATTTAGTTTTTTCTCAATACCTACTAAGGTTTGACATTCACATCTACAATTCTTATCTACATTTAATATTGTTCTTTATACGGCAGTATGGAATCCTTGATGTCTAGTAAAGAAGGTGTAGTTTTGTTAGTCTTACTCATACAAAAAAGGTCTTAGATGAGATTTTTAAAATGTAACACGTATGTTGGTCCTGTGATTGTTTCTCTCCGATTGCCTGCACATCTCTAAAACAGTGTGACTATTGGGAAGTCTCCCTTCCATAAAAAGTTGAAATATTTCAGCACAAAGTGGTGAAATCAAAGTCAAGATAAGAAGCAAAAAGAAAGTTTCTAATGACTCAGAGTAGCTTTGAGTTACTGTTTGTGGACTTACTGTGTATTCACTTGATCATGTTACTCATAGCTGTTTTGTTTGCATTCATATAGTGTCCTTTACATGAAAAGACAAAAGCCACGGGCACGTATATAGACTAACAACAGTGTATTTTTGGCAGACCTCTGCTCTGCTTCCGTGTCACCCAGAGTGTTTCTGACACTTCAGTAAGTTTCCTTTCTAGCAAGATCCTGTTTGTATGTATGTAGCCGACTTGATGCAGGAGCAATGAGGATGTGAAATTGGATTTGCCGTTTTCTGAATTTTTTTTTTTTTTGGAAACACTGGACTACACACTAACATTAGGAATCTAATGAGTTCCTGATTGTGAAATTTGAAAACGTGTGTTATTTGAAGTGTTGTCTTTGATTAGGTCATGTTAGAACATGTTAGTCTGCAAATACCCTGCATACAGTGATATAGTGACATTACTCAAGCTAACAGTTCATTGGGAGCTTAATTGTACTTTAGATGTTACTGCTCAGTTGCTCCCCTGTGAGATTAATTATTAGGGTTTAGCTGAGGTAAATGGAACCTGGCTGAATTGAATGAGTCAGTGCAATGAACTACTCTATGCTCAAGTTTGTGATGTTGCCTGCAGTTGTGCAACTGCTCATTATACTGTGTGACCTCCTGTTGTTTGCTCAGCCGGACTTGTTGCTTACAAAAGGCCTGGCTGCAACAACAGTGACTCCAGTGCTGCTGTCATTTACTTAAACAAGACAATGCAGCTCTCTGGAGATGATGGCAGCAACTTCCTACTCACTTATCAGACCCAGCAACTTTATCCAGCACCAGTCAAGAACTGAAAGTATGCACAGGTGTTTGCATAACTTACTGTGAATATAGGAACACAACATCATAACATTGTAGTAGAGGCATTGTCTTTTCAGATGAAGAACAGTTGACTAGTGCTGAACACATTAATCCATTGTTGATCCATTGTTGGACAGTTTGTGTGTTTGGCAGACAGAGCTTGAATTTAATTAATCTGCTGAACTGATAATCTCACAGACATAAACACTAACCAGTGTTTGTAGTCATGTTGTATCTCACTTCTTGTCACAGCCCAGTATGTGACATGTTAATACCTGTCATTTCAAGTAGAATGGCAGGAATGACTGTCAGATACTCTATAATATGATATTTCTTGCCTGCCATGTTATGTGCTACTAGCTCAGACTTGTCCAGTGAGACGGGTTATCCTGAAAGCCCTGGGCTCAGGGCTGGAACATGCATGTATGTTGTAGAAGAAGACAGCAGGAAGAGCCAGACTTTATGGTTCTGTGTAAACGTCAGTACAAACAGTTTTGGCCTTGGCCTTTATAAATATGCTTGTTCTGTTTGTTATCACAACATTTTGGAGTGAAGGAAGTGCTTGGTATGGGTACTTGGGTTCCCTCTGACCAGTGAGACAATTGCCAATAAGGAGGCATGTTTGGTGGGGTCGGCCACATGATGTGTCACATGACGTCACTCGATCACTCCTTGAGCTTTCCTCTGATGTCTGCCATCTCTTGGTCTATGGTTTGGACTTCTTCCCAGTTGATCTCGGGGCCGGCCTTAGACTGGTGTTCCTTGACAGCCGAAGTTTGTTTGTGGTGTTGCCCCGTAGCTGCAAGCTGTCTCCCCAATGTAGTGTTCTTCACAGCTGTTGCACTTGATGTAATACCACTGCTGTCCTATTGTTGCTAAAGGACGTGCTCTTATATATTGATCTCAAGGCCGGGAGAGCATTATGACGATGCTGTGAAAGAGGTACAGCGGTGAAAGAGGACTCTTTACACTGCAGGATTTGATTCTCTTTCTTTAGTCATGTGTCACTGCGGCACATGACTTTAGCTGGCCATGCCATCTATTGTTATTCCATTTTTGTATATGTTCAGTATATTCTGAGGTTTGGTACTACAGTTCCCATCATACATTGTGTGATATTGTGTGATGCAGACAGGAAGTAAATTCAACTGGACTTCCAGACTCAAAAGAAACATTTAATTGTGTAGTCTATGGTTGGTATGTAGTGCACTATTAATGCTGGTAATAATCACTCAGAAAAATTAAAACAACTTACAAGGTCAGAAATTCCAGTTTATCTCCATGGAAACACACAACATGTTTCATTATCATCAGTTTCCCTGCACTCTTCATCTCCTCATGGTTTAGTATGAAGACTGGCACGACCTGATGTGAAGACTGCAACAGCCAGTCCACAAATTCAGAGATTGGAATTTTGGATTCATTCAGTCTTTCTCTTAGCCCTGAGGTTTGGTTTATATTTTGTTTATATGTTTCTGACTGTACAGTATATCATGGAAAGTCCTGTTTGCTGTCCAGTAATGAACAGTCGTGTGTCTGAACTGAGAGACCCAGTGAAGAAATGGTGTGAGTTGTGACCCAACCTGGATCAGTCATGTTCAGATGAAATTGTTGTGGCTTTAGGTGCCCTTTGAATTTGAAATTGAGTTATTTTATTTTCTTCAACACCCTGTACTTCAACTAAATTAATCCCAATACTCCCAATAATAAATGATACCTCATGTCCCTGTTGATGCCGGCCACACAGCACCAGCCGTGATGACTCAAGTCCCTTTTCTATTCTGGGATCATTTTCAGGTTCTCCCACTTTGTAGCTTCCTCTTCAGTTCTGTGCTGTTAGCGGAGCTCCTAATTGGGCTACTTTTAGCTAGTATGTGCCAGTGTTGTATCACCCATCATCACTGGCTGCTCTAAATTTAACCTGGAGCTAGTTCACTGAACTGTCCTAGAAGTAGACCCTGCAGTTCTGTCATATGCTGATAAATTGAGCTGGATCATCATATTTGAGTACTACATAAAGAAAATGCCATCAATGAAATCTTATTATATTCTTCATTGTCTTTCCAGTCATGCCAAGCTAGGGAAATTTCATAATTTGTAAAAACATTTTCAGTATAAATAGCTGTTTACAGCTGCACATTGCATTGAGTTGGTGTTGAGTTTGGCCCAAGGTGTAGTACTTGATCTAGGTGGTTGTTCAAACAGTTTAGTTAATGCTGTGTTGACATGAAAGTGATTTCACCAGAAGGACATTTCAACATTAAACTGAAAAGAGATGACTTTCAGTTGTAGAACATGAACTCACTCACTGACCTACAATCACACATTTTTGTTTACTGGCCAACTGCCCTAAATCTTTCACTGTTAGACCACTGTTTATGTACAGTGAATTTTAATCCTCATACTTCTCATTCCTCTCTCTTAGGTACACACAGTCTAATCCAAAACACAAATGTTAATAACAGGGGAAGCTGACGCTTCTGTAATAGATACATTTACTCCGTAAGAGCACGGCGTTGTTATCACTGTCACCATTGCTGTGTCCTACCAGGCTGTCCCAGAGAACCAGCCCAGAGAATGACTGAACAAAGACCATGATCCTTTTCTGTAGAGGACATACAGTAAAATGCACAGTGAAGATTGGGGTGGCATGACAGCTCAGTGGGTAGAACAGTCGTCTTCAAACCCAAGGGTCAGTGGTTTGATTCCCAGTCCCACCAGGCTACATGTCGAGGTGTCCTCCTTAATAAAGTTTTAATTATTATTATTACTGTATTATTTGCAGCATGCAGGCGAGTGAACCAGTCCAGTGGTTGCAACACACATCTTCAGAGTGAGAGAGTATTCAACATAGCAACACAACACCTGTGTGCAACTTTGCTGACTCTCTTGTAGTGTAGTTACACTGGCTGCAGTGTCCACAATCCTTTTTATTTACCATGAGTTGTTTTCAGATGTATAATGCTGTTAACATTTACTCCGAGTACATTTTAAATGACCTACTTCTCCTTCTACCTAATTACAAATAATTTTACTTTGGCTAGAGCAACATTTCTTTGAAGCAACAGAACCTTGACGCATGTCATATATTCTAGTGCTATGGTTATTTAGCACAGAATACATTTTAACACAGTCTCTTGCAGTGAAACAGTGACAGGGGCTCAGGGCAGAGGTTCGTGGGGGACTGTTTTTCAGGACTGTACAACTCTGGAAAGTTTTCTCGGCAGTGAAACTGGCACTTGCAATCATATCGTGCCGCATGACATCAAAGTTGAACCATATCCAACCTTTTCTGTGACTGAGGCTGCATCAAGCCCCTGCTTTGCTGATCCCCACTGTGTTAAATGAATGAGAAGGGTTACATTTATCACACAGTCACACATAGTGAAACTGTCTGAACGTGCCCTGTGTATCTGCACCCACTCACCCTGATGGTGCATTACTAATTCATGATTTGTCATCTGCAGTGTGACACATTTCTCTGTGATTTGGAGCTACATGTGAACAGAGAGACATTAATGACTAAACCAATATGGGCTTTCCCTTTGCCCCTTCTTCTGTTTTTAAAATGTAAACTCATGAAAATCAGCTCATATGGAGTCACTGTCTTGACAAAAGATTACATTGTCATATATATCACAGACATGCTGGAAATTGAACCATAAAAATATGAAGACCATTTTCCTGTGATAACCACTGAAGAACTACTGAAAAAGAAACTTTGATGAGCTACAGCAACAAAATTTCAGTATCACAGATCCTATATCTCACAGGAAGCCAGCACCCGCATAAAAAATCATGTTTGGCCTCATTCAGTGTGTCCTGGTTTTCCATAAACTAGAGTCTGCACATCATAACGCATGCACACGCATATGTACACATCCTCTCTTGCATCAAGTGAATTAAATATACAGCTTTTATAAGAGATCCTGACGAAACCTCTTAAAAACTATGTACTTACACTTATTTTTTAAGGTTAGGTCCTTCACCATCACTAGCTGATCCAAATAGGACTTTGTTTTGTGGGCTATTTTGTGTGTGTGTGTGTGTGTCTGTGTGTCAGTAATTAATTATTAATTAATGCAACAACTTTTGTTGTTGATGCACCAAATGTTAAGGTATGATGATGTACTGTAATTAATAGTTCATCCCCCAAATGCTGAATGGAGGCTATGGTCCATGAATGTTTCTGATACTGTCCAGGTCAGCTTAGGTTTATTTGAAAAGACTGTGAGAGTGATGTCACCAACAAACAAGGTCTGGAGTTAAATAATGGAACAACTGCTCCTGTACACTCTGTCCTGTTGTTAAACGCCTCACAATGTGGATCATCTACACTCTGTCACTCGGAATGCACACAAAACAACACTCAAGTTGTGAAACAAAAGTGCCTTCAGTGGTGAACTGCAAAACAGAAAAATGTTGCTAAATGTTCTTGTGTTACCAACGCAACAAGACACAACTCATGTACCTTTTCTCTTCTCTCTCTGTGCAGCTCCTCAGCGAAAAGATCAGCGGGGCAGAAGGAACCAAGCTAGATGAAGACTTCATGGAGATGGAGAGGGTATGCTCAGAAATACACTGGGTTTTGATGATGATGATTGAAAAGCTTCCTAATTCAGTCTTTCTCAGTTCATCTTCAGTTAAATTTTTATTAAATTTTTGTCAAGAGGGACTTGAAAGTGGTCTTTGATTCCCTATATTTTCTGAATTATCAGATCATTCAAAAAAGCCAGACTATCACTAATCCGATATCACCACGGTTACATGGATGAGGTTTTGGTGTGTGGTTGAAATTTTAAATTTCATTTTGCTGTGAGTTGTGAATTCTGCTGTTAAAGGAATAGTTCAACACTTCGGGAACATAATTTTTCTATTTTCTGTAAGACACACAAAGATAAGCATCAATCTCAGACTGTAGCTTAAAACATCAATTGGAATCATCAGTCAAGAAGCGAAAGTCTCTAGAAACACAGATGTGTATGTCAGCCACATTTTTTGTATCACAAAACCCGAAACTACAGTATTTTAAATAATCTAGCTGTCCATACTACCTGATTCAGATCTGTTTTTTCAGGTTGACGTGTGTAAGCAATTTCACAGAAAGAATCAAAATATCTCTACAGAAAATAGAAAAACACATCATGTAAAACATGAAACATTAAACTACAGCCCATCACTGCTCTGCTGTTGAATACTAGTGAAAGTGGCTAAATTTCCAGCCACAAACACCCAATGTGACCTGTGCTGTCAGGTGTCACGCCGCAGACAGATGCACACCATGGTGTGATTGACTTGTTGTGCTATAAGACACACACGTTTCATGTAGTTTTTGAATGCAACATTTTCACTTCAGACATGATGATGAAAAGACACTGAAACATGACTGGCTGGTGAATCAAGTTGGAAAATTCTAATTAAGGTACTGTACAGCCTTTAGTGGTGAGTACAGATCTGCTGTCAGGATGTGGTTAACCTTGTTTAGCATAAAGACTCATAAAGAGATGAAAAGAAGGGGAAACAGCAAGACTGGCTAACCACGTCATGCCTCCACCTCTGTATCTAATGCACAAACATGAGATTTACTGTATGTATCTCTCTTTACATCTTCATGTAATACTCAGGAACAAGGTGAAGAAGCCTATTCTCAAAATCAACTAAAAATACATTTCTTATCACTAATGTTGCTTTCGTCTATGAAAATTCTGCCGAAATATCGTCGTCAACGAACCTTTATTACGTGACAGAAACGAGACGAGACGAAACATAAATGCTGGTCATGTGACAATAACTGTAATTAAATGTATAATGTAATATTGTTGACGAATAAAAATGAGACTAAATGTGGTTTACAAAATAAAAACTATAGCTAAAATGTCTCTTCATTTTCGTTGACTAAAATGAGACAAGACATTAATTCCTGGGCTGGTGCTGGGTTCTTGTTTTGTTTTGGTGTGTTTTGAGAGGTACTGCAGTAACCCAGACCGGACTTTTGTGTTCCTTATTTTTCACCCCTAACAAGCTGGAACGAACTGGGCTCAATACGGTTGTGGGTAAAACCTGGCCTGTATTTTCTTGTTATCCTGAACCGGATCCCTTTCCTTTGGCCACCAGCTTTGGTTTCTATCTATTTTAAGGAAACTAAGTGCATTGTGCGGTTGGGTTGTGCTGAATTTTATTTTGTTTTTTGTTGTTTACAACTGTGACTGTTTTATGTTTTCTGGGAGGACTGACCATCACAGAACCCATAACTCTTCTTTTTTTGTCAGACTTGTCTCTGACTGGCGCCCCTTTTCCTGGTCAATCCCGCTACAAAGTTCTAACATGTTTGGTTGGCAAAATATATATGTTGTAAATTCAAATCAGAGCGTCTTCCGTGTCTGGAATGGATGTACAGTATTCTTAGGTCTATAAGGTAACAATAATATAATAATAAGATAACCTTGTGAAATTTTGGTTTCGTCTGTACTACTAGGTACTTATACTATATTGACTGGGTTAAATAGAATTGCATTACTAAAAAAAAAGAGACAAATACAATTTTCCTTGACTAAAACTAGACTAAAATAGTCATGGATAATTCTGACTAAAATAAGACTAAAATACTCAGACTTTTAGTCGACTGAAACTAGACTAAAAAGAGTATGGACGTGACCAAGACTAATAAAAACTAAAATGACAGCTTGACGCAAAGACTAGACTAAAATTAAAATTAAGACAGGCCACCAAAAACAACACTAGTTCTCACATGATGTTTTGTATGTTCAAATATACTAGTGTTAATGAAAGTATGGAGGCTGCAAGGTGCCATCACAATAATATATGTTGCCTAGTTATTAATTACAGCTGAATATCAAAGAATGCATTTTGATCAAATAGTAAGTAATTACTTTTAAAACACACACAGAAACAAAGCAACACAAAATCAATCAAATTCATTAAACCTGGTTGAATTTAATCAAAATGTAATTTTGGTATTAAAATGTAATGAAAATCTGTTAATGATCACTTTAAGTAAATGTCTTAATTATGTGATCATTAGCAACAACTGGGGAGACTGTAGTTAAACTGTAATTTTGGCAGCTCACTCCAGCCTCCAGATCTTGAGGAGGAAATTGAACTTCTAGTGTTTTTTAACTGGCATTAAGGGATGACATTAAGGCATGGGAAGTTAAGAATTGGTTTTAATGTCCTTGTCTCCCTCCCGTCAGAAAATTGAGGTGACCAACAAGTTAGTGTTTGACCTCTTGTCCAGAACAACGGAGTACCTCCAGCCCAACCCAGGTAAAAACCAGTCATCTGTTATTAGTTATTGATGTTATTTTTACCAATACAACACTGTTTCCCATAATCGGTACATTCATTCTTTTCCTCCTCAGCATCTCGAGCCAAACTGAACATGCTGAACACAGTGTCCAAGATCCGTGGGCAGGTGAAGACCACCGGCTACCCACAAACCGAGGGCCTGCTGGGAGACTGTATGATGCGCTACGGTCATGAGCTGGGAGAGGACTCTGTCTTCGGTACAGATTCTCACATAGCAGAAATTTTCAGATACAGTAGCTGCAGCCAACCATTTAATAATGGGATTTCTAATTACATACAGTCCAGGATGCACACGCAGCAGGGGAGTAGAAAACTACTTCTAAATCCTTACAGTTACTGTTTATATACAGATATATTGTTCAGATGTGAATTTCTGTTTCACTGATGCTTCCTTTTCCAAACCAAAAGAAGTGTGCTTGAGTAACTTCTATAATGAAAGTGTTAAGCTTAGAATTCTGCATTTGTCTTACATTTAAAAAAGTGGTGTTCAGCAACAGCAGCTGATTCCTGTCAGACAGAAAGAGAAACTGTGTTGGTTTTGTCTCTCTTTCCTGCAGGCTGTGCTCTGGTGGACATGGGCGAGGCCATGAGGCAGATGGCAGATGTGAAGGACTCCCTGGACATAAACGTCAAACAAAACTTTATCGACCCCCTGCAGAATCTACAGGACAAAGACCTCAAAGAGATCACGGTACAGTCCAGCAGCCTCTGTGACTAAAATGAAATGAAGGGAAACACACGTGGGGCTCCATTGTTGATTTTATTCCTTAGTTCAAAGCTTCACCTTCAAGTTGTAATAATGCTCAGAGTGTTTGCAACACAGGGGAAGTGTGACAATTCCTCCAACGTGTGCCAAGTTTCTGCAGCACATTTACAGCACTGTCTGACATGTGGCATCAAGCCAGTGCTGTTCATAATATGTTGTAGTAGTCGACCAGTAAGGGTTTTTAAATGACTGATACAGGTCTTTAAAGAGCTGGGAGGCCTATGATTTACAGTAATTAACCAACATGCTGTTGTTGTTGTTTCTCTCTTTTTTGCATCAGATAAAATACAACAATAATTACAAATAGGACACAAATAACCTAAAGGAAAATTTAATGAATAATATATGAACACATTTGAATTCCATCCATCCGTCATCTTGACTGTTTTTCCTGTTGAGGGTCACAAGGACGGTGGAGCCTTAATTAATTAGGAAATTAATGTAGAACTGTTGGATTACACTAAAACTTATTTGGAATGGAAGAATACAGATGAAAGAAAAAAAGAAAACAGAAGTTCAAGTAGACGTGTACTTTAATGATAAACAGCTTAAATACATTGATTGAGACCTTTGTTTAAACTACTTACTGCAACGAGAGCTGATGGACGACACCAATAATACTAAAAATGCTGCTAATTATGTTGTTGTCATCACTATCACAGCATTTCACATTACAAATATTTGAAAAGCGTGAGAACTCTTTCATCGTGCCGTCGCCCTGCCTGTGTGGTTTAACGCGTTGCAGGGGTGACATCACAATTTCTCTCTCTCCCTTCCTCTTAACTTTCTCACTCTGATGTGCTGCTAGGCCATAGTGGCACTGATTGATTTAACATGAGCCATTAATCCCCAGTACTGATGGAACTTGCTTGGTATTCTTAGTTTTAAGAATCAAATTCAATAAACAAACATGGTTCTCATGGTTACTCCTTTTTTTTCATGTAACATTACCCTGAATCATGTGTGCATGCAGTACTGCTGCCGGCTGTATTACATATGCAGTGTAGCTGCAGGAAACATGTTTAGATGTTTTGTTAAAAAGTCATTATATTGACATGTTTCTGTTTGCAGCACCACCTGAAGAAGCTGGAGGGCCGCCGGTTAGACTTTGACTATAAGAAGAAGCGTCAGGGGAAGATCCCAGATGAGGAAATCCGGCAGGCCGTAGAGAAGTTTGAGGAGAGCAAAGATCTAGCCGAGAGGAGCATGTTCAACTTCCTGGAGAATGATGTAAGAGAGGATGTTATTATTATCCTGTGTGGCAACCAGAGGAACCAAACTGCTCAACTCATGCGACACAGATTGGTCACTAGTAATATTTTCATTTAAATGTAAAATGTGTTGTGTTCTAGTACTCATGCAGTGTAACACACTCATCGAATTTGCTTGGTACATTGAGAATGGTCATATTTGTGTATGTTTGCTTTCTTGGCCAACAGGTGGAGCAGGTGAGCCAGCTGTCAGCTCTGATCGAAGCGGCTCTGGAGTACCACCGGCAGTCGTGTCAAATCCTGGAGGAGCTCAGCAGAAAGCTGCAGAAGAGGTAGGAAAGGTGACCGGTTGTGTCCTGAGGCTGCACCTCACTCCGCTGTCTGTAATTACTTGCAGCTTTCGTCCCCTGTGGGACAGTCACAGTCTCGCCGAGTTTCTCCTGCTCTAAAATGAATTTGCAACTCTGTGACAAGTTTATTTATGAACCACGTGTGTCTCTGTTCTTGAATCAAGGAACAGGTTCAGGTTATTGCAAAAAGTTTTTCACACAGTTATCATATATGTGGCCTGAACTCTAATCACATGAATCATTTCATGCACATTTTGCTCTGAAAGAAGCAGGGTGTTGGTTCCTTATGAATATAAATGAGCATGCACTCTCCTTGTCTGGAGAGACTGTCATCAGTGTGTGTTTCAAGAAGAACAGTCACTCTTTAAGTATCATTACTATTTTCAATATTCCTCTTTTTTCTGCAAGCTAACTTTCAAAATGTTGATCACATCTCTCCAAAACCCAAAGCTAGGGGTGTAATACAACAGGCAAAGTTGGCATTTTCCTTGGAACACCACAATAAATGTCTAAATGCCTTTGTTATACAGTTATTAATGTTTCAGAATAAAATACCTCAGTGTTTAGTGTAATTACACCACTATTCAAGTCCACTAACCTAAAGCAGTTATATTATACATTACACTATTATTACATTATAGAAATAAAACTAGTCCAGCATCACATGTCACACATACTATACAAACATGTATAGACTAACTGCCTGTCACCTTATCGAGATAGTTCCAGTCAGTGTGACTTTTTTTCTTTTATTTTTTGGTCCTCTTGAATCCTCTCGTTAAGCACGTGAGATTCCTGCAGCCACTTAAAAGAAACACACTGTCCACTACTTCGTTTTGCCTTATGGAACAATAGTTGTGTTGTCTTCGCAGGGTTTCCACAGCCAGCAACCGGCCCAAGAGAGAGTTCAAAGCAAAGTCTGTGAGGAGCAGCATCAGGACGCCAGACAACAGTCAGCACAACGGCCTGTCCTACAGCTCCTCGCTCAAATCCACTGGTACAGATGCTACATGTGTGTCTTTGTTCCATCTGTGTTTTTGCTTCCTTCGTTCTCTGTCAGCTCCACCTTCATTGTTTCCTTTGAGTTGTAGCATATTCTTTTTTCTATTATTCTTTCCAGATATCCAGATCAGCAACACAGTCAATGGGAAAAGTAGGTATTCATTTATACCATATATTGTTTTGGTGTAAGGCTCTCTTAACTAATACCACTTGTGTCCTCAACATGAACACTGCATACATTGAGAGGAACATATACATGTATTTATCTTCTTTAATTTATTTTTCTTGTTAAAAAAAGGTTTAGAAAGGTTATTCCGTTTTTAGTACCTGTTGCTGTTATATCAGTGAATATGAGGTAATTGGTCATGATTTCTAGATACAAATGAACTTGATAGCACTGTTACCGGCTATGTGTCAAATACATGACCTATCACGTTCATTTTTAGGATTTATTACAGTCAACGTATTACAAATTGTTCCTTTAAAGTTCAACATTTCTTTAATATTATCAGGAATGATGATGTCTCAGTAGTCAGTGAGTTTGCAGGTGTGCAGGTTTACAGAATCATTTATTTTTGACCCTGGAAAAATGTTCATGCACCCATTTTAGAGATAAGTCTGCCCTGACAAAATGTCTTTTGTCCCTTAATGTTTAAGCTCATTCTGCTCCTTTGACCTACAGACTGATCAAGCTACTAATTGTTCTGTGTTGTTGTTCTCTATATCTTTGTTGCCAACTGTCACATACAAGCTGGCTGCTGCTTCCGTGTGTGTCTTCAGGCTTAAATACAGTATCATGTTGTTGTGCTTTTATGTGGCAAAATGCATGTTTAAGCTCCTTGAAAGCAGAATCAAAAGAGGCTGCCACCCTCTGCTGGTAGATGTCAGCCACAGATAGTTTACATGGAATATAAGAGTGGTTTGCACTTTTGTTTTAAGGATACGTGATATAATTCTCTCATCATATACTGAGTGTGCGCATGTTTTGTGTTGTCTTGTGCTCAACTTGTCTCCATTTGTCTTTACATCTCATCCAGCTGATCATATAACCACTGTCCCACTGTCATGGCCTGAGAGCCCCATTACCAATGGCAATATTCACTGTGAGTAACACACACTGCCAGCATTCACTTCTGTATCAGCCCTGAGAAGATTGATCAACAAAAGAGCAGCATCAGTTTTGATAATCACTTAGTTTTTAGCAAACTGTAGATGGGAGGGACTCGAATCAAACAAGCAATTTAAAATCAGTGTTATGTTCATTCATGATCTTGGAAGCGAGTTTGACTTAAAGTAACTTTACTTTTATCAGTGGATGTTTAAGTGTCTTTAATTGTCATGGAGATGACAACTGAGCAAACTCCATATACTGTACTACCACTTACTGTTTTTTTTTTCCTGAGCTTTTAACTATATCTTGGGGGTCTTTATTGTTAGATAAGGGAGCTAAAAGAAAATAAAGGTCCACTTACTAGTTTCAGTGTTTTAACAACACTTGTGAATTTTCATGCAGATAAATAATACACAATCTGTACCTGATGTCTGTAACCCATTCTCTGTTGTTATTGTCAATGTCTGTACTGTCCTAGAAGAGTCACAACAGACTAGAAGCAAATTCCTTGTATGTGCTAGCATACTTGGCAAATAAAGCTGATTCTGATATTACTATTGAGTGTTTTCAACTGACAACTCTATCAAGCATCTATCACGGTCTTCTTACTAGGTTTTTCTGGACTTTTGAACATATATCATGATCTTCATCAGTAGGTGGAGTTTGCTCTTTTTTGTTCCTGCCTGTGAAACATGTCTTATTGGGCTATTTTCAGACATTTTACTGCTCAACATAAATCAACATCATGAAAGCTGAAAGCAGCCGTCGAGTTCATAAAAGCACAGTAATGATTTGATCATTTTAAAATCTCCTCCTGTGTTTAGTTGCAGAGTCAGAGATGTTGGACCAACCGTGCTGTCGCGCCCTCTACGACTTCGAGCCAGAGAACGAAGGCGAGCTGGGCTTCAAGGAGGGCAACATCATCATCCTCACCAACCAGATAGACGAGAACTGGTATGAGGGCATGATCAACGGCGAATCGGGCTTCTTCCCCATCAACTACGTGGAAGTCATTGTTCCCCTCCCTCAGTGAGGACCAGCATCTGGAGCTCACCACAGACTCCCTCTTGCCTCATCACACTCAGCCTCTGTGCTCAGCTCGACTTGGGCTTGAAAATGCACAGGGCCGAATCAGCCTGAAGCTGACAAGAATATTCCGTGTTCTGATTTTTAACCCAAGCCAGAGATGTAGTAGTTTTGTCCCAAGTCGACTTAAGATCACTGAGTTTTTTTCTGTTCATATTTTTGAACATGAAGCCAACTGAAACCCAAGCCATTAAAGGGGACACTCTGCCTGGCTACACCCTTTGTGTCCTTTGGGTCTGACCAAGGTGAAAATGTGGAGCAGTCGTCAGTGTAATCCGTCTCGTCAGTCCTTTGGATGATGCTGCTCCCTGTTTATCCTCATACATGTCTGCCTGCTTTTGCCCCGTCACCACATAAGGAGAATTTTTACCTTTGCTTGAGTTCCAGAGCTGGACATCATAGCTGCATTGTTAGACCAATACAAACAAATGATATGGTTTTATTTCCATTACAGACCTATAGGGAATATTACATACAGAATATTTCATGTTTTTTTTAAACTCGTTAAATTGTCATATAGTTACCCTAAAATAAAAGCTTTTCTGCCTCTGCAGAATTCATTGCAGCGTTCATGGCAGTGAACTGATCCCCACCTTGGCTGCCAGAGTCCCATATTCCTCTGATGTTGCTTTTTGTATTTTAAAAGCATTTTATATTCTGTTATAATCCAAAAACAAGCCACGTTTTTCTAAGTGTTTATGATGCCTTATGATGTGTCGACAGAGTTCAAGGGTAATTCTGGTATATTACAACTTTGTTCTTGTTTTTGTAGTTTGTGCGACATCGTTTCTCTCAGTGATTATAATATTGCACTTATTAAGTTAATTGCTGAGATCGAGGAAATGTCGAAGTTACATAAAAGAAGTCAAAGTTTTTAAAACAATTCACTTGTAGTAATAAACCCACCAAAAATAATGATTTCCAAGCCCCTCTCCAGGTCTCCTCTGTGATGCAGCTACCATCCACCTTGATCTCTAAGCATCTGAATTTAGACGACTGGCCACTGCTAAAGTTTGCTGGAGGTGTGAAGGGGCTGGTTAGATGTTGTAGTACCATGACAGGCCATGTACTATTGTCAATAATATATTGTAATAATTCCTCCCCATGATAAGAAGTCATGATATTATTCCATCTGAATATTTGGTTAGAGGGCCATTTTGGGCTTTCCCTTGACCCAGGACCCATTGTTCCTTGATGTTGGTGGCCCTGCTTGTGACTCATCAGCTTGTTTTTAGCAGCAGCAGGAAGCTGTTTCTGTTTTCCCCAGGAGTTATTGAGATAACTATGTTGCTCGCTTTTCTACTAGATGCATAAATAATGTTGAAGAAGCCTGTTGTTAGATAGATAGTTGTTAGTCGGGTGTTCTGTGTTTTTGGAAGGAAAAGTGAAGCCAAAAGGTAAAATTATTACTGTCACTTGTGAGATTGACCTACCTCACTTACCAAAGCCACTGTGTCATTTCAGGTGCACACTTTCAGTTTTACCATTTACCAAATAATGTGAATAAATTGTCAACTGGTTTACAACCTGTCTGAAGATCTAACACTTCCTGTTTCTTGACCTTGGACGTACAAACATTGCCATGTTCCTCGGTCTTACTGATTACTCTGGTGACTCCAGTGACTCCATTTATTATCTTCGCTGCTTTTCCTGCTAAGGCTGTAGGTCACAGGATGAGGTGGAATGGAGCTGATTCCAGCTGTCACTGAGCGAGTGGTGGGGTACACGCTCGCTCAGCCTATCACAGAGTTGACATACAGACATACTGTTCACATTATCAGCCTCAATGCTTAATTCTAATTTTGTTTTTTAGATCAAACCATTTTATGTTGATCGTTCAGTTTCCTCAAAAAGTGCTCAGTTAGTTCCATCACGTTTGGCTTGAACAAGAGTTTCTCCATAAACATGCAACATATGTGCAAGCCCCACACAGAAAAGCCATAAATTAACCCATGACCACTCCAACACCCCCATTATAAGACTCCTTTCCACGTTGTGATAAACCAGAATTATCCTTTAAAATATGGACTGAAACATTTGATGAATGTTGGCTTAAGCTCAGTGGCACATTCCATTGCTATTTATTTGAGACATGTTTTTATAATTTTGTGAAGAGTGATCACGCCTAACTCAAAGAGTTAGTGTCAGTAGTGTTTGAAAGCCTCATATTCCATATGGACCACAGTATGTTTATTACTCCTCTGTTGATGTCTTTTTTCCTAAACTGACTTTGCCTGTTTGCCTGCTGTGCTCTTAAGTGTCACCCAGAACTTTATGACTGTGAGGAGCTGAGCTCCATGTCTCTGGATTTCCCTCTGTCCCTCTGTCCCTCTGTGTCTCTGTTTACATGCTCTGACTTATTGTGACATGATGGAAGGACCGTGCCACATGCTCTGCGACTGATAGAGATGATGGTGTCACACATGTGAAAGTGCTTTTGGAAATGTTGTCTGCATTGCACTGAAGCTTTAGAATCTACCTTCCACTTATGTTTAAGGACATGCACCTTTATGTATGTTTTGTTGTTCACGTTTTCATCATTGCACTTTGTGAATCACTACCATATCAGATATAAACGTGAAGTCAAATTGGTAAAATAGACACTTAGAAATATATAATCACAGATGTTCTTGTGCTGACTGTAATGACTCAGTGTAGGTTGGACATGTGGTTGTATCACATCTTAAATCAGACGGAGTCAGTGGTAGTAGGTGATCCTGTGACCTTGTGAAAATCACTCCAGCCAGTGATTTGCTATAGTCTAAGTAAAGACCTGCAGGTAACTGTGTGGCTGTGTTGACCGTGTGAGTTCATAAAACAACTTGGCAGCCTGATAAGCAGCAGTCGTCTCTCCTGACGGTAGATGTAGAGCGAGCAGTTAAAATCCACAGACATGCACCATAAATTCTCAAAGACAAGATAGAAGCTTTTCTTTAGTTGAACTGCAAAAGCTGATACAGTTGAAAGTTGAAATATTAACTTTATCATCTTGTTTTATATATTTGTTTGATTATATTTTAGTAGAAAAATACAAAAGTTCTGCTCACACACTGCAAATTGGTGTAAATTCAAAGTTTGCTCCATTTTTACCAGTTTATTTTAATGCTGTGGATTAATTCTGGATAATCCACAGCACTAAGTGCATCAGCAGTGTGATCTTAGACTCACTTGTCTTCTTCAACAGGAATAATGTTTTCTTCCAGCATTTTTACATGAAAAGAGTCCCAGATACTCAGAGAGCTTAGAGTTGTCAGATGGGATGAGTGGTTTTCAAAAGTCTGATTCATTCTTTCCCCTAACAATGTGAGGTGACAACAGATAAACTACAAGAGCCGTGGTGCAATTTGGCAAGAAACATCCAAACACAGCTTTAATTTAAGATTTAAGATTACACTGTTAAAAAATGTTTAATTTAACTTAATTTCAGTTTAAATACTTTACACTTTACATGTAAGGAACAAAACAAGATAATGGTAAATTGGCAGGAGATAAAATGTCACAGTTTTATGATATGCAAGTGCCAGATAGAGAAGAATCTCACCACTGGAGGGCTGTCTCTCATATGCCATGATGCCACAGTGGATGACAAAACATGATTTCTCCTGTTGGTTGTAACATCAACTATAGGATTGTTGTATTAGTACACAGAGTACTGTCTCTGTGTTAACTAGTGCACCGCCTCCCACCTTGTAAGACTACAGCTCCTGCAGTTTCTGGTAGGCTTTTACTTTGAAAAACATAGCGAAGAATTCCGTTTGACTGATGGAATAAGCACTGGAAATGTTTGTTATGCTGAACTTAACATGAGTTATCAAAGTACCAATGATTCCACCACATAGTTTTGTTTTATCCACAGAGAGAGTAGACTCCTAAACTCAGGTTTGGGGGTTTGTCCTAAACTAGATTACATTCTAGTGTCATCTTTTACCACATAGATCATTTGGACCAGCTCCATGTTGAATAGAGACTACATGTACTGGATACTAAATGATAGTCTGCTACTGCTTTAATGTTCAACATGTTGCATGAGGATTCTTTTATACTTTTTTGGATACAGGGTGCTGTCTGCAACACAGTCAAACTACATCACAGGACAGAATGTGCGTCTTTTGCTTTAATCATCATTAATGAATTTCAGTCTTCAGAAAACTACAAAGGAACGCAACTTTGTTTACAATCATGAAATGACTTCTTAGTCCATTTCCAGGGTGATTGATTTGGACTTAAGACTGTTTTACGGTTAACCCCACAGTGTGAATGACTCAAAACACTAAACAAGTTTTTTCTCCTCAAGGCTGTACCTCTGTTTGCCTTTGCAGTCCACGAACGTCTCTCCTCTGTAATCATTTTACAACCAACTTCTAGGCAGAGGATACTGGCTGTGCGGTTGTGTGTTTTCTTTTTTTTCAGAAGCATAAGTTATGCAAAATGTGTTTTATAGATGTTGTAAATGAATATATTAATAAATATATTGCATAAATAAATGACAAGCAAATATTGAGACGCCACATATGTGTGATTTGTTTATGTTGTATCTTGAATTACAGCCATGTGGACAAAATGATGTGGACACGCCTGTCTACACACTGTGCTGGTTTTCATGATGTGGCGCTAAGTTCCACTGAAGCACAAATTGATATTTTAGACAAACCGCGTGCTTCATTGCTGAACTTTACCAGTTGTTCATATTTGTGCCTACTAGACAATGCTGCTGTGAACAAAGCCAGTTCTAGTCCCATCCCAAATCTTTGAACACTCTGACCAGCCAGTATCAGTGTTAAACCTATCTATTGGTCTCTGAGTGGCTGGAGCAGGTTCAGCATCTGGTGGAAGGACTGCACTCTTATCATGTCCACATACTTGTTGCCATATATTTCATTTAAATTAGTGGTTGAAGTGGGTAATAAGACTATAGCAGAAGTATGAAAATGAAATTAAAATCTAAATGATTCTACACAGACCTACATGAGAAATTCTCTCCAGTTTTATACTGCATATTTCTACCTGTTAATGTTTGAGAACCATCCAAATTAAATGATAAGAAAATGATTCAACTGCTCACAGCTTATCCAGCCTGTGATGAGGGGAATGTTCATCATCTAAAGGAGGTGCACTCTGTACTACCTAACCATTGCCTGACTCAGTGAACTGTGAACACTGTACATAAAGCTTCCACACAGACTTTCATCCTCGTATAAAGCCAACACGTAGTCTACATTGTCTGTTATGATAAAATACAAGCACACATTTTACTGTTTTGAAAGCACATAGACTCAGGCACTGGCTTTGGTTTTGATTTTATTCCACAATGAAATCAAAGAAAGTTTTTTTATATACATTTTGTTTCTTCCTCTCCCATTGATCATCTGATGACTCCTCAGATTTGTCTGGTGACCCTTTGGAGAGGTTGACCCCTAGGTTGAGAACCACTGGGTGAAACTAGCTCCACCTTGAACTCCTGCTCATACACCACTTTATCAGTATTAACAGTGTACAGTAATAACTTCATATAATACCCATCACAGACCATGATTTACTGCTGACCTGGACTGCAGTATTTTTTGCTGATATTACTTCTGCACTTTTACTAAAGCAGGATTTTGAATGCAGGACTTGTAATGGAGTATTGGTACTCGACTGCACTTGACTGCAACTCTAGCCTATGGTGCCTGTTTGATACAACATACATACAAGACATGTGCACATGATCAACAGGCACAAAAGCCTTTGTAATTGTGGTCCCTAGTTGTCACGATATTAGGTACTTGTGTTTAAAATGTATTCTGATTACTGTAATCTGTGATAATTACCTTCATGAAGATTTTAATGTTTTTGTTTTGCTTTTGTTTAAATTATTTTACGCTGTTCTGAATAGTGAATATTCCAATTTTATATTATAATAAAATTCAATTCAATTCAAAAAACTTTATTTGTCCCCGAGGGGCAATTTGTGGCATGTAGAGCAGTGTTGCACAAACACAGAACAGTCGAGAATCAAAATAGAAATCAAAAATAAAATAAAGTAAAACAAGAAGAGAGAGAGAAATAAATAAATAATAAAATAAAAATACAATTATCAAAATATGTATAAGGTGCAAGATTACTGATGGGATTTTGATGTGATAGAATGACCAGTGAGGTGATCATCATCATCATCAGCAACAAGAAATATGAATAGAAGACAGTGAGTCATGGTGGGGTGTGTGTGTGTGTTTGCAGCGTGGTATGCAGCATATTTGCTAAGTAAGAGGAGGAGGGGCTCACCCTTATGGGGTTTGGTGCATGAAAGGAGGGGGTAACAGTGGCTGTAAGTTCAAGAGGTGAATAGCCCTTAGAACAAAAGTGGCTCTTCTCCTCTGTGTCCTGCAACCCGGGCACCGGATTTGGCGCCCAGAGGGGAGCCACTCAAAGGCTGGGAACAGGGCATGTGAGGGCTCCCGTAGGATTCTGCATGCTGTACTGTAAAATGTATTATTGTGTTCCCAATCAAACCAGGGATTATGCATGTTTTATTATATTATGCTTATAAAGCATCTTAACCAGCCAGGTGCCAGGTTTTACCTCAAATCAACATCACACAGTCCAACAGGAGCACAAACGCCTGTCTTCAAAGCATTATCAGTTACGGCATGACGGCATGGTATGGTAATCTCTCTGTCCAGGCTCCCCCTGCAAGCCGTTTATGAGCAGTCTGTGCTCAGACAAGCACAGAGAATATTGTCTGAGACCCATATTCTCTACTCAGAATATGAACTCTTACCAGGTGGCAAACGCTACAGAGTCCTCTACTGTAGGCTGAAACGTTTTAAGAACTCATTTGTGTCTACCTCAATCAGTTTTTTAAATGCTTCTAAGGCAACAGGGGTTGTGCAATAGAGTTATGGATCATGGTGTTATTTTTTATGGATATGTGTGATGGTGTGTGTGTTTGTACATTATTATCATTATATGTTTCAGTCTATATGCAGATTATTGGTTGTTAGGTGCTAAGATGTTAAGATTATGATTTATGTGCAATATATGGTCCTTTTTATTTATTACTGTTATTGTTGCAGTCAGACAATTTTCCCCTAGGGGGACAATAAAGTGTATTTTATCTCCTCAATGACCATCAACACACTTAAACTGCTTGAAAAAAACATAACATTCAAACCTCCATGAAGGTAAGATTTGATCGGTGAACACTTTTCATCAGAACTATACTTTGAGCTGAAGAAATAGCAACTGTGAAACTGAATGGTCTGATTCTGCTTAATTGAGGTTACCTTTCAAATCTTCCAACAAAAAATATCTGCATTGATATGTGCATACAAGTAAGAAAATATCTTTTGTTGTAATTTAGGTGGAACTTTGGGTGAAATGCTGGTTACCCTTTGAAATCCAAAGTGAGATCCATGGGTCCAGAAAATTAAAGGCCTAATAGACTATATCCAGACCTCAGCACTCCTCTGCTTGGAGCCTCTGGCCTCCCTCTTACCCTTCAGAGGTTGCCTCTCCCTTTTATGGGAGTCATGTCTCTTTGGTTGTTCCGGTCTGCTCTCTCTGAGCACCTTGGGCTCCCTCACCCTGCCACAGTTCACAGCACAAGTCCAGTTAGGTTGGTGACCCACCACCAAGTCCAAAGTGGGCAGTGGAGTAATACTGGTCACATCCCTGAAACCTAAAGAGGATGTGAGAGAGGAGCTGTCCTGAGGGAAGGTTTCATATCCTCCCCTCATACCTGGGCAACCTCCCCAAGACGCCCTCTCCCGGAGTCTTACTGCCTGCCTAATCTTCTTCCAGCCCAGGTGGTTGAGCTCCAACAGATTGAGAAGGATACAGAAAACCCCCACACAAAACATAAAGAGTAAGAAAATGGTCTTCTCTGTGGGCCTGGAGACATAGCAGTCCACTGGCTGGCTGCATGGGGCTGAGTTGCAAAGGAAATGAACAGGCACCTGGAAGCCAAAAAGCTTCCACTGGGCCAGGACAAAGCCCACCTCCAAAACAGCACGTAAACACACGTGGAAGACATAACACTTTGACAGAACCCCTCCAGAGACCATTTGACCCTCTGCACAGGGAGGGCATGCTCGGGCCTGATTTAAGGACCCCATTTTGTTGGGATCTCCCTTCTCAAGGTTCTGGGCTGTAATGCCCTCCAGCACATCTGCCAGGCTGTGACCTAGGTGCTTATGAGAGCGGATGGAACAGCTGTCTGAGTCGCAGCTCCGATCATATGTCTCCTGTCTACCATCTTGCCGTACATCTGGCCCTCCTTGCTCTGGAATATCGCACATTCCTTGACCTAGCCTCTGGGCAGTGTTATGGGGCAGTTTAGACAGGTTGTGCCACGTGTAGATGATGAAGCAGAGGGATGGCGTGGATACGCTGATAATGTGAAACACCCAGAAACGAGGTTGTGAGATGGGCGCAAATGCATCGTAGCAGACGGTGGAGCATCCTGGCTGCAGTGTGTTGCACACAAACATCTCCTGCTCATCCGTGTACACGTCCTCGGTTGCTACTGCGACAATGAGCAGCCGGAAGATGACCATGACGGTGAGCCACAGACGACCAATCATGGTGGAGTGCTGGTGGACAGCATCCAGGAGACGTTTAAGCAGGGTCCACTCCGTCATGGTGGCCTGAGGTTGCCGGCTGCCTCGAGGAGGGACAAGCTGCCTGGAGTAGAGCAGTCTGCTCTGGACTGATCCACCTCTCCTTCTCCTTAACTCCTACACCTCTAGACTTGCTGATAATCTAAAACTCTGCAGAATACCTGGTCTAAGTTATACTGTCCCACCTAATCTTGATGGGATTTAGGTGCTTTCCGTTCTTGGGGTTTCTTAATTCTAACAACTCTTACTTCTCTCTCTTTCTTTTTATGATCAGAGCACATATTCTCCCTAGATGAAGCCTAGTCTTCCTCTCAGCCTGAATGTTTGCCTACCCAGCTGCCTTGAGAGCAGTGAAACCATGGTAAGAGAGACCCATCCCAGCTTTCAGAGATAAGGATTCCCACTTGACATGAGTCACTTAGCGGGTACACTTCTCTCTTGTCTTTAGGATCCATTTTAAAAGTGAGAGACATCACCCTTCCTCTACTGGAGGACCTGCTGATAATACCAAGTGATAGAGCATTCTTCACTGATTAATGGGCTCTTCCTTTAATGGACAGGCGTATTTTAAAAGAAGACCAGTCTATAAGAACATGCTCACTCTCAGATTCTGGACAACACCTTGACTTCGTTTAAAGTCAAATCTACACAAGAATCAACCTACACAAAATAGGCATCAAGAGGTTTGTGTCAGCCATTCATGACTGACCAACAATAATTAAGAAATGAGGTTTAGATGGGTCAAATGGGGCTCTCCAGAGTCCAGTCTGGTATCTGTTGAGGGTTTCTCTACCAGAGCTTTTTTGAATGCTCCTCTCCAGCCACTTGGCAATTCCCTTATCTGGGTTTTAAAAAAAGACCCTTGAAAGGTCTGCTAGCATCAAATCTTTCTGTCCCTCAGATAAAACACTCACTGACCCCTTTCCTTACTTCAAACAGTCCTGCAAACCCCATCTGAGTCCCAGAACTCTGCCCATGATCTATTTATGACTTGTGAACAGAAACATCTGGTGTAGCATTAGAGTAAAATGTAACTTAACCCTCGCCTAAGACTTAATATATTCCTAAAAAGGACTTGTTGGATTGAACATTTGAAAACAGATTTTTTATGGAGGAATCTAAATTATTTTGGTAACTTTCTGTCACAGTGAATCGTGACTATTTTTCAGGTGTGTATATAGTTGGACTCATTTTTATTATTTACACTTAACAGCTTCTTCCTTTTTTCTTGTAAGCTATGAATAAAATGGTGGTGAATGAGAGTCTGAAAGTGTGCCCTGTTTTTTTATTCATAGCTGTAAGTCTCACAAAAGCAAGGGCAGATCTGTTTTAACATTGGTTGAAATTTTCTTTATATCAGGTGACAAACTCTTTGCTCTTGCTAATGGGCACATACACAAACTACAAAACATGTTTTTTTTAGTGTGTATTTATTTTATAAAACAGGACCTGCTTCATAATGATTTTTAGAGTCAACAGCTACTCCTAAATTTATGCTCTTGAGTTCTTGGACCCTGGAATCAGTGGGATTCATCCAGAAGATGATAGACTTCAGCTATAAAGACTTTAGGTGTGATTATATTATGCAACAAAATTGTATCTTCTCCTCTAGGTTCAGGTGTTGCAGTACCTCTAACTTGATGGGGTACAGGTAACTCATAAGGTGCATGTGTGAATAATGTCCAGACAGTTTCCTACAGTGCTTTTGTCTGCTATCGATCCAGACTGAGGCACACGTGGGATTAACATCGTTTAATGGCTGTTAAGGGACCTGATGAAGCGAGTGATCAATAGACTGGAGACTGGCCCCTCATTCCTGCCCTGAGCAGGATTAGAGAGGGCCTCAGTCCCATCTGACACAAAGCAAAAGAAGGAGGGGGAGTTGAATGTTCTGCCAATCAGAAATGGTTCCTGACTAAAGCCCAGACAACATCAGCTAACAGACCTTCAGCCAGAGGCAGCATGCAACAGGGCTGCACTCCAGTCCTGGCAACAGACAGGGCAGGAAGTAGCTTTTCTGCAGCATAGTGTGGTGGGACATGGAGGCCCTGTGTGTAGATCTTTTTATCCAGCATGTCTGGGACTCTGTGCGCCACTGTCCCGCTGCTGTCAAAGGAATTCTTCACCCTCTCAATCTGTTCATGAAGGAATGCCCAGTGATGTGCATTCCCCCGTGGGCTTTGTCAGGAACAGTCTGTGAATGAATAACAGACAGGATTAGACAGAAAAGGGAGAGAAACAAAAAGAGGAACCGGTGCTCTGCCAGTCAGAGAAAGTCCTCCTGTGCACTGCTGTGCATGGGTGTTATTTTTCAGGAGGACTTTTATGTGAGCTAATGTGTAGAGAGAGAGAACGAACTATAAATATGAATGGAAGTGCTTCCTTTAGAACACAAAATGAGCTTCTCATCTGCTCCACTCTCCACATGTTTGGTGGTGAAAATCATACCTCATAAAAATGTCCTGGCTATACACTGCTTGTGTGTATTTCAGGATGAACAAAGGGTGACACAAAAACAGCTTACACTGTAGGTTGCAGCTATACTGAATACGCGCCTGTTTCAAAGTTTTGACAACCATGTTCTCCAGCTGCAGATGTTAACATGATTTGTGTTTTTATCCTATGACAACCTTAACTGTTCATTTCAAGCAATACTGTGTAAGAGCCACAAAGGTCCTGTGTTCACAGAAATCCGGTGGTAGCGAAACTAGGAGGAGAGCAGTTTTGTGATTTGCTGACATTCAGTATACCTATAGATGCTTTTACAGTTACACTGGTTAGGAACTGTGGAGGTGTACTGCCTTGTTTCTATCAATAAGTACAGAATTATACAATATGCAACTTTTTGGAACCAAGATCTGAAGTTCAGAAAAATATTAAAAGATTCAAATAATCTGTTGAAATCTCTCTACACAAGGTTCAAAGCTGATAACAAATATTGAAAGACTGTGACTGTGTGTGTGCCCTCAGGCTACACTGAATTAGAAACAGACATGATTCTGTGGAAATCACCTCATGGGCTCAGAAAACCACTGCCAGTGATTAAAGTTCATCACTGCATCCAAAAGCAAGTTAAAACTCTACCATACAAAGAAAAAACATAAATATACATGATGACGAAATGCTGCTGTCTTTTCTGGTCCTGAGCTCATTTAAGGCGAAGTGAAAAACTGTCCTGTAGACCAATCAACATGGTTTTAGAAATCATGGATGCTAAAGAGGAGAGGAACTGACTTGTCATCAGTGGACAGTTCAAAGGTCAGCATCCATAATGGGTGTGCTTTAGTCCACACAGTATGGGAAACTTACATATCTATAAAAGCACTATTAATGCTGAGCAAATGGAGCAACATATGCTGCAATACGTTTTCAGAACAGTTGATTATTTCAGCAACAAAATACCAAACTACATATTGCACATATCCCAACAACATGACTTAGTAGTAAAAAAAAAAAGCCCAGGTGCTAAACTGACCTGTCAGCAGTCCAGACCTGATATCCCAAAAACATTTGGTGCATTATAAAGTATGAAATATAACAAACTGTTGAGCAGCTGGAATTCTATGTCATTTTGCTTCAGAGCCTCGTTAAAAGAAGTGATGCAACACAGTGGTAAACATGGCCCAACAACTTTTAGATGCGTTGCTGGCATCAAATTCAAAATAAGACAAAAACAAACTTCTTTGTTAATTAAATTTAGTAAAGTTTAAATAAAGTTTAAGATGACAGTGAGGTGACAGTGGTGCAGTTGGTTGAGCAGCCACCTACGAACCCAAAGGTTGGTGGTTTGACTCCCGGTTTCCTGGACAAGACACTGAACCCGAAACCCTTGGCGCCTTAGGGGGGCTAAAAAAGTATCAATTGACGACAACAACAACAATAACACAGTCTCGTGTCCCTCCTCATCCAAGCAGCTCCAGTCTGCAGTAGCTTACATTACCATAGCTGAGAGACCAGTGAAAGACTCGCTTGACTGCATCCCCAGCAGCCTCTAACAGGATTAAGAGGGGGCATGGTGAGGTGGTGGTCCTGCTTGGTGTAACTCACTCTGATGTGATTTTCCATTTGTCTGGCCTGGCCCTTACTTTCTCCTGCGTCTAATCCCTCACTATTCTCACCACCGTCTGTCAGCCACACTAATCTGCTGGCAGGCTTTAGGAGGAGACGCTTCCACACACAGACTCTGATAAACACAGAAGGAAAGGGATGTTTTCTACTGTATGCAGTGGTTGAAGACATCAAGCTGGTGGTAAGACTACTGCTACTTTATACAAGGTGTTGTTTGAAGCCTATTGGCTTGGCTGTCATTAGCTCTACTGTACGTGTGATTGGCTCTGCTCTGCAGTTCAGCACTGTGTTTCATGTGACGCTGCATGTGCTCCTGTGTTTGTGACGAACAGCAGGTTGTTATGGTGTGAGATAATACTTAATATTTGAAATGAGGTGAGCTGTATGTTAATTTGAGAAAACTCAGGTGTGTATTGAAGAGAGGAGGAGGAGAAGAAGATAGGAGTGACATTTGCTGGTACATTTGCAGTTCAGATCTACAAATCCCAATTTTATAAGTTTTATATGTCTATGTTTATTTCTAGAAATCTATCTATGTTGTAAGAATTATTCAAGCAGTGCTTGTATCGTATATCAATAATGCAGGTTGCAGCACCAGAATTAAGAAGAAAGAAACTCAGAAGAAGTTTATTTTATTGGAAACAGGCTGGCATTGACAGACCTTAAAGCTGCATGAATCACTTTTTTGTCCACCAATAGATGGATGACATAGGCGTTGACTCATGTCGTCCATCTTTCGGACAACGGTTACAACCCTAATACTGTGTCAAAGACATCACTTTGATAAAGGTGATTGGTAGCAGTCAGACTGAACCAAAACAGGAAAAAAGCTGCAGGTCAAACTATTGATATTTAAATTGTTGTAGAGAACTGCAGAGCTGGAGATAATTCAAAGTAGATTAATCACCACCACTTAGTGTAAAATAGTGTAATGATCAGTGCATCTATAAAGACTCAATTACACAACTTTTTTTGACCAGATACTATGGTTAATATGGTAAATAAATGTTAAACAACTTACATATGTTTGAGGGGGTTACAAAGGTTAACTATTTCTTGGAAAATAAGAGTAGTGTAGTGATGTGCCACTGTGCCTTCCTCCTCTTCTAAATCTCAGCTTTTAGAATAGGAGGCAGAGCCTTTAGTTATCAAGCTCTTCTCCTGTGGAACCAGCTCCCAGTTAAAGACTGGTTAAGACTAGACTTAAAACCTTCCTTTTTGATAAAGCGTATAGTTAGAGCTAGCTCAGGTGACTCTGAACCATCTCTTAGTTATGAGGTCTTCAAGCTTAGAGTTTAAGATGACTTGAGATGACTATTGCTGTGATTTAGTGCTTTATAAATCAACTGAATTGAATTGAATTGTCCATATATTTACAATCTGGCTAATAGTTTTTTGGCCTTGTTGTTGTCTACAGTATGTCTTGTATTAATATCTGTTAGTGGATTTGTAAGAGAATCTATTTCTTGTTCTTTAATGACTGATTTGGAAAAGTTTTGATCCTGATTTGAGTCTTCAACATGCATTTAGAAGATATAATTATGTCATGTGCAAAGTGTGATAAATGGTATGATGATGCTCATCTACCCATCTGTCTCTCAGTTGACCATGTGCTGCTCCTGACATGAGTGAATGGCCCCTAATACATTAGACATGATACCAGAGGAGCCCCTGGGTCCATGGGTGTTGAGCCCTGTGGGGGAGGTCAAGTTAATGCCTCAATACAGACTGGAGGACGAACTTGACTGCTGCAAGCAAGAAGTAACGCACTGTGACACAGACACACCGTGTGAGGAATGTGCACCAATCACTGACAGGTAATACAGTAACTCTCACACAGTAGTAAGATCAATATTTACAGCAGACAGTCTCACATGCAGGTACATATATGACATGACTTTCATCTTTTGTGTTAGTCTGTGCAGCGAGGAGCTGTTCTGCAGGATCTGTCATGAAGGTAGTGCCTCAGGGGAGCTGCTGTCGCCCTGTGAGTGCTCCGGCAGCCTGGCCATGGTGCACCGGGCCTGCCTGGAGCGCTGGCTTACTGCCTCTAACAGCAACCAATGTGAACTCTGCCATCACCAGTTTACACTGGAGCGCCTCCCTAAACCTTTAACAGAGGTAGGTCCATCCAGGACACCGTGAAAGCGAGGTGAACAACTGTATTTATTTGCATGTATTAGTCTTCTGTCTGAGACAAAAAGAAGTGTGACTGTAAATCATACACAGTCACTTATGTGTCCACCTGCAGGCTCGTTTTTTCTCAATGAGACAGCAGGTGTCACAGCCGCTTGGCGAGTTGCTGCCTTCACGTTGGAGAACCTGCTGTTGTTAGCTGGAGTGCTCGTACCCCTAAAGCCACTTAACGCGAGAGCCAGATTAGACAGCGTTTGGTCTCTTTGCTGCTCTGCAGGGCACAGCAGAGGAGCGTGTATTTAGAGACCTCCTCATCTTCCTGTCTTTCCTGTTGCACGCGTGGCCATAGCCAGTAATCTACTGATTAAGCACCATGTGTTCTGCCAGGTTAAGCTACACAGTGAACAGCATAAACCCGTTGTCATGTGTGCGTGTGTCCAGCACGTGTGTGCCCAGAAACACAGGTACAATACAGAATGGTTGGATTTTAGTGTTCTGCAGACAGCAGATTGTGTTTCACAGAAGATGAATCTGGTGAAATGATGAAAATTACTGTGAAAAAACTTGTTAAATCAGGAAACATTTAAAACATGCATTTACTATTGATCCGTAAAACACTGTTTTAATAGTGTCATATTGTCATAGCTACTATTGAGGACACAGAGGTCACTTCCTTTGTATATTTTTAGCAGTCTGAAGATTTTACCTACCTGCCCATCCTTTATTACCTGGCATTTGTTGAAATTAACTAAGTACATTTAATGAATTAACCTGCTTTATTTTACATTGTTGATTTGCTTACACCTTACTTAAATCTATTTTCTGCTGCACTATACTTCAGAAAGAAATATTGTACTTTTGTGTCAGTACTACTAAACCTCAGCTAACAGACTCTGTTATTTGAAAATAACAATTTATTGCACGTCTGTTCTCCATATTTTAGGGGTTTCAATATTTACCACACTATTACTAGTACTACGCTGCTACTGATAATAATGCTACTGCATCCTAGCATTTAGCACCACCTTTTGGTCAAATACTATATTTTTCCCTCCAGGTGTCCAGTGTGTCTACATACATCTGTTCAATACCGGGGGGGGGGGGGGGGGGGGGGGGGGGGGGGGGGGGGGGGGGGGGGGGGGGGGGGGGGG